>CM037155.1:0-121167 GCA_020921065.1 Vaccinium darrowii
GAAAGACTTTTTATTAAATAAAAAAAAAATACAAGGGAAGCCAAAAGTCAATCAGGAGAGGGATGGAGAATCAACAGGACCTCTATCCCCAAACCAAAAGAGACAAAGGCCACAGGAAATTACAACAATGAGTGAAAATGTGTCATTTATTGCGAAATGTTGATGGAAGGGGTGTTAATGTGTCATTTATTGCGAAATGGGAAAATGACGAATGCAGTTGGGGTTATATAATATAAGTGTATAATGCCCTACGCAGGTCATTTGATGTTTCTTCTCCAACAGATATACTTGTTAAATTAAAATTAAAACTGTCATTGCTATGCCACGTGAATGTCGTGAATGTTGATGGAAGGGGTGTTAATGTGTCTTTTATTGCGAAATGGGAAAATGACAATGCAGTTGGGGTTATATAATACTATACGTGTATAATGCCCTACGCAGGTCATTTGATATTGATATCTCGCTTACCCCAATACAGCTAGCCACTAGAATTAAATTGTTATTAATTCCACTTCTTTCTTTTTTCGATGGTCAGAGTTTCCAGGTATGTTAACATGCATATCGACCGACTATTCCTCTCGTCGGACTCGTCAAAGACAGACCATTAATGACGGGAATAGAGAATTCATAACAAATTACTTTTTTACGGTCTGATTCCAATAATACAAATTTTCATTAATTATGTGAAGAACAAACCCACTAACCATCATGAATAACCTCTGATAATGATTAATTTAAGTTGTTATCTGTTAGTGAAGAACCATCAAGGCATTATGCACCAATATTTGTATAACTTCAGTTGAATTCCTTGTTTCCCCTGCTTACTATTTAAACATTGAACAGTACGACTCCCATTTTGTATTATCAACCGTACTACTTGTCTACTAATGATCTATCAATCGTTAGCTGGCTTCCAATAAATCAATAATCATTGAGAAACCACACGTCAAATAAATACTGTATAATTAACAGTAAACAAGAACACGTGCAGGAAGGATCGATGCTACAAAAATGTTGTGTCTGGTTCAAAAACTTAAATTATTAGGTGGATCAGCCTGACTTTATATTATTCAGACCTCACTTCTATATATATATATATAACGCATACAAATTACATCATACAGCTTTTGCTTTCCGGTACAGTACATTAAAATTATACTACTAGCATAATGCATGAAAAATATTAGAATTACTTTGTTCCTTCTTTAGGCTTCTACAACATTCACATGAAAAATAGTATTAGTACTCACATGAGAAATGAGAATATAAAATTAGTTATCAGTGTTTTTCTAATCAAACCAAAATTATAAAGATTGAAAGAACCTATTGTACGTATGTACTAATACTAAATCAATACTGATAGTATTTTTGAAATACAGATTTTTAATTGTATACTCAGGCGTTTTTTTTATTTTTTATTTTTATAATTTGCTCAGCAAAGAAATGATTTATTAATCTTCGAACAAATGAATACGAAGATACTCCAGATAAGTGGATCATGGGCATGATGGCATAACAGCCGATAACAAACACCCCAATTAAGTTGACAATGGCATGTATCGACGTATGTTGACTCTAAGCCAATGTTTAAAAAACCGGCTTCTAACAAGAAAACCGCTCGAAAATAACAGTTGAACCATCAACACATAAAAACCAGCATGAGTTTGGCGAACCAATCCACTTAACTTTTAACTTAAATGGATGGCCCACCTAGCAAGAAAATTCACTCACTACTCTTTTAATAGATAAAGATGATAGTTTAAAAATGTCATTCAAAGTGAAAGATGACAGTATAAAAGTGTCATCTATGGAGGTGTCACTAAAAGTCTGAATTTTAGATGACAGATTGAAATCATCATTAATATCTATAGATGACGCTTTCAAGTGTAATAAAAAATATAAGATGATAGGTACAACCGTCATCTTAGACTTTTGATTACGCTTTAAAACTGTCATCTTTACAATAAAGATGACAGTTTTAAAGTGTAATCAATAGTCTATGATGAAGGTTATAACCTGTCATCTTATATGTCTTCTATCCCCCCCCCCCCCCCCCCCCCCCCCAAAAAAAAAAAAAAAAAAAAAAAAAAAATTATTTCCAACGCAAAATCATCAAATCAATTAAGAAAAAAATACAACATGTGAATATTTTTAAAAAAATCACTAATTTTCCTCCAAGTCATCTACACAAAATTCTACGAATTAATGGCCTAACAATTCACTTAATCAAGAACAAAACAGAAGCACAAAGGATTGAACAAATCAAGACCTATTGTAGCCATTAATTTCTTCATCCGTGTATATATGCTGCAGAGTAGCCTCTTTTGTCCTCTTTTTATTGAGGATCGAGGGTTTGAGTAACATCTCGGGAGTTGAAATTCTTTGAGGTTTTTTCTTTCTTATTTTTTGTACAAAAAAAGAAATAAGAAAAACGACTTTTAAGTTTGCCCTGAACATTTCAATCTCACCTGGTACCGTGATTAAATCTTCCCATTACTACCACAGTACCAAAAACTGTTATTAGATCTTCCCAATGCTACCACAGTACCCAAAAATTGTGATTAAATCTTCTCATTACTTCCACAGTTTTCCAATAACTGTGATATAAAAATACTTATATACCATCTCAGTTTAGTTGGTATTCTGATATTAAAAAGTTCCTTTTGATTTTTTAATCACACTTCTACAAAAATTGAGATTTTTGTCATTTTTATCGTGATCTTTAAATATAATTGCAGTAGTGTCTATGCAATCTTAAGTACTTCAAATAGTTTATGGAATTAAATGATCTCAAGTTCAAGCGAACCGAGATTCAAAACCGAAACTAAACAGTATTCTAATGGTTTGGACTTGTTTGGTTCTATGATTATATGGGTTGGTTTGATTCTCTAGATTCATAATCCTTGAATACTAGTGCTTTGGTTTTTTATTTATTACAATGTTGGACCAATCTAGTCCATGTTGACCCCTATTTTTCCTTGTCCACCCATCTATATTTCATTACATATAATATGCATCAAGCCAATGGCAGACCTAGTAAGCATCAAGCTGGAAAATCTTTACTTCATAACTTAGTAATTAGGATCAAGCTGGAAAATCGTTATCCGTGTTTAAAAACGTTGGGAAAACTTTGGTTTGTTGGTTCCCTGATAGGCGCGTGAAATCCATGCATTTAAGCGCCTAAGTAGGATGGAGTTAGCGCGGTTTTCGTGTTTTTAATCCTCATTTTCCATTTAATGTGTGCACGTGGTTGGATTTGGTGTTTGTGCTTAATTCACAGGAAAAAGAGGTGTTTTTGAGCTAATTGGAGTTGTTGGAGGGGCATGCACGAGAATCAACAGTGGGAAGGCTGAGGAGGCTAAGTGTTGAAGTGGATTTCGCATGGATGTGATCGTAACCCATCGCGAGTGCTACAGGAATTTGATGGAGCGCTCAAGAATGGCACAAAAAGGCGCAAGAATGAACAGAAGGTTCTGGAGCGCTACACCAAAAGTGGTGTAGCGCTACCGAAGGGTTTAGATGGGTCAACGGTTCAATGGTCAACCAGTCAAAGGGGGAGTTAAGGGGCGCGATAGCGCTACACCATTTTCATGGTAGCACTACCGAGAGCTTATCTTGGCCAGTGAACGGCAGTGTTTTTGTCTCCCGCGGAGGATAATCCTAATTTGTCTCGGATTTTGATTAGAAATTAGGGATTAGTATAAATACTTCTCTTTTAGCTCAAATTAGGGTTCCACATTCATAACTTAGATTTACTTTTCATTAACTTTGGCTGCTGTTCTTAGTTTTATATTTCAGATTCAAGTTTAATTCAAGTTCGGGAGGATTTTCAGTTTTGATTTCTTGTTCTTCGCATCCGTTCTCTCGTTGCAAATATTTGGTATCGTGCTTTATTTATTTCAATTGTTTGAAGCATGTTTAGATCTAGGGTTAATATTATTGCTGCGTTTAATAGAATCATGAGCGAGTAGTTTTATAGAGTGCGGCCGCGGGGCGAAGGCGCTCCGGCCGTGGCTAGTTTGATTAATGTTCTACCTCGGGATCGAACTAATTTAATTTTTGAGCAATTTTAGAAGACGAAAACTCTTCTAACAAACAAAACCCAGGCATCACCAGAATTCGAATGCGCACGGAATCTGGTGACAGGTGGTGCGCATTTGTTAGAGATCCTTTTTCTTATTCTAAAATCAATAAAATGAATAATTGTGGCTCGAGTAAACATTGGTTAGGCTAGTTGCGGACGCTGGGTTCCCACGGCTATACTCTCCTTTTAAATCCATAGTTAATTAATTTCATTCATTTAGTTGGTAAATCATTTGAGTTGCACAAGGGGTGGCTACCTAAGAGCCAAGATAAACTGTGAACTCGTCATCTTTGAGTCCTGCACACGTTCGTCCGTCTCTGTGGATTTGACTCCGGTACTTCCGAATATTTTGCTGCATCGGTCAAGAGTCCTACGCTTGGGATGCGTCTTTATTTTAAGTCACCCGGTCGGCCAAGCATTTTTTACCCGACCCGACTTCTTTGAACACACGTTGCCGTCCCCGGCAACAGCGCAATCTTTACTTCATAACTTAGTAATTAGGATCAAGCTGGAAAATCGTTATCCGTGTTTAAAAACGTTGGGAAAACTTTGGTTTGTTGGTTCCCCAACATCTTGAACCCCACACAGAAGGAATAGTGTTAGAAGCAACAATACCCAAGACACAAAACATTTCCAAAACCAAAAGCAAAAAAACTAAGGCCTTAGACCACCACTTCAATGCTGAAATGACACTATACACTTGCTTTGCAGCTCTATATAAGTCACTGCTTTGCATCCATATCAGGAACAACAAAGTCTAGAAGTACTTCATGACGACAAATTAGAACCAACACTAGCTATGGAAGTAGTACATTAAAACACAAGTCCAAACCACATCCATACAACAGCATAATCAAAAAATCCGTAGAAACTCTTCCCAATGCTATTTTGGTTGCACACTAGCCTAGCCCTACACGCCTCAGACCCTTCATAACATATGTATTACTCATACCTGGCCAAAGCATCATCTAGACCACATCATTTACACAATTAGACCACCTTGAACACCTGCTTCTAGCAACATATTGTTAAAATAAATAAATAAGAATTAAAGAGCAACGATGAACACAGAGATATACGTGGAAAAACCCTAAGTGGGCAAAACCATGGGAAGGAATCAAACACTATAAAACTACCCATAAATCCGTCTGGAACTCGGACAAAACCACCCAAACGGGTATAATTTCTGTCTGGGTGGAATATCCAGAAAAACGACGAAAAACACCAAACTACCAAACCCCCCTGGGCGGTTTTTCCAGAGAACTCCCCGAAATCCTGATAGAATGCAGAGCATGATGAAACTGTACTCTTTGTCCGAAAAAAAGCCAAATTCAAAACACTCTCAACAGTTTGTTTAATGGATTTCTATCTCTTCCGTAATATATATATATATATGGGGCCGGTTCCCCTCACACTTAAAAAAACACTCACTTTTGTTCCGGACCCCACTGTGATGTTCTGAACCGTTGATCTTGTTTAAATGAGTAAAATGGGTGGTCCTGCAAAAATTCAGCTCAATCTGATATCGGTAAGTGTTTGATCCAAATAGTTTGTGAAAATTGTGATAGAAACTAATGTTTTTAAAACTGTTTAGATGAAGCACTTACCAATAACCGATTGAGTTGAAATTTTGCAGGACCTTTTATTTTACTCACTTAAACAAGTTCAACGGTTTGGAACATCACAATGGGACCCGGAAGAGTGAGGTGTTCTTTTAGGTGTTTTTTTAAGTGTGAGGGGAACCGGCCCCTGTATATATATATATAATGCGGTTATTGGTGGTATTGATTGACTTAGGTACACAGTAATTAAAACTAATCAGATTGGCTCAGTTTTTTTTGTCTATAGAAACCTACTTACATTACTACTTTTTTTTTTTTTTTATAATTTGATCCATATCCCTCTTTTGTTATAACAGTTTTAGGCAAATGGACCGTATAGTTTATATCTAGTTTAATCAATAACAATTGTATTCGTTTGTTTCAAAAAAAAAAAAAATGTATTGGGGACCAATATAATGAGAGATCAGCTCAAACGACCCTATAATCTGAATGAAAAAGTACATTAGATCAACTAGTTGCAGGTATCCGTTCGAGCTGATTTAAAATTTTGAACTATTTGGATCGTTTATACACGGGATCCCTAAGAGGGCCCTGCACGTCGTCTGTACCCTAGGCTGGAGCTACACACATAGCAGGACGATGGGCTTTAGCCCAGGGTGAAACCCAAAAAAATGTTAAAAGTTTACATGTAAAATAAGACTCAATAAAAAATTTCTATAGATTAGGCTATATGAAAAAAAATATCTATCTATGCATTAGCCGGGATAGATTAGATTTCTAATTCTGCCATTGTCTGTACCTCATCGATACCCAAGTGACGGGTAACTCTAGGAGAGAGAGAGAGAGAGAGAGAGAGAGAGAGAGAGTATTTTAATAGAATAAAAAAAAAAAAGAGCTCAAACGTCGCATCAAACGAGGTACAGAGTCTAATTAGTCGGTGCTTGTGCATTTGTAAGAGCATTGAAGAGCATTTTACACTAGTGTTTGTTATTTTATCCTTATCATTCTTATGTTTTACTAGTAATAAATAGTGTCTTGATCAATTGTAATAAATTACAACAAATTCTCTTGATTTAAGCAACCGGTGTGGTTGCTCTAATACTACTCAAGGATTCTACTCTTCTTTCTTATTATGTGAGCTTTTGCACAATTATTTGTTCTACACGGAAATGGCATTTTTATAATAAAACATTAATTAGTCCAAGAAAAGGTGACAATTTTTCACTTAAAGTGAACATTAGATGACCAAATGAGATTCTCTCACGTAAAGTACGCATTTGGCGAGATGGGAAAATGTACTGATTGGCGACAAAATATTGTTTCCTTGCTAGGAACTAGGTACATTTGGCAACGAAATATTTATTTCCTCTCCAAATGAATCCTCTGGAGACAAAATCTGTTGTTCTCCCTCGCAAAATTTGATTTTTTGTGTCGGATGAAGTATATTTGGCAACGAAATCAATTTCCCCCGCATGGTTTTGTCACGGTAGCTATGTTTGGTTGTAATGGATCGTGGTTCTCACACACAATGGTTTGGCTAGCTGGACTGTTTGCTCCATGAAGCAACAATATATGGAGTCATACCGTAAAAACTCTCTTTCTCTCTCTCTCTCTCTCTCTGTTACTCTGGTTCTAGTTTTCACTTATTTCTCGCCCCATCTCTATCACTTTTCTACATGTACAGATGCATACTCTACACGTACACCAAATTTTTCCCACCCCAAATTAGGCAATTTTTTTTTGTCGGCAAAAGAAATTTCATTCATCACAAAGATAAAAAAACAAAATCAGAACAATAAGAAAAGAAACGCATTGACAGAGCCTCAGAGATTTAGAGGCAACAATACCCTCCTACTAGGCCTGTTGACGGGTCGGATCCAATCCGGATCCGATCCAAGAAATCCGGATCCGATATTTCAAATCCGAGAAGCCGATAATCCGTAACTGAATATTGGAATAAAATCCGAATCGGATCCGGATCTAATCCTATTAAGATCCGAATCCGGCTCATCCAAAGATTGGTAAATTTGGCCGGATAACTTCACCGGTAGTAATACATTCAGGAAAGGCAGCATTTCCTCAAATTCTTCCTTGAGTTGGGGAGATCTCAACCTCGTAGTCATCATCCTCCTCACCCTCAAGGTCTCCTTCGTGTATTTAGGTTTTTATCATTGGTTAGGGATTTTCATGGATTGCCTCTGAATGAAGCTGTTGAAATCAGGGACTACCATTGGAGAGAGAGACAGAGGGAGATAGTTTGTGTTGGATGCGAATTTTTTGAGTCAAAAACTTGGATGCATTGGCCTGTAAATTGCAGGTGCATAAAAATAAAAAATAAAAAAATACTGGATCGGATTCGGATTTTCGGATCGTATCAGGATCCGGATTAACGTTATCGGATTTGTGAATATCGGATACGGATCCGAGCTCGGATTCGGATTAGATCCGACCCATTGACAAGCCTACCTCTTACTACTGCTGCTCCTGCAATTTCTAAACTACCCCTCCGCCATGGTTTTAAATACCGGCCATTAAATAAAATCGGACGTTAAGTAACGGTTTTTGGCCTCTTTGATTCTGTTACACCCTGGTGTACCACCGAGAGGGACAAATCACATGCGTATCGGCCAGTTCCTGTTACGTATCGGTCCGTATCCGATTCACAGACCGGCCAGTTCACGACTGTTACGGCCGTTACTCAACCGTTATGGGTTATTTAAGCAATTTAAAATTATTATTTATGATATACAAGATTTTTAAAAATTTACGACCGCTACACCAAGTTCCCATTACGTAACGTTCGATACTACCGAAACCGTTACCGTTACGTATCCTAAAACTGATATTTAAAACACTGCCCTCCGCCTCTCAAGGATCAGCTATTTTTGAAGCAGACAACAACAAGAAGGAAAAACAAAAGCAGTTAGCAAAGAGCTAACTATAACATCGAAATAACAAATAAGAACAAATGTTTGAGCTTGAACCAAAAACACCACCAAAAAGATGGGAACGACACCCTAACCCTCCGATGCGGCTGCCTCAGTCAAACACCTTATTGCTGCCATGCCACTTCGCCAAAACAGCCTCCACCAAAGCCCCCCCGAAAGCCCCAAATTTGGGAAAAACTTATGGATGCTCGGGATGTGCTTTGATTTTTTTTACCGGTAAAAATAAATCAAAGTTGGGTTGTCTTTCGGCTTAGGGTGATGGCAATTGGACCCTCCGAGTTTGTTTGGTTAGGGCTTTAGGGAGGTTTTGTATAATAAGTGGAGAGAGAGAGAGAGAGAGAGATGAAAGTAACAAATTGATAGAAAAACTTATTGAGAACCGCGCTAAGAAAGAGGGAGTGGATTTGAAAAACCAAAACGAACAAAGTCGGTCCATGTCCGACTCTCACATTAGGGGGAAATAGCCAACTCTACTATGCTATAGAATAGAGTTTTTGTTTTTTAAATGCTTATGTCCGATCGGATGTGAATCATTGGCCCTATAAATAGCACTCACTGTATGTTGTATCATTAAGGTGCATAACTGCATATTGGGATTGCCAACCGGGCTGCCTCTCCATTTCCATCTTTAACTTGTAAGAAACCCACATAAAAAAGTTATGGTAGGACTTCTTCTTCCAGCAGCATTAGGCATCTTCATAGGACTAGCTCTGTTTTTCCCATATTTTCGAAAGCTATTCTTTCTTAAACAAGAAGCCTCAAACATACCCAATGGAAGCATGGGGTGGCCCTTTATTGGAGAGACTATTGGCTTTCTTATGCCACACAAATCAAACTCCATTGGAAGCTTTCTAGATAACCATTGCTCTAGGTAACTAACAATCGATCTTCAATTCAACAAATTTCTTTGAACGTTCATCACAATCTTCTAATCCTTCTATTGTCAGCCCAGTGGGCGTACGATAAAAATGTTCTTTTACTGAAACACTTTACTTGGTAAGAATGCACTCTTACTTTTATCGTCCGCTTTAATTGGGCAGACGGTAGAATTTTCCTAATATGTTTACTGGTAAAGAGTACTTTTATCGTCAGCCCATTGAGGTGACTGTAGAATTTTCCTAATATATTTTTTTGAACTTCGAGCTGACGGTAGAATTTCTCAGGTATGGGAGAGTGTTCAAGTCTCATCTATTTGGTTACCCAACAATAGTTTCTTGTGATCATGAGCTCAACACATTCATTCTTCAAAATGAAGGGAAGCTGTTTCAGAGCAGCTACCCAAAGCCAGTTCTAGACATACTTGGGAAGCTATCAATGATGATTGTTACTGGAGACCTCCACAAGAAGTTGAGAAATGTTGCCGTGGGCTTCATTAGTGAGTTTAGATTAAGACCTGACTTGTTTTGTCATCTGGATAAGATGTCAATCTCAGTCATGAAGTCATTTCAACAACAAAGACAAGTTGGATTCTGCAAAGAAGCTAAAAAGGTGATCAAAACTATCAATGTAAAAGTAGTTTTATGGTCATAATTTTTTTTCTTTTTCTATTGAGATTTTTATTAATGTACACAACTAAATTTTGTTTGACAAAAATTCATTATTTTCAAGTTCTCAGTTTGGAAAGTTGTGATACTTTGCATGAATTATTTTGTATAATTAATACTGATATCGGTAGAGTGTTTCTTTTACAGAATGACATAGCTACCTAATTGATATTGATTAATCATTTGACTACAACTATTATGGAAGCACGAGGCTAACTGTGATTCATGATAAAGACCCATTACTTAAACTGGTAATTATCAAATAAATATAAAGAAAATGCCGGTATCACATCATATTTATTCTAATTTCTCATACTGATTTGGACATTTTCTTTGTAAAACAATTACTTCTAAGTATCAAGATCTCTGACTTTTCTTCTCATGACAAAATGCAGTATACAATGTCTGTCATGTTGAAGTATGTGTTGGATATTGAACCAGAAGATCCACTAGCTCCACAAATATTAGAGGACTTCCTTACTTTCATGAAAGGCTTTGTGTCCATCCCTCTATATTTCCCAGGGTCACCTTATGCTAAGGCTGTCAAGGTATATAAAAAAAAATTTCGTTGCAAAAACCTACAAACAACTTCCTCTGCAAAAAGGCAACAGATTTTTTTTATCCCCCAAAATGTCTGTTCCTTCGTCCCAATGCTTTCTTAATTGTACAATCAAACATCAAAATCTTTGTATATCTGAGATGTTCCCAACATGACATTGTATGGTTGAAAATGCGTTGGGATCAAAAGCAAAATATGTTTAGGACAGATAAAATTCCTCACCCTTAATTTTCCTACAACAAGTACTTTATATTTATGTAAAATTTAAATAATTATTGGCAAGTCATTAACAGGCTAGAGCAAGGCTCACCTCCACTTTGGGGGACATCATAAAAGGAAAGGAAGAGAGTGGTGCGGAGATTAAGAAAGGAGATTTCTTATATGAGATTCTGCGGAAAGGAAACATAAATGATGAAGAGAAAGTGAGTGTTGCAATAGATATTCTGCTAGCTGGTTATGAAACAACTGCTGAACTTTTGGCCCTAGTGGTTTACTACATTGGAAAGTCACCATCTGTACTTGATCAGTTGAAGGTAATTTACTTCAATTATTGTGACAGAATAGCGGTTGCTTTAATTTGCAATTTCACATCATTTTGTAATAGAATTTTGTGGGGAAAAAATATGGTTACTAGCACAATAGTGACTCTATTCTCTGTTCTGACAATGAATACATGGGAAGAGCTAGTATGTGGTGGTGGGATAGGTGCTACGTAGCCCCACTTTCAATTTCAAATGTTTTTTTTTCCCTCTTTTTTTACATAAGGTAATTCGGGTAGGCACCTGTGCATATATTCGTACAACTTTAAATTTTGAGATTATTACCTCTAGGTCTAGAAAAGAGATGTCTAATTACCAATAAGGTAAGTCATTTTTTTTAATTATCACTAAGGTAAGTCACTCTTTTTTGGAGTTTAGATTTAGGGTGCACTTTCCTATTATAGGGTTTTAGTGGTTTAGGCACTTTCATAGAGTACCCTAGGATTTTAGGCACTTTCATAGGGTACTCTAGTCGTAGGGTACCCTAGTCATAGGAGTACCCTAGAGTTTAGGTTTAGGGTGTACTTTCCTATTATAGGGTTTTAGTAGTTTAGGCACTTTCATAGAATACCCTAAGATTTTGGACACTTTCATGGTGTACCCTAGTCGTAGGATACCCTATAATTTTAGGCACTTTCATAGGGTACCCTAGTCGTAGGGTACCCCTAGTCATAAGGTACCCTAGGATTTTAGGCACTTTCATAGGGTACCCTAGTCGTAGGGTACCCTAGTCATAAGGGTACCCTAGTCGTAGGGTACCCTAGAGTTTAGGTTTAGGGTGCACTATCCTATTATAGGGTTTAGTGGTTTAGGCACTTTCATAGGGTACCCGAGGATTTTAAGAACTTTCATAGGGTACCCCATGATTTATGCATTTTTACATGGGTTGGGGAGTTGATGGGAATTTTTCAGAGTTGGGCTTGACCTGATGGTAATTATGAGATCCAAGGGTGACCTGATGGTAAATGTCCCTTAAATTTTTGTAGATAATGTATGTAGAGATTTGTTTTCCAAACATGAACAATTTGGATCATAAAAATAATATCTAAATGTCTTTTATTTGAAATTACAAGAGAGTTGCTCAAAATTTTATTCTTTTTAATAAAAAAAATTTCACAAACTTTTTAACAATACCAATATACAGGTAAGTAGCCTTCTTTTTCTCATTTTGCGTACCATGTGCAACAACAAAAGTGGATCCTTATCGAACAGTGTCAATCCCGAATACGAATCATGGCTCTTGCCACTAGACAAATAGTTACTTGAAAGTTAGTAACATTGTCCATATTGACCTTGTCATCGACGTGACCAAGAAGTCCACCCGCCCAATTTAGAGATTCCCATAAAAACATATTATGGTGTCACCATGCAAACAAATGTATAATGTATGTTCTAAAGAGACTCCTTTTGACTGATTTTTCAGGAAGAACACCAAGCTCTGAAGAGAAGAAAAAAGGATGGAGAACCCTTAACTTTGGAAGATTACAAGCAAATGAAGTTCACCTCCAATGTAACAATATATATGTACAATTGCGATACTTTCTTTAGTTTTTTCTCTTATTATTCAGCTTTTGTATAAACAAAAACCTGTTGCATGCAGGTGATATCTGAATCTCTTCGATGCGGCAATTTAGCAAAATATTTCCACAGGAAAGCTCTTCAAGATGTCGAATTCAAAGGTCTTTAATATTACTTTTCTGACGGTTGATTAGTAAATTCTTAAATGCAAGTTCTTCAACGGTTCTTTGCCTGAGCTAAAGTTAAAAATGAACATAAAGACCAAAAAAAGAAGTAGAAGAAAGTGTGGTACTATATTTTTTTTGGACTCGGTTACATATGTTGGTGCCAGCAGAGACGTCAATACCAAAAAAAAATTGACCTATAATGACTTGCAAAAATTATCACTAAACGTTGTAGCGACAAAAATTTTATGTAACAAAGATGTAACTGAAAGTGTATAGCTAAGAGCATATAGTGACAATATTTACAAAGATGCCACTAATACTTGTTCTTTATTGACCAGTAGGAAACATTTAGTTATTACATCAAAAAGTATCAAAACTCATTACATTTGATGGCTACAAGTTTTGAACCTTTGACCTCATGCGAACTTCTGTCCAACCACCAACCACAACTTTCTTGGGGTACCATTATCGAAAAAGTATTTATAGTACATTACCAACCATTGTTTCGATATGTAGATATGCATGTGTATAAACAAGGATAAAGACGAAACATGTACTTCTAATTAATGAGAAATTTACATGCGTATGATATCAAAGATGATACATATTAGACATATTGCATTCCATAAATATATACATATACTATACATATATGTTGAGAATATAAATAATATAGTTACCCCTCTCTCTAACAGCTTAAGCTTTTAGATGAGTTGGTGGTTAACAATTTAATATGGTATCAGAGCAGGCAATAGATCCTGTGTTCGAACCTCACCGGCTACCCATTTATTAAATATTTGCACATGTTTAGCCCGCTTATGGATGAGAGTCTAGCTACACGTGAGGGGACGTGTTGAGAATATAAATAATATAATTACCCCTCTCTCTAATAGCTTAAGCTTTTAGATGAGTTGGTGGTTAACAATTTAATAAGGGGGAGTGTTTGTTCCATCAATATGCCCAATCAATGATTTTCCACCCAGTGCTAGTGTCACAACACAAGACCATGGAACATAATTCAGTCCACTAAGAAGAACTGAAGAAAGCCTTGGGGCCGAATTATTTTCTGATTGTCCACCCATCGATAATGTGTGGAAAGAAAAACAATAAGAACACCCAAAAGAAAAATTTTGGCGAGAGAAAATCAAACCGACTGACTTTAAAGTCGATTTTAACCCCGGAAACGACCCCGAAACTAGCCCGAAAGATGGTGAGCTAGATATGAACGATACGAATTCAACGCCACCGACCTTGCGTAAATCCGAGTTTCAGAGAAAAAGATACAAGGTTTTTCGTGAAGGGTGTTCAAAACGAGATTTGCAGGAACGTAAAGAAAGGGGTACAATACCTAACCTTCTTCCTGCTCTGATACCATGTAGAAAACGTAAAAGAAGAAGTATTTACGTGGTTCAGTCACAAAGGATTTGTGACCTAGTCCACGGGAGAAGGGAGGAGAAATCTTATTCATAGGTTGTTGTAATACAACACCCTAAATATAAATACACATTACATGTGATCAATAAGGGAAACAATCCCATAATTTCAGCCACCAGTTTAAGCAACAAATCACCGCAATATTGGTAGTGAATCTGTGATTAGAATCACGGATAATATGGAAAGATTTTCCCCTTCTCCAACAATATATGTATATATACATAGTCTCTTCGCTCCTTTCTTAGATTTTCCAAGTTACTCAAATTCAATTCAGTACATGTGTGTGTGTGTGTTTGTGTGTGTGTGTGTATTTATTTAGTTATTTTTACTCAGCAATGTGTACATATATTATTACATTATATATTTTCTTTGATTATAGATATTGTATATAAATTTTTATGCATCTCACAACATAAAAATTGGTAATATTTTAGATAACATGTATATATGTGTTTCTGTGTCTGTAGCATATGAAAAACTTCTTTGCACAAGAATTTCTCAAATAATTTGTAATTGAAAATCAAATTACTAAGAAAATTTGTCCACTATAAAGTAGGATTATAAAAAGTGCATATATTTAGCAACAACATTTATTTTTTGTCAATAATGCACATCTTTAGTTGTATTATTTATTTTTCGTCAATTACTGATTATCTTTGGCAACAATATTTATGTTTTGCACTAAATATAAGTTTTTAGTGACAATCTTTGTTTTTTGTCACAACATGCCAAGTTTTAGTGGCAAGTTCACTATTGTCACTGAACATATCATTTAAGTGACAAGGTTTGAGTTGCCACAAAGATTTTTATCACAAAATCCATTTTCCTTCTAGTGCATGTAAGATATGGGCATGGATGGAGCCAAGGGGGGACAAGTGACAGCAATTGCCACGAAAACGATTTTTTAAAAATACAATTTTTATATTAAAATATAAAATTTATCAAGCAAGCCCACCAACTCTAAAATTTTATTAGTCTTTTGTTATGTAGAAAGTTCATAGTCCTCTAGTTTTCTTTTAATAATGGACGCCCAAAAAACGTAGTGCACAACCAAATTTAATGGGCTAAGTGAAACATTACGAAACATGACATCTAAATAAAGAAAAGTTAAACGTCAAACTTTGTCTCTTATGCAAACTCTGGTTGTATTAATGTGTTAAGTAGATCAATACAAAAGGGAAGAAACCAATCAGCAAATTGGAGTACGGAAAGTAGAGCGACGTCCACGGGCTGTGATTGATACTTGCATATGACAAATGATTTTCATCTAAAGTCGACAAATATCATATTATAGTTCAAGTAAAAGAAAAAGTTTCTTAAGTAGAAAAAAAAAGTAGAAGGGGGAGAAGCAAAGGTAGAATTTCGATGGAGAATGGAGGAGGAAGCTGCCTGCAATTAATTTGTTATAATTTCAAAGATTTTTTGAGGTTTGCATTTTGGGATATATTGTTCCCTGCACTCCCAAAGTATTACAACCCAGCTATACGTACGGACACGCATGTACGCACACGAACACATCTGGAACGTCCATTTCCAGAATCGACGGCCCAGATTTAAAAAAACTCATTTATTTTACCATACATGTTCACCACCACTAAGGATAAATCGACTCCATCCCTGTATACAAAAGCAGGGTAGAATATTTAAACTTTGAAGGATCCATGTAACATACCCTATTGGCTGTTATATATGCTCTATGTTAGATACATATCTAATGTTATATTTAACAACCATTCTTACATGGAGTTGATTATTTGCAACAGATTATGTAATTCCTCGAGGATGGCGCGTGTTTCCTATCTTGACTGCCTCACATCTTGATCCATCCCTTCATAAAAATCCCTCTGATTTTGATCCATCCAGATGGGCTGTATGTATTTTTATTTCCTTATAATTAATGTCCAAATCAGTAAATTTTATATTTATGATTCTTTTTCTTTCTTTCTGCTATATATGTATAGCATCAATTTTGGCAATTTTTTCCATCTTGCTAGGATAAAGACATGAACAATAAAGTGTACCCTTTTGGGGGTGGATTGCGGCTGTGTCCGGGGTCTGAGATTGCTAGAGTGGAGACTGCAATCTTCCTTCACCATTTCATCCTCAATTACAGGTTAATACACAATTTTATTTTATTTTTTATTATTTTATTTTATTTTATTTTTTTTATGCTTTAGGTAATTATGGGGTTAGTAAGTTAGATTATCGCAAGGGGTGTCAACGCGGTTCCATCAGTTCAGACTCAAAATCACAAAAGCACATTCATATAACTGTTGGTACAAGACCATTGAGCTACGAGTCTAGGAGTATAGGTGAATACTTTGAAGCGATATCCATGAAATGATCCTATATATATGTGATCCCTCGGGTACGCAAAAAAAGACCCACAACAGATCCGTTCGACAATGCAATCTGTTCATTAGTGGTATTGACACATTTATCATTGATCCCAACAATGAGCTTAACAAGATATCAATAAAGGTTTGGCCAATCAAAGTAATTTCAAGATCAAAAATAACTCAGACTGTCTACTTCTCTTGTGACAAGTATGCTTTATTCACACGAACGCCAATGTCACATTGATGTAATTTTTTACATAAATGGCAAACATAAAGTGACCTATCAATTGGATGGCTTAGCTCCTTGAATGGGATCATGGTAGGTTCTATTTTGTGTCACAAAAGGGATTATCACGTGAAATGATCATAATATGAAAAGTTTGCCAACTACATTTTTCATCAACTTTAGTTGGGGTCCTAGTTGTGGACAAAGCTTGGACAAAGCTTACATTTTTCACATATAAATCAATAGTTCTCAAAAGAAAAAAAAAAAAAAATCGTTTAAAAGGATTAGGAGCTACTGGGCATGTACAACAAGTAACCAATTTACCTAGCTATCTGACATTCCACATTTGTGTTTTAGTTATCCGTTTAAATATCAAAACTCCAACAATGCTATCTATTTTTCCTATTCTTTTTTTTTTTTTTGAAACACGTCAAGACATTCCATAACAAAGCCATCCGGCAACGATTACATCAAAGACAAGAATGAAAACCAAATCCACTAACAGATGAAACAAGCACGGCATTAGGCTAACACAGGCCACCGGCTCCTAGACACCTGCCAAAGCAGACTCGACACCTACGGGACGGGATGATGAATCCAATCAAAAGTTAGCAGAAAAGAAACCCAAAATGGAACCCGGCTCAAACCATGGAACAATACAGCGCATATGTAATCCAAAAATAGAAAAAACGAAGCAAATAAAACTAAAAAACCAGCAAAGCCGGACTCAGGAACTAGTACACCCGATTTCACTCACTGAGTCACTCACTGAGTTGTATCAAATGCACTAAGTTGGGCCAAGTTGATAGACCGCCGCTTCTCTGGCATGAGAGCCAAGTTCTTGTTCCGGCCGCCTACGGGATTGAGAGCATTATTTCACCGGAGGGGGCCAAAGCATCCATGATTCAACCCAAAACCAAATCTGGACCCAGACGGCGGTTATGGTGGCTGGCGGAGTGAGGAGGCTGAGGAGGGTGATGATGAATGGTGGTGGAGGAGCCGGGCTGGAGGCCAAACAGCACTGGGTTGAAAAACGGAAGTCGGCAAAGGAGAAAAACTAGCGGGGGTGGGGTGCGGAGGCGGCAACCCCACCCCCAAAGAACTGGTGGCAAAAAGCGATAGACAGGGAGGGTGGTGGTGGATCAGAGAAGGGAAGGAGAGGAGGCTGGAGGGAAGGGAACTGGCAAAAGAGGGATAGAAACCCTAGGGTTTTCTAATTTTTAGAGAGAGACTCTCTGGGCAATAGCGGGCCCCTATTTTCCCTATCATGCATTATAACATGGATACTCTCTCTTTCCTTCTTATTCTCTAATTTAGTTTAATTTAATTTTTTTTTTGGAGCTTTGAAGAGAGAAAATAATACAGAAAGAAAAGGTGGGTGATAATAATTACCTAAATTTGGTTAGGTACTGTATCACCAATTAGTTTACAACCTACGCTCTTATTGAGTTTGTTGGAAGCCTATTTTGGCTCGAGTATTTGTCCAAGTAAAATAGCATTTTAAAATAGCTAAAACGCTCTTTTACCTAGTTTGTTTCTCTTGCTCTAAGGTTTAGTTGGCTCCGTAAAAATAAGTACGATTTGGCCTGAATAATCCTTTTGGTTTTTTTTTTTTTTGGTTGTTATTCAAACTTTTTTATGTTTGTTAGTTTCGCGTCAATATTTTGTAGATTGTTGGGTTGTCTCAAAGAGAGGAAAAAGCTAAGATACACAAAAAAAAAAAATTACATGAAAACCAAATAATAAACATGATTGACTACTGTAATCGGTGGTTTAGAATACACAAATTTGCAAGTTCCCTGTGAAATTAATAAGCTCCTTGGATTAAATACAATGACCAAATCTAATATTGAATCAAATGAGCTCTTATGTACTGAATATAATTAGCCAGAGCATTTGAATCAAATAGTTTTAATGGTTAAAATCTTCTATCTAATGTACCGAATATAAATGTAAGTTCCACGGGATCAATGCTTTTTACCTAATTATTTGTTCTTCATTTGCCTCAGGTGGAAAACGAAAGATGACGAATGTCCAATTTCTTACCCTTATCTGGATTTTAAGAGGGCTATGTCACTGGAAATAGAGCCAATAAACAAACAAAATGGGAAGTAAAGAAGCACAACTTTGAGCCAAATGTTGGGCCTATTTTATGTATTCATGGCTGCACACATTTAGTTTTTAATTCTTAAGAGTCTTGTTATGAGACAATGTAAAAATAAATAACCAGAAAAACAATTTCCAGAGTTTACAGCTTCCACAAAACAAAAAGAAATTATTCTGTTGTACTTCAATTTATTTCACTCAAAATGCCATTGTTATGCCTGCTTGTATATGCTGTTTGGTTGGGAATTTTGGATTTTGGTGGGTGCCACGGCTTGAGATTTGGATGGAGGGCGAGCATTAGATTTTTTTGACTATCACTTTAGCACCAAAAAAAAAAAAAAATCTTACAGCCAGATTTGTTCTACCATTAACTATAAGACCTCAAAAATCAGTCAAATTACTTAATCAGAATTAGCCAAGTAACGCATAAACTAGTTTATCAAGAGAGAGAGAGAGAGAGGGGTTGGGTGTAACATGAAAATATCTATTTTGCTTTGCCACGATTGCAGTAGCCAAACGTTCTCTTAAGTTCTGGTTTCACAGCCCATTTTGAAGTGCAAAACAGGACATATTTTTGTAGGCCCGCCCATTTTCATCACAGCGGATACAGCTTTCAATTTGGCCACATTGATACATCCTTGATGTGACATAATGTATTCCTACCAAATCTCACATGAAAATGACTACTTTGCCCCATCCCTAAAGGATGAACATTTTCACTTTAGTGGTAATTGGATTATTTAAAATGATGTACGTACGTAACATGTGTATTGCTATGCAATATATGAATGAAAAATATGTGACATGTTTGTTGAAAATCTATTTTCTTTACGTCCTATTCATCCACATGGTTAGCATTACTCTTACGATGACACTAGGTAAGAGTAATTTTTAGGCTATGTTTGATCTAAGAATCAAGGGAAAAAGAAAATAATCAGGATAACTTCTAGAAAATAGCTACAATACACATCCAATAAATATATGTACCGAGTTTCTATGCTTAGTCTTTTTCTAATTTTTTATTAATTCTTTGTCATTCATAAAGTCATTCCGAATATATATATATATATATATATATATATATATATATATATATATATATATATATATATATATATATATATATATATATATATATATATATATATATATATATGGCAAGTTTCCAGTCAGGGATCCCTGACTAAAGGTTTTTGGGTGTTTTGAAGTTTTTAAAAATTGTTTTTGCAAAATCCGAACCGTCCAGTGTGTTTAAAACGTGTTTTTAAGGGTCCCCGCGAGAAATCATCAAAAAAAAAAATACCGGGAAATAAGGGAGCTCAGTGTTTGAAATTCCTATATTTTGAACCGTCGGATCTTGATTCAAGGGATAAGATTGAAGGGAAAGCATTTTAAGGGCTGAGATTTGGCTTTGAGGTGTAGACTTAATACCCACTGTTGGATGCTTCCTCTTTTAACTGCACGTAACAATACTCTCTCCCCCCTCTCACACCCCCACATTCCAAAGTCTCTCTCCCCTCTCTGGCTCTCTCGCTCACCCACGTTCACCACGAACTGCACTGCCGTGAATGCAAAACCCATGTCTCTCTTCAAATCCCATGTTTCTCCTTCCCTACCACAGTTACTGGATGCAAATCCACCACACAGTAGAGGTTCGACCCTTCAAGGATCGACAGAAACCATACTGCAATCGG
This sequence comes from Vaccinium darrowii, assembly GCA_020921065.1. Taxonomy (NCBI): domain Eukaryota; kingdom Viridiplantae; phylum Streptophyta; class Magnoliopsida; order Ericales; family Ericaceae; genus Vaccinium; species Vaccinium darrowii. The sequence goes on from CM037155.1 coordinate 20,721, forward strand.
CCGAATTAGTATGCAAATCCACGACACAGTTGAAGTTCAACTCTTCAAAAATGGTAAGCCTGATGATTTACTACTCTCTCTCTCTCTCTCCCCCCCCCCCCCCCCCCCCCCCCCCCCCCCCCCCCCGCGCGTGTGTCAACCATTAATGTTGAACTTCTACGCACACCAACTATTCGATGAAATGTGTGAACCACGTGGCCTTCATGAATTATTTAGGAACCATCAATATCAACAGGAAATTTCTACAACTAGGCTATTTTGGTTATCCGTTTCTTTGGTTTTAGGTTCGGTGATATCTTCTATTTGCATCAACTTAATCAAATGAGGGTATCAGTGAACCTGGTGGCTGTAATTAGTAGCATTGTCAATTTTACGCCAACTGCACTTTAATTGGAATCAGTAGAAATCCTATTCAATTTCATGAAATCCTAGGAATAGCCCGTGCTTTCCTTCAGGTTTTATCCCTATTTGAGTTTGCTAGGCATTTGGCAGCCATAGTGAGCAACTAATTGTGTGCAAAATAACTGATCTGACCAAGTAAATAATTGATCCCTTTGGATTTTAAGGTTTGTCTTCAGATTTTTAGCGAAAATCAATCATCTTTTTTGGTCTTTAGAAGAATGATTCAGTGGATATGGTGTCTTGATTCAATGGCATGGTTTAATCTTTGCCTATTCCATTTGGGTTGGGTATGCAATTTTTAGGTCCCATTAAAATGGGAATTTGAGACCCTTGAATGCGGTTCATTAGAGCAGAGTAAATAGATGTCAAATTTAGAGTGGGCTTTGTGTATTTGAATTTGTTATTGAAAATTTGATAGTTTTGCTTTTATGTGATATTTGTTGGGATTCCACCCCGTGTGGGCCGGATGGGAGTGATTTCCTATTGCATTTAGGATTTCCTATTAGATTTAGGATTTCCTATAGGGTTTAGGATTTGTATCTCTATAAATACTCTTGTTGTCTCTCTTATTGAGTATGCGGTAGCATAATGTGAGCGAGACAGGCTGAGAGTGTGAGAGGGAAAGCTGGTTGTGGCTTCCCCCGCTAGAGCGGGAGCCGGTTATTGCTCCCCGGAGAGGTTTTTCAACTTGTATATTGTGTGAATATATGCAAGGGCGTTTTCCTCAGATTTCTTGTGTTTGTTTTGAGTGCGTGCGTGACCCGGATTACACAACAAACTGGCATCAAAGCACGGGTGGAGCGAGAGGTCACCGGATTCGCGCTTGAAACTCACGGATTCAAGAACGGAAAAAAGAAACGAAGTCAGTCGGAGATTTTGCTCACAGGGTTTTGTTCGTCTCGATGAGACGAGTCCAACGGAGTGCTCGCAGTCGGTTTTGGTCACCGGTTCCTAGCTAATTGGACGGTTCTGGATTCATTGGTGGGCTTGGATTTGGGTAATTTGACTTGGATTTTGCAGTCCTAAACACATCCGGAGAGATTGAGGTGGATCCAACGTGGTCATCAGATGGGATGTTGTTGAGTCGGAGGCAAACCATGGGAGATCCGATGGGAGTCCAAGTGGTGCTGGGAGAGCCAGGAATGGAACATGGATGAACCAGGAGTGGTGGATAGGTGACGAAAAAGGCGAGGGGAGTTGGAAGAGCTACACACAGGAGTACTGGACAGGCTTTGCAGAGATCAGAGGTTGACCGGAGCAATCGGGTGATTGCGGATTCGCGGCGGTTGAGCTGTGGTGATCAGTCAAAGAAACTAGTGAGCATGGATACATTCTTTCGAGTGTTGCATCTCTGTTTGGTGGGTGCGGATATACTTGATTGGTTAATGACACAAACGCTTACTAGAGTGACAGATCGGAGTTGGTCAGCGGTGATCGGAGGCAGTCTGGTTCAATCGGAGCCACAGAGATCTAGCAGGATTTCTTCACATCCTGGATTCACGAGAAGTGTATCTCGGTGGGGGTGTGAAGGAACTCGGTGGGGGATGCGGTGTCAGAGAAGGACTCAGCCTCTTCGTAGATGGTGTGTGAGATCATTTGGAGAAGTGAGCCTTTGGTGTGGGTAAAGGGTAGCTGCATTCTCTTGACAGGACAGAATGCTAGAGTGGCGGAGTGCGGACATAAAGTTACGGGCACTCGATGAGGGGGAGAGGGCGCTTCTGTTGGTGAGCGCATACACCTCGGGTTTGAGGTGTGCGAGTGGAGGCATTCCAGTTAAGGGGGTGCGGTACTCGAATTTTCTAATCGGCTGCGGATTCTAGTTTTGCAAGGATACACTCTTTCGAGTTTATGTACTATGTTTGGTGGTGCATGGATGCTCGACTAGTTAGTGACACAGGCGCTTGCTAGAGGTAGCTGATTGGAGGTGGCAACATGGGGGTGTTGCAGACAACTTTGCCCACTCGGTGAGGAGGGTGTGATTTGTTGGGATTCCACCACGTGTGGGCCGGATGGGAGTGATTTCCTATTACATTTAGGATTTCCTATAGGGTTTAGGATTTGTATCTCTATAAACTCTCTTGTTGTCTCTCTTATTGAGTGTGTGGTAGCATAATGTGAGCGAGACATGCTAAGAGTGTGAGAGAGGAAGCCAGTTGTTGTTTCCCCCGCCGGAGTGGGAGCTTGTTATTGCTCCCTGGAGAGGTTTTTCAACTTGTATATTGTGTGAATATATGCAACAGAGTTTTCCTCAGATTTCTTGTGTGTGTTTTGAGTGCGTGCGTGACCCGGATTGCACAACAATATTTTTTCCGTTCTCGCTAATTGCACTATGCACCTTTGTATGAATCTCTTTTCATATGGATTTTCAGTTTGTTTTATTTGAATGATGACAGGATTCCTAATGCAACTGTTTATCTTTTGTTGAGATGAGGTGCGGGATGCATGGTGGTGTGCAGCAGCAACAGAAGAGATGGTTAGAGATGACTTTGTTGTTAAAGAAAAGGCCAAAGGAATTATCTCAGAAAAAGGTGAAAGAGTGATCTTGAGGCAGAGCTTTCACCTTTAGCATTTGTTGGGGCTCTATTATAAAAGGTAATTAGGCTATCATTTGGGGCTTCTCGCGTGCATCTATTTTTTATTTTTTTCCCATCCATAGATGATTTTGTTCTCGCGGGGATCTGAAACATTTTGGCTCTCAGCCTCATTGAATTGATAAAAGCCTGTAAAATCAAATTGATTCAAAGGAATCTGGTAAGATGGTGGAGTTTATTTATGGATTTCAAGATTTTGGTCCTTCATATGGCTAATTAGAGTCGGAAAGAAGATTGAGCAAAGTTACCCCATTACCAAAGAGTATTATCAACCCTGATCGTGGAACCCATACCCCGGTGAATTGAAGGAAAGATTTATAAATTTACCCCACGTTTGATTCTATGGTAGTACCATGTTAGACCTGATCGCTTAATTCCGCCTTTTTGGGATCAGGCCTTTCTTGACCCTCACCATCAAGCATGGTTTGTTTGGTACATAAAAGAAAAAATTGTTCTCAATGAAAAGGAAGACTAAAACTGAAAGTAATCGCTGGAAATAGTCGCCAGACATGGGATAGCCGAAGATGTCGCCTGAGATGGGGATGGGAAAGTTGTTTCGCCCGAGTGGGGAAAGGGTGAGAGAGAGAGTTGTGGCTGAGAGTGGCTGGGGGAGTGTATATATCATTTTTGGGTGAGATGGGGGAGAGAGAGTACAAAAAGAGAGAAATTAATTTTTTGGGTGTTTTAATCTTAGCCATCCATTTGAATGGTTAAGATGGAGTGTCATATTTTGTGTCAAGTGTTGCGTTAGCAGAACCGGCCCCATATATATATATGAGATGTTTCCTATGAGCACTCCCTCACAAAAAAAGTGCTGGAAAACAGTTGTGAGCCGTTGGATCCAATGCCCTTCACCCGATCCAATGGCTCATAACTGTTTCTCGCACTTTTTTTTTTTGTAAGAGAGCCCTCATAGGAAACTTCTTATATGTATATATATAATTTTAGTCAAGTACCTTTGGGTTATTTTCAATAGCACCTTTGGGTGTTATCCAGTGCACATCCATAAAAGTTGACTCTAAGTACCACATGTTACATATGGGTTGTTTTATACTGTGTTATCTGGAACGTGCATGGATCATAGCAGTATTAAAAATGGAAACTAGATATGATTAGTAGTAGGCTTCTTTAAATGACGTAATTATAACTTAGTCTTCCAAGCAATAAACATGGGCTTATTGACATTTTTTATCCCCAAAGGGCTGGTTTTTTCGTTTTTTTCGTTTTGTCTTTATTCAATTTTTTTTACATTTGTTAGTTTCGCGTCAAGTTTTTGTGGTTTATGGATTCGTCTCGATGAGACGAGAGTATAAAATTAAGGTCGAAACTAAATTTTTTTTTAATAAAACCAAAATTAAACCAATAAACTTGTTTATTTTGGTTTATTTTCGGCTTTATTCAAAAAAATATTAGTTTTGACCATAATTTTATATTTGTTGGATGACGAGACGAATCCAGAAACTACGAAAACTTGACGCGAAACTAACAAACACAATTTTTTTTTTTTGAATAAAGACAACCAAAAAACCACTTCTACACTTTTTTGCCGAAGGAGCCCAAAGTATTACTTCGGTGCCATTTTGGTCCCCAGCATACCAAGTGAACAAATTTCATTCCCAACATTTAAGTTTTGCATTTTAAAGGTCAATACCGCTAATGCCGTCAGCTCTTTCCGTCAAAATAATTAAATAAATTACCATATCACCCATAGAGTTTATAACCGCATAACAGCTATGCCCTTGCCGAATTTTTATAAGGTTTATTCAAATGTTTATGTTTATATATATATATATATATATATATATATATATATATATATATATATATATATATATATATATATATATATATATAATGGAAGATGTTCTATTGAGGACTCCCTCAAAGATCTCCTCCGTGAGGACCACCCTTTTTTTTATTTTCCGGACCAAATTTCGACGATCCAAACCGCTCAATGTGTTTAAAACATGTTTTCCATGGCCAACGCGAGGAATCACAAAAAAAAAAATACCCGAAAGGGCTTCATCCGAGCGGTTTTTCATAATAACCGTACATATATAATTTATCGAAAAATGCTCGAATGAAGCCCTTCCGAGTATTTTTTTTTGGACGAATCCTCGCGGTGACCCTTAAAATCACGTTTTAAACACATTGAGCAGTTCGGATCGTCAAGATTCAACCCCGATCCATGAGGTCCGCAAATTACGAGTTTGAGGGAGTCCTTAGTAGAACGGGATCCATAATATATATATATATATATATATATATATATATATATATATATATATAGAGAGAGAGAGAGAGAGAGAGAGAGAGAGAGAGTCCACTTCCTATCAAGGATCTCGCACGCTTTTAAAATCCAGACCTCCACTTTTCGGATCGAATTTCGACAATTCGAACCATATTCGTTTTTATGAAAAACTGCTCCGATCAAGCCCTTCCAGGTTTTGTTTTTTTTTTTTTGCTGGTTTCTCGCGGGGACCCTCAAAAACACCTTTCAAACACATTGGACGGTTCAGATCATCGAAATTCGATCGGGATCTATGAGGTGTGGACGAAGTCCGGATTTTAAGGGTTTGGATAGGCAATTTAGTGTGTATATATATTTATATATGAGGACGATCTAATGAGGACCTTAATACAAGGACTTCGTGCGGACCTCATGGATCAGGGTCGAATCTCGACGATCCGATCTGCTTAATGTGTTTAAAACATGTTTTTAAGGGCTACCACAAGAAATCGCCAAAAAAAAAAAACACATTGAATGGTTCGGATCGTCGAAATTTGGTCCGAAAAGTCAAAAAATGGGTGGTCCTCACGGAGGAGATCCGTGAGGGAGTCTTTAGGAGATCATGATTGCGTGTGTATATATATGTGTGTGTGTGTGTGTGTGCGCGCGCGCGCGTGTGTGTGTGTGTAAATGATCCATTGAGGGATCCCTCACGGAAATTCCATGCGGACCTCATGGATCGGGGTCGAATCTCGACAATCCGAAACAAACAAATGTGACCCTCATTTTAAGCAACATAAAGTTTCAGTATGACCCTCTGCTCTCGCTCTCTAGTCTCACTTTTTTTTTTTGTGGAGAATAGATAGAACATTCATTATCTGTGAAAAAGCCAGTATAAACTTCCGGTAATAGGCGGAGACCTTTACAAAGCTAAGCTGTCACGACATAGCTTCAGCCTCAACAACAGAAACATAGATAATCAAGAACAAACAACAGATTAACAATCAAAACATTAACGAAATGGCCTCCACCGGAGATTCCCACCACCACCACCACAAAAAGCCCCACAGCCATCACAAAAGGAGATGAGCTTCCACAAACATGACATTAACCTTACTCCCGTCCACTGCTCAAACAAACACAACTTTTTCCTTACTCCCGTCCACTGTTCAACCTGAAAAACGCAGAAAAAACAAGAACCACATGCTCGGCCAAGGCAATATACAGAATATCCCCAAAAAATGAAAAATTTGTTTTAAAACACAAGGGCCGAGCATGCAGAGGAAGAAACGGAAAGTCTTAAGACGGCAGAGGTACGGGCCGGAGGCGTAGCTGTTGATGGTGGAGATCCAACGGAGACCTAAAACCAACACGGTAGGGGTACGGGCCGGAGGATATGTGTTGATTGGAGAAGGATCGACTCAAGAAAAGCAGAGATGAGCTGGTTGGGTATTGGTGGCTGAACCCATTACACCGGATGACCCAAATGGCGACTGAACTCTAGCATAGCAGGCCGGATCTGGGTTTACCCGATCAGGTATTGGTGGTTGAACATATCGCCGGATGACCCATAGTGGAAGAACCCATTGAACAACAGAGACTTGAAGGCTAGCCGGCGGCGATCGAACATGCAAGGGCTGGCCTACGGTAAGGAACAAAGGGGAGGCTTATTTGATTGGAAGAAAGGGAGAAACCCTAAGAAGTTTTGGGGGTTCTATTTTTAGAGAGAGGTCAGAGCTCTTGACTGCCTTTTGGTTTTTTATTAGGTGTGGTGGATGAGCATATTGTGCATTATTTGTAAGATTTGAGTTTTTGTAAACTCCTGGGGTGTTGGCTTTGGCCTTTAGGTGAGCTTGTCTCTTATTGGGTACCCTCGATTGGTTTCTTGCCAATCGTTGATTTAGGTCTCGGATTGGACAATTTTTGCTCCTTGAGCTTTTTGTTGTTTCCTTGCTCCTATTAGTCTTGTATCTATTTCAAGATTAATGAAACTTTTTTGCCGTGCAAAAAAAAGAGCTCTTTTGTAGCTAGAGAGAGAGTTTTCTTGTCTGTTTTCACTTTATGTTTTAACTCTTGCTAATCGCTCTCGTTACTGTTATGTCCCATTTAGGTGCATAGAGAGGATAAGAATAAGAAATTTAACTTTCCTACAACTTTCTTTTTGTTCAGTTAATAAGGAAGTTGTGGGACCCACAACTTCAAATGTATCTTTGAGAAACATTTTTCAGCAAATTACATCTTGCTAAAATGAGGAATTCTAGTTTTCTTGTAAATTGAAGTTGTGAGAAAAATAAATTACTTCACTTTAATTCACTTCAATTTTCTAGAGAATACATTTTCCACACAATATTTTTTTTATCAGTAAAGAAGATAACAAATAAAATTACAAGAGAGAGAGAAGGAAAAACCTAAAAAGTTGGCAACACCTAGAAAGAATTGCCCTCCCTAAATCAATTGAAAAACCCGAAAGGTTGTTGCCGCGCTGCCACTCTTAATTCATCGCAAACCCCATTGCTAAATCCTAAGGCATTGTTTGATTCGGAAACTAAAATAGACATAATTAAGGATCTTGAGACTATTTTTTCTGGAATTAATTTAATCCAGAATCGTGCACAATTTTGTAGTCCCTGTCCAATTAGAAAATATGAAACCTAATATTCTTGGTATTAATTTAGTCCAAATTACGATCCCATGTTATACTACGCGCCCAATTAGAAAATATAAAACCTAATATTCTTGGTATTAATTTAGTCCAAATTACGATCCCATGTTATACTACCTACCCAATTAGAAAATATAAAATCCCTTCCAGAAAAGGTAAAACCCAAATTAAAAGTATCCAAATCTAAAGCATAGGCTCTATAATTAGATTCCTTGCTTTAGAAAATATAAAACGCTTTGCACAATGTCACCCCCACCAGTTGACCCGAATTAAATATGGCCAACGGATAGCGTTGGAAACTGGAATTTCATATACATCCAAGTACCAAGGCCGTGAAAATAATTTTAATGCCAAGCAGGCACCATGTGGTTCTCGATTGCCTGCATCTAGCCATTCAAAAAATGTAATGAACGGTCCAGATTAAAATTGCCGGGTGAATTTGAAAAAAAAAAAAATGAAAGCGTATTTTAATCCGGGCTGTCTATTTCATCTTTGGATAGCAGAATGTCCGTGAGCGAGCTAGTATCACCTCGCCATACCCGCTTGACACCGAAAAATTCCACCTAAGGGCATGGGTCATCTTCAATGCATAACCTCCCCCACGCCTAAAACTAAGTGGACACAGACGATCAGGATCTCTCTCTCTCTCTCTCTCTCTCTCTCTCTCTCTGAAGAAAATGAGCGATATGAAGTCGAAATTCCTGGAAGTATACTCGGTTCTGAAATCGGAGCTGCTCCACGACACTGCTTTCGACTTCACCGATAACTCCCGTCAATGGGTCGAGCGAGTAAGGCCTCTATACATACATATGGCATGCAACACTACACTACAAACAAAACATCTGTGTTAAAAAAAAAACATCTGTGTTCTATTGTTAGCTTGCACTCATGCTTGTGACATGAAAAAGTTATATAGGCAATATTAGCACATGAATATCTGTCTAGAAATCTCCTCTTGGCATGTCAATTTTAGTTCTATTGTTTCAAAGAGCTTCCGGAGTATATATTTTGGGCCTCATGAAGGCCAGCTGCAAAAAAACCTCTGATGATTGTTTTGATTGTGTGCGTGCAGCTTTACGTTTGCATTTGTTTTGAATTCTTTGATAAATAATAGCTTGGATATTCTGCAGTCATGGACTCTTAAAAGGGCCTGTTTGTTTGATTGGATGTGATGAGCATTGAATTGGATTGTATATCGAATTCTAAAGTGATCAAATATTTGGTATTTGGTAGAAATATTTACAACCTGGATAAAACATGCACTGTATACATATAGAATCACACTAAGTAGTCCCGTCACACAAACAAGCACATGGGGATTAATGTATACAAAGCATCATATGAATTTCATTTAAATTAATCCTAAGAATTAGTTTGTATGCTAATAGTTCTTTGTTTTATTTTGTTGCAGATGCTGGACTACAATGTAACTGGAGGTAAAACTAAAGAATTACATCAGTATATGTTACAATTTTCTTCTTCATTTTCACGACACAGTTTTGCCAAAACAAAAAAGGGTCAATTTAGTTAGTTTAAGATTATTTCATGGATGATATTTCTGGGTATGATATTAGTTTAACAGATCATATCGATTTGTTTGGCATGCAGGAAAGTTGATCCGAGGCCTCTCTGTTATTGACAGCTACAAGTTGCTCAAGGGAGAGGAATTAAGTGACGATGAAGTTTTTCTTGCATGTGCACTTGGGTGGTGCATTGAATGGGTATGGCTCTATAATACCATTACCGTTTACGCAGGCACAGAGTCAGAATTTTGCGTATGGGGAACAAGCTATATCTCTAGAGCAGGAGTGGGGCTATATATATAATTTGAAAAAACAAATACATATAATCTGTATAATAGTAGGGTTTTTTCAAATTTTAGCAAGGGCGATAGCATTTACTAGCCCCTCGCTCCATCCTTGCATTTACAGCTAGACCAACTTTTATTTGTTCTTTTCTTTTCTGTAATTTTGGACACTTACGTAGTTTCATCTAATGTTGCATGGTATTGAACACTTGCAATGATTCTTGCAGCTTCAAGCATATTTTATTGTTATTGATGATATCATGGATAACTCAGACACACGCCGAGATCAACCATGTTGGTACAAAGTGCCAAAGGTGTGTTGGAGGAGTACTTAGAAATTATGTTTCTCTTTCATGTGCTGTATTTCCTTAATCCTAACAAACATGGTTGTAATTTTTATTTCCTACGGACTATGATCGATATGAAATTCTGAACTTCTTGTTGCAGGTTGGTTTGATCGCTGCAAATGATGCCGTTGTACTCCGCAATCATATTCCAAGAATTCTCAAAAAGCATTTCAAAGGAAAGCCTTATTATGTGGATCTGTTGGATCTATTCAATGAGGTTGGTTTATCTTTAGTAGAGGATGACGAATTGAAAGGTTATTTACTTACGATGCTTGGATTGAATCTTGACCATGATTGCGCAGGCAGAATTTAAAACAGCATGTGGTCAGATGATAGATATGATCACCACAATTGAAGGAGAGAAAGATTTAGCCAAATATTCTATGCCTCTGTAAGTGAGAATTCCTAATAATTTCCCTTCTTTCTTATTCAAACTCGACAAAGAGTACATCGAGGGTAGAAAACCACAACCAAACATATGAGTAAGGATGGGCGAATATTCCACTGAATTGCTAAAATTGAAAAGAGAAAAGGAAATTAAGGACAAGAGATTAGAAAGCATGTCTAAATAGAAATGCTTTGAAGTACATCACCAAAAGAGCTAGTGGTTATCGTAGTAGAATCATGTGCAATCCTAATAGCAACCTCCAAACTATGAATAGCAGCATCAATTTGCATCCCAGCCATCCTCAGATAGGAACATCTTCAGATTTCTAACCTTCAATGATCATCAGCTGTGAAAATATGGTTTTCTACGTACCAAAAGAAAACAACACCTTTGCAGCAACAGCAGCAATACACCAACAGCAGCATCCACTGGTTCAGCAAATTACTGATAGTACCATTAATAAGCGACAGGAGCAAATAGTAAATCACCCATAGTAGCAAAAGTATTGTTATATAGCATCAGAAAACTAATGCCACCAGATATAAGATTGGAAAGCATCATCCTAGCTAATGCCACCCATTCAAGCAAATCACCTCCAGCAGCAAGCAACACAGAGAACCATTAAGAATACAGGACCCAAACGGAGATAAAACCCAAGATGCCCAAACCAAATATGACAATACCAAGATATAACAACACAAACACAAATAGAAGACCAAACACACCTAACAAAGCCCAAACCCAAACAGAAAAGCCAAAGAGACAGAGAGACACAGAAAAAGAGCAACCCAAACCCAGAACAAGGACCAAAAAGATTCAACCCAACAACCCATAAAGAACACAACCCAAAAAAGGCAAACCAATTGAAAGAGACTCAACCCAACAACCCAAAAAGACCTAACCCACAAAAAATAAACCAATTGCAGACTCAAACTAGCAACCCATAATCAGAATCTCCAACACGGCAACACCCACACCCCAAGTAATTAATGATGTTTCCTCAATTCAAATCTTAATTCTTCTTACTCCTTCCAAGCACCTCTTAAAATCCTCAATAGAGTAGTCCTTGACATTGTATTTCCCTTTGATCCATAAACCCATTGTAGTCTTTGCCAGGTCTATAATATCCTCCAATTCTCATTCCTTGTTGTTAAAAATTGAATCATTTCTGGAAGTCATTCTTATTGGATCTTAAATCTGATAAAAATATCCAATCTGTTATTCGATTACCATGTTTTTTCGTGCAGCCACCATCGGATTGTTCGGCACAAAACTGCTTACTACTCATTTTACCTTCCAGTGAGTGAATATTCTCTATCAAAGTTGTTAATTTCTAATCCCAAGTTTTCTTTATCGTAATTGTTTTCTACTTAATGTTTTTGTGAATCTACTTGAGTTTAACAAGCTTGTGGTTACCATGTGCATCCAGGTGGCATGTGCGCTGCTTATGGTAGGTGAGAATCCGGAAAATCATACTGACGTAAAGAGCATACTCATTGACATGGGAATCTATTTCCAAGTACAGGCGAGTTTTACTTGATGGATGGTTCTATTCTTCCTTTTTTTGTCATCAGAAATCACTGGAAAAGTTACCTTATAGTATCTGAAAATAACTTGACCAGCATATATTGTTAAGAGATTTGAAGTTTCTAATTCTTCCTTTTAAGTCTTCTTGCACTGATCTCTAAACAAAAAGTTTCTTGTTATTTTCCTCATAGTGCACGTGCCAGCTTATGTATTAACCGATAATATGTTCATATATTTATAGGATGATTACCTGGATTGTTACGGACATCCAGATGTGATTGGTAAGGTAAGTTGCATGCTTTGATTCATCTATTTATCTCTGACCTATTTGTCATTTTAGTACATTAGGAGGCTGGTTGATCGACCTCCTAGAGGTGCAAGAGCTTTGGCTAACCTGGGCTAGTCCAGTTGGTTCATTAATCACTTTTTTCTGTAGAGCTAGAAATCTTAACTTGATTTTTGCATTATCAGATTGGGACAGATATTAAAGACTTCAAGTGTTCTTGGTTAGTCGTCAAAGCAATGGAACTTGCTAACGAGGAACAAAAGAAGTTGTTATATGTAAGTAAGGCGTGTTTTACCCTCGTTATTGCTTAGTCTATGCTATAATAACTACTCATACTGGTGACATTTTTCTTCTGCATTTTTCCAGGAGAACTATGGAAAAGACGATCCAGCCTGTATAGCAAAAGTGAAGAAACTTTATAACATTCTCAATCTTCAGGTTTCTGGCATTCTGCCTTTCACCGTTCTTTGATTTTTGGTTACGGAGCTTATACATAGGCATAGGCTTCTACTATTTGGTATCACTTTTGCTTTGCTTTTATCTGTTTTCTGCTCTCATTTTCTGGAAATCACAGAAACTTGTTTGAAACCAACCTACTTCTTAGAACTCACAAACAAGATGTTCCTTCAAAATTTTGGAAACTCTTTGCTCGAAAAATTTAATGCTTTATGAAAATGTGGGATCTATTGTTTGGTACATTGAATTCAGTAATATGAAATTAAATTCTAAGTTTTTGCATTGTTTCTTGTTCCAATTCCTGGCATAAACTCAAAACAGTCTTATTGCACTTTACGAGACAAGTCATTCTCTCACAATACATGGACTTAAAAATTGACTTAAGCCAATTCTTGACTTAAGTCAGAAATTGAAGCATGTGAGGAGATGGAATTGCAGCATATCATTCTCGTTCATTGATTGTCTTATCCATTGTCGTTATAGGGCGTATTCGAGGAGTACGAGAGCAAGAGTTATGAGAAGCTAATCACCTCCATTAAAGCTCATCCTGGCAAAGCTATGCAAGCAGTGCTGAAATCATTTTTGGCAAAGATTTATAAGAGGCTGAAGTAGGTGCCTTCACCAAAAAGATAATGGTTGGATAGAATCACTACCGGATTTGTATTCTTATTTTCCTAATTGAGGAAAATATGTTGTCTGTATTTTTAGGAGAAATCGGATTTCTTGCTTTACTTTTGCTTTGAATTCTCTGTCCCACTCTGCAGCAGCAGACAGTATATTGAATTGCTATATTTTCTATATTGGGATCTGAGGACTTTAATATTTTGAATGAATCTTTCTTGTGCCTTAAAGAGTTTGCACGATTACCATAAACTTGCGGTACCTTATGTTTTGAATTGTGAAACTATAAAAGATGAAAGTAGGAAATTTTAAGAGAAAGTTAGTTCTCTGATGGTTGGCAGGGCCTCCTGAGCCAACCCCGGGTTGTTGTTGATCTAGCGTCTACGGCAAAGCTGCGGGCCTCCTGAGCCACCCCGCATTGTGTGGGGCAGCTCCTGAACCGCGTAGTAGTTCGAAAAAGAACTTTGGGCTCTGTTGAGACAGATAGCGGATTACAACTGACGGGATTTGACATTTTTTGAATGAGAACAGTCAAAATAACATTTGGTAGGTTACAGTAATTTTGATTTTGAGAGTTTTGACATGATGGATTTGAAATAAAGTGTACAATTATTCCAAATAAATATCACTTTCTTTTCTAGTTTCAAAAGAAATGTGACTAACCTATTTATGTACCTGTCAAAATTTGAACATCAAATCTCTCCATTTGAAATCCACATGTACCCCTTAGCAAAACTATTTCAACATCTACCCAAGCAGAACATCTTTGTAAATTTTATTTTGGTACATCGGAAATTCATAGATTAACTGAACACGAGAATATCACAACACAAACGCAATATCGAATAAAGAAGCGTAAGTAGCTGACAAAAGCTATTAAACAATAAAATCTACTTTGATTTCCGCAAAATATAGAGCTACAGAAGAACAATGGTGCGAGCTTACAGGGCTTATGCCAGGAACTGATTGCTCATCATCTAGGCCTGGTAGAATTTGTAATTGAAAATGCTCTCCATTTCTTCAATGCCACTCACAAGATGGATTGGTCCAGTGTCTTCAACATGACAATCCGTAAGCTGTGTTGCCTCAGTCATGTTCAAAAGGCCAGGAGATGAGGTTCGTAACACTGTTCATACAGAGAACGGCGACAAAAAAACATAAAGAGTCCAAGTTGAGCACGAGACATGGCAACAACCAATCTTCTAACATCGCAAAGGTGGCCCACAAAGCGCATACGCACAAGAGACAACAAGATGAAATCATTCTGCTCACCTTGGAACTTATCAACAGTGGTAACCTTGCCAGGGGGACCAATGAATTCGTAAGGAAGACACCGTCTGGCAATAACATCACGGATCAAAAGTTTCTGTCCATTGTAAGTTGTCAAGATGGATTTCTTATTTACAGGATACCCTAATAAACACATGTACATATAGACACTGACAATGTACACAGCCTCCCCCACATTTTGGCAGAACCAGGGAGAACGGACAGTCTCATGACCTCTGCCATGGTAATCCGGAACATCCACTAACTGATACTCATACGATGATCCATTATTTGCTCTATGGTAAATAGCTTCCTCTGCCATGGTAACAGCCTTGTTCACTTGCGTTCCCGGAACCTCCGTCCCTCTTCGAGCGCGGTTTCCAATAAGTTTTCTCTACCCTTTGTTATTCTCATCTATCTATCTTTCTCCACTTATTACTCAAAAAACTTCCCTCAAATGCTCAAACCCTTTACTTAACAACTCGTGTTTTCTTGTTTAATTTCAAATAAGTTGCATTGCATCAAGTAGAAAGGAATGCCCCATACGAATATCAACCGAATATTGGTGATTCAAGGACAATACATATGTGATCAGACTCGAATCTGTGTTTCTTATATTTTATTTTCCGGGGATGATCCGAAATCTTATGCATGCATGTATCTTGAACCAAGTCCAAATTAATTAAGCTCTTAAACCATGTGCAAAAGAACATTAATTTATAATATAATTAGTATTAAACATTAGAATTATTCCTCAGCCCTCAACAAATATTATTCTCTTAGTTGTTTTCAGCAAATGGGCCCGTAGAAAAAATTGTTTTGGGAGCTCCTTCCATGATCATAGAGATGGTGAAATCTTCTGGTAGAGACCCATGTCCATTCCATTGTAGGCAGCAATAGGAGCATACATCCACAGATCATCAGAACTCAATAACTACAATGACAAAAAGAAGGAGAAAAAATTGTAACATCCCACATCAGTGGGAAAAAGAAAATGAAAATGTTATAGTATGTAACCCAACCAACTACTGTATAACTTGAGATTAATTTTTTGAGCCATGCGGTTAGGCTAAAAGTTAGCAGGTCAACTGGTGCGGGTCGTTACAAAAAATGAATTACTACTTCATAGGAAAAAATAAATACAAAAAAATTAATAATTGGGTGCTCTACCTTAATTTGCAGCTGCAGACACTTCACATATTGGACTGCCTCTTCAAGCATTGTGCTAATGTCAACCTATCATATGATCATTATTATAGAAAATCAGGATTAAAATGCTTATGTCAAAATGAAAAGAGTTTAATTAACAAAGATACATAGGAATTAATTCATCGTTACAAGGTAAAAATTTACCTTTGTTCCATTAGGGACAAGGCTCTGCAGTATTCTCACTTTCTCATTAATTCTTTCTCTTCTTTTCTGCAGAATCCAAAATGAAATACTAAGTGTTAATACAAAGTACTAGAACTATTGGAATTACATCACATCTATATAACAAATCACAACGGTTTTTGAGTCTTATGTGAGACACAAATCCTGACCGTCCAAAATTTCTTAAATCCTAGGGCTGATATCACATAGGCAGCACTCTCTCTCTCTCTCTCTCTCTCTGTGTGAGAATGAGTTCTTCTATCTCTTTGTAACAAAACCCTGCACCCAGTACTCTCTCGACCAACAGGTGACAATAGAATCACGTCAAGTGTTCTATAACTCTCTGTCCAACCCCAGCAATTAAGCCCAAAATCTGTTATCTATTAATTATCAAAATAAAATAAAAAATCTAAAACCCGTATAAATAGAGAAACAGAATTGAGGAAGAAGATATGATTCTGGAACTTCTTGATATAGGTGTCTGTTGCGTCCAATATATGCACGATGTATTCATGGATATCAACGCGTACTTGAACAGTGAATATGATATTTGCTTTTTTCAAAGCAAGCTAACGATCAAGACCAGTTGGGGATGTGCAGCTTCAATAACTTTTTATTATCCTCATTAAACAAATTTGTATTGAGAGTACGAGAGGAACGTCGTTGCAGTATTTGCTCATATTGACACTCACATTTTACTGATTTTTCCAGATCTTGCTTTATTTGTGCCCAAGTGATACTTCATCTTCTCTAATATATATTCTTCTTCTTCTTTTTCAGGTGTTTGTGATTTTGGAGTTTGACGAATGTGGAGTTGGAGCATTGGCTCAATGATTATTTTATCAAAGTAGACACTCAATTACTTTACGGAAGCTCAATAACTTTACTGGAAGTCAAATTGTGTTAATCTATTTTATGTTCGTATGTGCATTAAATAGTTATTAGTATCTGTTTTTGTTGTCTTATGTTAAATCCTTACCCTTGCATAGAGGCTTTGGGGATCAGTTGCAGCCCCTCTAGCAGCTCTCGTTTTCCCTTCTGAATTGAGAGCTGAAATCGGTTTGGATTCCGAAGTTTCTTCCCTGATAAGCTCCTGAGAAGAAGCAATAGAGTCCTCCTCCAAGCTACAACAGCCCGACCCATTTGTCGCAATATTACTATTCTCCTCCTCACTATTGCCATTCAAACTGATCTTCTGGTTCTTTTTGTACATCACATTCTTCTTACCTTTCTGTGCCTGCATGAGCCATTACACTGGTCAAATACTAGTTTGGCAAAAATTCAATTTTTTGTTACTTTTTCCAAAAACTTATAGTATCATGCAAGATTTCATTGTAGGATAATACCCACTTCAACATTTGAAATCAACACTTGCAACCGAAAAAATGGTAATGAAAACAGAGACTAATTTATACTTACATATCTCGAAACCCGGGATTTCTTCTTAGGAGTCTCAGATAAGTCATTTTTCCTCTTCAGCTGCAATTCTTCTTTGACAGGATAAGCAACAACAGCTGGTTGATGGTCTTTTTTCTCGCGGTGAATTTCCTCGATTACATTATTGGAAAATAGTGGATAAAAATGCATGGACTCAAAATTGTTAGGATTGCCAAGGTTTTCAGGATTGGGATTATTTGGGAAGGAAATAATACTATCAGGACTGCTGTTACTACTCTCTTGAGAAAAATAGGGAAGATTAGTGCTGAAAGTATCACAATTAGGGACTAATTGTGACAAATTCTCGTAAATAGGACCAATATTGTTTAAATCAACTTCATCAGAAATGGGCCAAAATTTTGATGAAGTCCCAAAGCTGAAAGCATTTTCTTCATCAACAAAAGCTCCCACAGCCTGCATCTCTCTCTACTCTCTCTGTCTAAAAATGCTTTTTGACTTTGGAGATAATTAGATAAATGCTTTTGAAATGAGAAAAAATGATTGCAGTCATATTTATACCACGGGGATAGAGAGCGTTGGACAGGAAATTGACTTCAATTTTTAAATGTGATTTTTAAATACCATTGATTAGGGTGGGGTAGGTCCTAGTTCTCTGTAACTAATCTCCAAGAGTCCACTGTGGGGCCAACAACCAGGCAAAGTACAACTCAGAGAAGGACCAAGTTCATTCAATGATGGAATTAAAAATATGACCATCCCATTATTTTAGAGTTAAACCCATATTAGGATTTATAAAAGAAAATGTTATCAGATTGAAATCAGGGTCCCTATAGCCCCCTCCGTGCTACATAGTGTAGTGCTCATCTGAACATCCATCCCCATAATCAATGGTTCAAATATATTTGTTAAATTTACTGGTAAGAGTTATAAGGGCGCTACACTGTGCAGCGCGGATAGTGGCACTACGTGGACCCTGATTTCCTTGTTCGGACACGTGTTGAGAGTAGTAAATTGTGGAACTTGGACAATGGATTTAAAGAGAAATGCGTGCAGAAAATACAGAAATTGTAAACACAATTAGGAAGGAACAGTAGATATAGGCTGATGATCGAGTTGGGATTTAAGAACATTTGAAAGGTCAAACACCTAAAAAATCTCACACATTTCATTAGAACTAGAAGAATACATAACATCTCAGAATTTCTCTCTTCCATAGATAATACACACACTGGTTGAAATTCTCTTCTCCTTTTACACGGACGTGAGTTTCAAACAATGTACGTATGGCTTTGTAAGGGAGATCCTCCCCAAGTGTCATGAAAGTGAACTCTGCAGCTTCTACCACACGGACAGATCTTCGCACATACACAAGTGCGGCCCCTTCGTAGTATAGATTATGTTCTAACAAGTAGTATCAGAGCTGATGATTAGTAATTTATGACACTCGGCTCTCTTGACCTGCTCGCCTCAACGAATGGTGTGGGCTTTACTCACCAAGTCTTGATGCAGATGTTGAATGGAAAAAGGCTAAATGATGGACCAATTTTAAATAGTGGTTTGGGGTATTGTAATGGAATTGGTAATATACGGCCATTTTAATGAGCCAATATCAATTCGTCAACCAATACGTAAGAAAATAATGATATCAAAGGTTCAAAATCTTTTTTTTTTTTTTTTTGTAACACTTAATACGATACATAACGGTCTGTATTTAAAATCCTGCTAAGAAGACACATACTCGCATGCTTAAAATTACTTCAATGAGAACAATGATTATGGGGTGACTAATAAGGATAGTATGTGAGAATGAGTGAGATAGTGCAGACGTTGGGAGAACGTGGGATGATTTTTGTAAGGGGGAGAATCGTGTTTGAGAGAATAAACAAGATGAATAAATGAGAAGGGACAGGATGATCGCGGAGATCGATATGACATAATCATATAAGCTAATAATAGGAGAATAATAGGAGAATACAAGTATAAATTACATCAATCTGGAAATAAAGTTCATAATCATTATAAGCTAACTTAAGCTAACTAATAACCCCATTAAGTGAAGAAATAGCCCAATAAACTGAAAATAAAGTCCACAATCACTATATGCCTAACCAAACTAATAGTCTCATTAAGGGGAGAAATAACTCAACTAATACAAGGGGACACTACAAGAAATTTGGTCTTTGGAGACGAATGAAATCGTCACAAAAAGTATGGTTTTTGTCTCTGATAGTCTTGGTGACGAAAAATAGTTTTGTCACCTATAGGTTGTCTCCGAAAGTCACCTCACCTATACTAAATTTTGGTGACGGAATTTTTCGTCACTAACCGTGACAAATTGGGTGACGAAATTATTGTTTCGTCACATATACTAAATTTTAACCGTGACAGAAATTGATGAAGTGGCGGCTGGGGTGGCGTCACCTATACTAAATTTTGAAAGAAAAAATTTTCTTTTTTAACAAACGCCTTTTAATAATTTTTTTAAATCCAGTTTATACTATGATAATAAATTTTTTTTTTATTCCCATTGTTTTATGCTCCCCATTTGAACACCTATTATACAAACACCTACTAATATCACTACTTTAATAATTTTTTTATTTTTTAAAACAAAAAAATTTCTTTTTTAACAAAAGCTTTTTAATAAATTTTTTAATCGAGTTTATACTATACAAATAATTTTTTTTTATTCCGATTGTTTTACACTCCCCATTTGAACACCCATTATACAAACACCAACTAATATTTTTTTTAATATATATTTTTTCTTTTTGAAAGAAAAAATTTCTTTTTTAACAAACGCCTTTTAATAATTTTTTTTAAATCCAGTTTATACTATAAAAATAAGTTTTTTTTTATTCCCATTGTTTTATGCTCCCCATTTGAACACCCATTATACAAACACCTACTAATATCATATTTTTAATAAATTTTCTTTTTTAACATAATTCTTTTAATAAATTTTCTTTTTTTAATCTTGTTTATACTATACAAATCAGTTTTTTTAATTTGGTTTAATAGTTTGTTATAAATTACATTTAACATATATATTTTAAATGTAATTACAAACTTCATATTTACAAGCATCGATTTAAACCGTTGGCATTTCACATCTCGTCATTGTCACCAAAATCGAAGTTCGTCGGGTCATTTTTTTAGATTGCAAGACTCGACCCCACACTTGAGTCATTTTTTTCAATCGAAACCATCTATCTTTTACATATTAAAGAGTACATAATTAATTTCATACAAAAAATAAAGTTAATCAGCTATCGCGACACAATTTTTTTTTTGATCGGCAAAGAAGAACTTTATTAAAAACGGGGGAGCTATCGCTACACAATTGATCAGACAAAAAAAAAAAAATTTTTGTTAATGAAATTGTGTCTTGATAATTAAGAAGCTTTCTAAACCCGATCGAGACAAATTTTTACGAAAAAATGTTTAAATAAATAAGGAAAATTAGTTTTGGTGGAGTAAAGTTAATCTACTAACGGTTAATAAAACCGTCGCCATAGTCCTGTTTCTAGTAACGGCTGATGAAATTTAGGAAGCTAACTTATTCAGAGTTAGAAATTTAACTATGGTTGGGTTGGGCCCATAGATTTGGTGACAAAACAATTCCTCTCCTATAGTTTCATTTCCCTCAAGATACACTTCGGGCCCGCCAAAAAAAGTAGAGTAAATGGGTGACGAAAAAAATTCCCTGGGCCAAAGTCTTCTCTTTTTTGAGGAATATTTTTGTCTTCTCTATTGGTTTGCTCTCCTGGGGAGGATGTGGAAGGAACATATTAGTGAGGAAAAAAATATTTTCGTCACCAAAAAGATGTGGATGGAACATATTAGTGACGAAAGAAATATTTTCGTCACCTAAAAGATGTGGAGGGAACATATTAGTGACGAAAGAAATATTTTCGTCACCAAAATAGTCATATAGGAGACAAAATTAATTTCGTCTCAAAATAGTCATATAGGAGACAAAAATTAATTTCGTCACTAGAATTTCGTCACGGTTTATCATTTTTGTTGTAGTGGGAATAACACTCACAAGTAGTAGGAGATTCAAACTCGTGACCTCTTACTGAAATGCAAGAGCCTTAGCCAGCTGAACTAGCCTCATTCAGTTCCTTTTTTGTATAAAACAAGAAGCAATTAATTCGCTCGGAATTTATTGGACCTATCTAAACCGGGAAAGTCCAGAGGCACTAAATAAGGTACTAACTAATGTACTATATGTGGCACACTTTTAGTTGATGAATGTATCCAAGTATTACATCATTCATTGATGTGGTAATGCCATGTGTACATTTAGTGCAATAGTTTGTAAGTTATTTAATGTTTGTAGCATTGCTCATATAAACCAGTAAGCTGTGCTTTGCTTCTAGTTTAATTTGGACTTCCATATTCCCTTGCTAAGAAGTCTTATTTATTGTAGTTGTTATTCTTGAGTAGAGAATTTACCTAGACACCCCCTCAGTTATACATCTTTTTGTGCGAAACCCCTTAAACTAATTTAACCTAGGAAGAGACCTCCTCATCTATTTAAAACTCCTGTAGCCCTAACTATGTTAGACGCCATCCATTATATGACACTTTTGCCCTTCCCTAAATGGACAATAGTCATCTAATTCTCACACTTCTCATCTAGACTCTAACTCCAGACTTAGTAGTCTAAGTCCATCAATCCCACACTCTCTCTGTCATCTCTTTACCTCGATTGATCAATCTCGATCTCACCACCACGAGACCTCAACACAATTGGTCTCACCACAATCAATCTAGCCCTAAATCAGCTCCAATCCCTCCGCACAAACTCGTCATCGTTCAGCATAAACCTATAGTATAAAGTTAGGGTTCTAGAGCGGAAGACGATTCGACTACAATAGGCAATGAATTTGAGAACAAGTTGGAGAACGCAGAAGTTAGTATGTCATGATTAAGGGTGTTAAACATTATTATCACATTACTACTTCATGGGTTTTTTAAAATTAGGGCTTTTAGGTTTTTGTATAATTTTTTCAAATCACAGCTTTAAGTAGGGCATTTAGGTTTGTGAACGATGATATGGTTTGCATGGTTTCTCTCTCTCTCACTCTGTATACTGTGCATCGTGCAAGGTTTGTGAAAGAATTTTTTATACTTTTGTTTTTCTTTCTTAAAACCGCATTCTTTAATTGCTTCCACCTCTTTCATCTTGATTACATACCAAGCCTCCTTCTTCTGCCACTTTTCCATTTTCAGTTTGGACCCATCTTCCATTTCCTTCATCTCTTCGTTCATGGAGGACACCTTCACTTCAAACCAATCCTCACTCTTCTCACACTCATTCATCTTCTTCCCCAGGTCTTCCAACTTCCTTTGCAAATCCATGTTCTTCTTAACCATCCACTAGCCAAAATGCTTCCCCCTTTCCCATGCGACGGGGTCAACCCATTCAAAATACTTACAAGCTTGGACCAGTCCCTAACATGCAAACATAGGTAGAGAGATATAATTGGACATAGAAATTGAAATGATAGGGTTAATTAGACAGAAACACAGGTGAAGAGAGATAGTATAAATTTGGGCATATGAATTTAAATTATAGGGTTAATTACATACAAATACTGAAATTACCTTGTGATAGTTAGCACAACCTAGAAATCTTCTCTCCATGTTGGCATTCGTTAGGGCTGTTCTTAGTGGAATCCTAGCTCCACAGAAATAGTTAACTTTTAACTGGCCTGATGTGCTCCATGAGTTGCTTGTACTGGAAGAAAACATTGAGAACGTTTGAAGAGAGAGAGAGAGAGAGAGAGAGAGAGAGAGAGAGAGGAATGGTGTTTCTAGGGTTTAGATTTGGGGGGAAATGGAGAGAGAGATTGGACGGGAAAGGGTTTAGGAGTATGGAGGGAAAACTATGTTATAAGAGTGTGTGTATATATATATATATATATATATATATATATATATATATATATATATATATATATATATATATATATAGAGAGAGAGAGAGAGAGAGAGAGAGAGAGAGAGAGAGAGAGAGAGAGAGAGAGAGACACACACACACACACACACACATACCAGGGCAAAAATATATGGGAGGGCAAGTTTGGAGATAAAAAGATTCATTTCGCCAAAGTGGCGTTAATTTATTAAAGGAAGTGGATGGAATGCTAACAGAAGGGATAGGGGATAAATTTAAATAGATGAGGGGGTCTCTTCGTAGGCGAAATTAATTTAAGGGTGTCCCACAAAAAGAGGTATAGTTGAGGGGGTGTCTAGGTAAATTATTGACTCTTGATCTTGCAATCGCCACTACAACAATTTTGAAAAGAATTATTATTCTATTAAAATTAAAAAATTCAAATTATATTGGCCCCCAACCACTAGATTTTTTTCGTTGTTCTTTTGTTATATTAGAATTAATTATTTATTCCTCATGTTTTCATTTTAAATAAATGAGGCCCAAGAAATAGTCCAAAGCTAAATTTTGGGGTTCCCCATTCACTAAAAACGAAAATCCTATAAAGTTTGAGTTTTAGATAGGTTGCTAAAATCACTTTTGTTTCCCATTAGCTAATAGTTTAGTTGCTATTTGCTAAAGCCAATTTGTCCTCGCATACTACGTTTGCTAAAAACAAATTGCTAAAATTACCTTGGTGCTTTTAGCAAATGGGAGTTAGGAGTGCTAGCTAAAGCTTTTAACAGACGGGAAACTCATTAATGGGCCAAGTGGAATATTATGAGATATGAGGTTTAAATTAAGAAAAACTAAACATTTTATACAACTCTGTAATAATGTTTCAAATTAACACAAAAGGGAAAAAGCTCAGAGCAAACTGAAGAAAGGAAACAACGGTGTATGCAGTAACATATGGACGAAAGGGAAGAAAGCAGAATCTCATTTGCAAAAAAAGAGAGCTTCTCTCTCTAAAATGACGTGCCCCCAAACCGACCTCCCTACGCAAACTGAAGCAAAATCCACAGAGGAACAAGATCATCTGGTAAGAAGTACGAAGAAAATTAAGAGCAATCAAATGGAAGCATCATCTCCAGAGGAAGCTAGCCCTATGGAGGCCGAGCAACATCCCATGAACACAACTGAAATAAATATGGAGGCTACCCCCATGACAAACCCACCGACAGAACATAGCAGCAAACCTACAGAGCAAAGAAAACCTGTTGAAAAGGCCAGATCCTTCAAGGCGGCACTCCTCAATGCACAAAATCACTCTATGGAATGCGAGAATCAAAGAAAATCAGAATTTGATGAAGAAAGCGATGATGAGGAAGCAGATTCTGAACCTTCTAACACTGTATCCAGGATCAAAGTCGAATTCTCCAAAGAACACCTAAAGCGCATAAGGCAAAATCACAAGGGGTGCCTTATCGTCAAATTATTAGGCCGGAACATGGGATTCAAACCACTTATGGATAGAATCTCAAACCTATGGGATCTTGAAGGGCTATTTACACCCGTAGATCTAGGTTTGGGCTTCTATCTTATTAGGTTTGAGTCCAAGTCGGATTACATCAAGGTTTATACCGGAGGGCCGTGGATCATACAAGACCACTATCTGACGGTCCGGAAATGGCGGCCTCAATTCAAAGCGGACATGGCTGTTGCGATTAAAACTGCTGTATGGATGAGATTCAAATTCTTACCATACGAATACTATGACGAAGAGAGTCTATGGATTATTGCAGCAAAACTAGGGAAGCCGCTCAAGGTGGACATCAACACCATTGACGGATTGAGAGGCAGCTATGCACGAGTCTGCGTTGAAATCGACTTGAGTCAACCACTCGAAATCTCTGTGGCAGTGGGTAAGTTTGATTATCAAATTGAATATGAACACATTCACCATATCTGCTTCTCTTGCGGCAGGGTAGGACACCGAAAAGAGAGTTGCGGTTTGCTACCGGCGGCGGAGAAAACGGCGATAGCAAATCCAACCGTTGGCGAGTCTGATAGCTCTGACGTAAAGGCTGTCATGTACAACGGAAAGATAGTTCCAGACAAACCAGAGATGTTAGGTTACGGGGACTGGATGTTGGTCACAAGAAGAAACCAAAACAGAAATAGACCCACTGGACAGGCCCAGAATGGTGCCCAACGGGACAACCAAATGAAGACCCAACAAGCAACAAAGCCTGGCAATAAGATTCATAATTTGGAATCTGAGGGAGGCCCAAGCTCATCAGATCCAAGGAAAGGCAAGGGCCCTTTGGCCCAATTATCCAAACCCACTGCTCGGCCCAATGTACAAAAGCCCAGAACCTCTGTTTCAATAGCCCAAAAACGGAAAGGGCCTTCTACCCATGCAGATTACAAATTTGATTTTAACCCTTTACTTAAACAACAAACCCAAGCCCAAGCTGCCAAGGTTTCCTTTAAGCCTACTGATGCCATCATCATTGACCTCAACCCTAGCAATATTCCTGATTTCACTCTTCCAGACGCCACCACTCCATTTCCAATTAGTGAAGCTACTACTTCATCCCTTCCCATCCAAACCCAAAAAGTTCCCCCTGACATAAGCCTTCTACCGACCCTAACCTATCATGAGTTCGCTAGAAGCCCAAACCACAACAATCAGTTACCACAAAATGAGGTGGTTTTTCGAGCAAGAGATAGAAGCCAATCTCCTAGCCGCGGTCACCTGGCGGCCGGAGGAGATAAGCCTGAAGATCAAACCCTGGAAAAGGTTATATGCACACCAAATTTCGGTGAAGCCACACCGGAAAAAGAAACCAACATTAGTTGATTTGCGGAACGCCATACATTTGCCTGGTATTCCACCTCTCGACTCTGATTTCTTAATGGATAGCTTCAAAATTATTGTTTGGAATTGTCGTGGTGCTGGTAACAATCGTTTTAAAAGTAATTTTTCGGACATGATTCGCCAACATAGACCAGAAATCGTGGCCCTCCTTGAAACAAAAGTCAGTCTCCAGTCCATGGGGAATTTTTTCCATAAGATGGGATTTACTAGAGACATCTCTACGGACCCAGATGGAAGATCAGGTGGTATATGGATCCTATGGGACCCCACTAAAGTCTCTGTCTTCACAATCTCCATAAACCCTCAAGTTATACATGCCAAAATCCAGAAGAATGGGTACCAAGACTGGGTTCTTTCTGCCTTGTATGCTAAGCCAAATCCGAGACTTAGAGAAATTCTTTGGGAAGGACTCAAGGAATTTGCTTCATCCATTAACCATCCCTGGGCTGCAGTTGGGGATTTCAATGATACAGCAACGGCGGGGGAAAGCAGGAGCACGGGTTCAGATACTAACCATGGGTCACGTAGAAGATTCACCAATAACATCAATGATTGTAATCTCGTGGACATTGGATCATCTGGCCCCAGGTTTACCTGGACAAATGGCCGACAAGGAAGTGCCAACATTCAGAAAAGGTTGGACAGAGGACTTTGTAACGAGGAGTGGCGCTCTTTATTTCCGGAAGGTACAATCACCACTCTCCCTCGTACTTATTCTGATCACAATCCCCTTTTATTGCATCTCCATGGTAATATATCTTTTATTCCTACGAATAAACCGTTTAGATTTGAGGCTGCCTGGATAGTTGACCCTTCTTTTGAAGCCATTGTGAGCAACAATTGGAATGGTAACAATCTGACGGATAAAATTGTGAATTTTTCCCAAGCTGCCAACAAGTGGAACAAAGAAGTTTTTGGCAATATTTTTAGAAAAAAAAGATGGACTCTTGCTAGAATCCATGGAATACAAAAAGCCCAAGGAAATGTTTTCTCTCATAATTTGTTCAACCTGGAAAAAGAACTCATCTCTGAGTATAATAAAATCCTTGCCCAAGAAGAACTTCTTTGGTTCCAAAAGTCTCGATCTCAATGGATTGTGATGGGGGAAAGAAATACTCGCTATTTTCATCTCTCCACTATCATAAGGAGAAGGAAAGCTAAGATTTCTATGCTTAAGGACAATAATAATGTTTGGATTGATGACCCCGTTATGATAAAAGATTTGGTCCAAAACCATTTTAAAGACCTTTTCAGATATCATAATGATACTCCTGGCACATGTCTTGTGGTGAATCCTCATAAAAAGCTTTCTAGCGAGGATAATGAGTCTCTCTGTCGCCCCATCACTAATGCCGAAATTTGGAACATGGTTAGCAGTATTCCTCCCTATAAGGCACCTGGACCGGATGGCCTTCAAGGGATCTTTTACCACAAGTACTGGGGTATTATTGGAGAGGATATTTGCGCCTTTGTTCGTAGCTGTTTTGATTCCAACTCTATCCCCTTGGAGGTTAACAAAACTCTCATTGCCCTCATCCCTAAGAATGAGAATCCTGAAAATATGAAACACTTTAGGCCTATTAGTCTTTGTAACGTTAATTACAAGATCATTACGAAAATTATTGTTGCTAGACTTAGACCCTTGCTCACTAATATCATTGGGCCTTTTCAAAGTAGTTTCATACCGGGAAGATCCACTAACGATAATATCATTATCACCCAGGAAGTTGTTCATACTCTTCGCTCAAAAAAAGGGAAAAGAGGAGGTATCCTTCTTAAAATTGATTTGGAAAAAGCCTATGACAAAATTTCTTGGAAATTTCTCCTTGATACTTTAATCTTTTTCAATTTAAACCCTGCTTGGACTGCGCTTATTTTGAATTGTGTCTCTAGCGTTAATACCTCCATCCTTTGGAATGGGGAAGCCCTCGAAGAGTTTGCTCCGGGAAGAGGACTCCGACAAGGCGACCCCTTATCCCCATATCTTTTTGTGCTATGCATGGAACGCTTGTCCATTCTTATTGAGAACAAATGTGATAATGGTAATTGGAAAGGTCTTAAAGTTTCTAGAGATTCTGTGGCCCTGACTCACCTCTTTTTTGCTGATGATTTGCTTCTCTTCGGACAAGCAAATCAAGCTACTTGTAGAGATATCATGCAAGTTCTTGATGAGTTTTGTGACATATCTGGGCAAACGGTTAATCTTGCTAAATCCAAACTTTATGTGTCCCCTAACATACCCCGGACTAAAGCTCGCAGGTTGAGCAATATTTGTGGCATAGATCTTACTAACAATCTTGGTAAATATCTTGGAGTGCCCATTTTGCATGGTAGATCTAAACAGGAGCATTTTAAACATATCATTGATAGAGTCCAAAGTCGTTTGGCTGGATGGAAAGCTAATACCCTTATGATTGCCGGTAGAGCTACTCTAATCCAAGCCTCCTCGTCTACTATCCCTAGCTACACTATGCAAACTATGCAATTACCCTCCAGTGTCTGTGAGAAATTAGATCGCATGAATAGAGATTTCCTTTGGGGGGATACCCCAAATAAAAGGAAAATCCACCTTGTGAATTGGCATGTTGTGTGCAAGAGCAAGGAGAGGGGAGGCTTGGGATTGAGAAAAGCCAAAACTCAGAATTTAGCCTTGCTCACCAAACTTGGCTGGAAACTCTCTAATAATGATGAGTGTCTCTGGGTGAACATTTTGAGAGATAAATATTTGAAAAACCACACTATTCAATCCTGGCCCTGCAATAGATCCGCTTCCCATACCTGGCGAAGTATTATTCACATTAGAGATGTCCTCAAAAGAGGAACCAAATGGACTATCGGAAATGGTAGGTCTGTGGATCTGTGGAAAGATTGGTGGTGTGGTTCCGCCCCTCTTGCGGAGAGATACCCAGGGGCCCACACTCAAGGTAACGTAAAGGTGGCCGATATTATTGAGGATAACAGTTGGGACCTTATTGCCATTGAGCATCTTGTGGATGATGCTGTGTGCGATGAGATCTGCAATATTACTCTTCCCATGTTCTCTCAAGCTGAGGACCACCCCTCTTGGGTGGACTCCCCTAATGGGAAATGTACAGCTTCCACAGTGTATGATTTCCTCAACAATGATAGCAACGACACGAAGGGTTGGAAGTGGTTTTGGAAAATGCATTTACCTCAAAAACTTAAAACTTTTCTTTGGCTTATTTTTCATAACAAACTTCCCACCAACCTCCTTCGTGCGTCTAGAGGAATGAGCACCTCGGACCTTTGCCCACGGTGTAATGCTTTCCCAGAGAGCTTACAACATTTGTTTAAAGACTGCCCCAAAGTCACTGCTCTTTGGGATAAACTCCCCTCGGGCCAGGCTATGAGAGGTGGTCCTGGAAATTCCACCAATGAATGGATTTCGCGCAATTTGAAAAAGAAAAAGATTTTACATATTGGAAACGAAATTCCTTGGAACATCCTTTTCTGCACTACAATTTGGCAAATCTGGAAAGACCGAAACAAAAAGAGTTTTGACAACATTGCTTCGGAATCAGAAATGAGTGCAAAAATTTTAATTGCTTATGCGCTTGAAATCGTGGAAGCTTTCAAGTCACCTCTCATACTTGGTCCTGCTACCAACCGGCTAACTTTTTGGCTTCCTCCCATTACAGGTGGATTAAAGCTAAACACTGATGGCAGTTGGTATGATAGCAATCGAAGTGCAGGCTTTGGGGGTCTACTCCGTGATGCTCAAGGGGATTGGCAATTGGGCTACTATGGGAAAATGATAGCTGCCTCAAGTTTGGAAGCTGAAATATGGGGTATTTATAGGGGCCTTACCATCATCTTGGAAAAAGGCTTTACCAATGTTCAAATAGAATCAGATTCTGAGACAGCAGTAATCCTGTTTAATGAAGGGACTAATGTTCATCACCCCCAGAGTAACCTCTTAAATGATGGGAAATACCTTCTCAACCGCACCAATAGCAACCTCACCCACATTCCTCGTGGAGCAAACGAATGTGCAGATTGCTTATCACATCTGGGAGCAAGCCAACAAGAAGACCTGGTGGTGACTTCCAATCCTCCACTGGCAATTCGGGAATTCTTGATAAGGGACAAGCTCAATCTTCGCAGTATTTTGGACTAACTCTATGTGTAATATTTCCCTATGCTTAGTACTATTTCAAATTGGTGTTGTAACAAACTTTCTGCACTTCTGATGCGGCCTGACTATCTTTCCTAGTTTCTAATATAATTTCAGAAGTACCAAAAAAAAAAAAAGAAAGGGAAGAAAGCTCATATGGACATCTTTTTGCCACGAAACATAGGCAGTAAGATATTTAGATTACCTGAACTTAGTCCATAACTGTCAATTCGAACCTTAGATTCCGCCGACTCTCGTGGTTCAAGTTCAACCCCTTTGCCCATTTCCAAATTTACATAGTAGAGTGAGAATCGTGTCGTGTCATGTCAACTCTGAGTCGTGTCATTTTGAGTATGTATCCAAACGCCCGTTAATTTTAATGAGTCTTGTATTTTACCAATATTAATCTGACTCAACCCTGTGAAGTTTGGGTCGACATTGTAAATCCATTTAGCTAAAAATATTTAAAAGAGTAACATAAAATTATACACTTAACAATGTCATACATTATTAACCTGTTGAATCCAATAACACAAATGAACACTCTTTTTAAACCATTATAGTCACATAAATACTCAAAAAGCACAACAATAGTAAATATATGGCACATGCAAGCATAAAAATATCAAGTTTATAATTCCATCTAGTTGGGACATCTTGCCCCAAAACTTAATTTCGTGCTATCTAACAAAACTTGTGCAACAAAGGCCAGGGTCTGGCATTCACGCATCGTGTCGTATTTGATTTGTTTCATTTCGGATTAACAATCTATACAGAAAATTAAGCAGTTAATCAGTGTCTTTATTGAGTTACAACGCGTATCGAACTCGTATTCATACTGGATGCCCCCAGCACTCACCTGGACTTGTCTCACAAATAGCCCCATAATCTTCTTTTCTTCATCAATTTTCTTTTATTTTCTTAACCCCAAACAAAAAAATCATGGCTCGGCCGCCACAATTAATTCATAGCAAAATTTCTAACTGATAAACGCCCTAAAATCATGCGTGTAAGTACCAAATTCCGGAGTCGTCTTTTTTTGGCAATTCCAAATGACAAAACACATATTTTTATCGAGTTGTAATTTTATTGTTTTTCCTTAATTTTCTAAGTAGCGAGTTGTATAGGATTAGAGTGGAAGGAATCATTTTATTATGTAATTTGAGAGTCAGTGCTTTAGTCGTTTTGTTGCCAATCAATATGGTGCATTTAAAACGGGAAGATCGATCATGGGATCAATCGGTTTATTAGTCGGGTGTCTCTAATATAGCACAAGCCGCAAGGTTGCACAGGGCGTGCAGGTTCAGAGCATAGCGACTGATACATTCCCAGTTTTATTTTCTTTTTCTGCACGTTTATATTTCACCAGTTAGTTTTAGATTCTTTTTCATGCCATTGTTGGCTGTGTTTGGCGGGAAAGTAGTTACTATAACCATTTGTTTGTTCGTTATAAAGGGGAGCGTAGCATAGAGAGAGGATATCTGAAATTTCGTAACAAACTACTGGAACGAGAGATTCCATTGTAGAGAGGGACGAGAGCTCCCCATACCCCTGCATTCTGTAATTGTTCTTGAGTTGAATAAAATTCCATTTCACTTTTCATTTCCTTCTTCTACCACTTCCAGAAAATTCTCAATTCTTGTATTCTTTTATCAGCGACTGATAGATGGATCAATCGGGTTCTTGCTCGGGCAGCTTCAAAAATCAGATCTATAATGGTCCGATCAATCGGCTTACAATGCGATTGATCGGAATGACAGCTCTATAAATATGTCACGGTTTTTAGATCTAGGGTAAGGATGTCGGCTAAAAGAGAATATTAGAGCCACTTGTTTTCAAAGCCACAAAACCCTAGAGTATCGAGAGTGAATCTTGAAGCACAAGATCGATGGAACTTTAATCAAAGCTTCAAGAGGTTTCTACATCAATTATCAATAGTCAAGTTCAAGGTTGTTTTCCGGTGGATTTCCGGAAGAACGTTTGGAAAGCTCAAGGATTCGAGGCAACGGCAATCAAATACTGGGTGTGGTGTACGAGGATTCGGCAAGTACATCTTAGAGCGATTGTGAGTGATTCAAATCATAGGGTAAGATTATTTGTAACTACACAATGGTTTTATAGTGTTTGATTCCTTCCCATGATTTTTGCCCATTTAGGATTTTTCCACGTATATCTGGTGTTCATCAATTTATTTGCTTTATGGTTGTGATTGGATCATATATTGATTGATGTTATTGTTTTTATTGAGATAAAATAATCTAGCAAATTATAAAACCTAGGCGATCTAGGATTTTTCAATGTGTTAGTTATTAATTAATCCTATGTATTTCTTATAGAGGCACAAGAATAATTAGGGGTGGGAGAAGCACTTAAGTGGTCATGTGGTTGAATTTTACTTATAAATTAGGGTCACTTAAATAATCATCCTCCAGGCACCTCGAAATTATGTTTTCATCCTGTGTTTTTTTTAGAGTTATGTTTCCATCCCAACATTCAAATAAACCCAAAATTACCCTTTATTATATATATTCAAATTGAGGACTAAAACAAATGTTGCATATAGGATGGGAGAAAAGTGGACCAATTTCAATATGTTGAAGTCCTCCCCTGCAATTAAGGGATTTGGGGATAATTGTCAATCCCTCATATTATACTTTACCAATGTCCTTCAAAATCAAGGGCAAAATCTTCATTCCAAAAACCATTCTTCATCCCAAAAATCATGCCCTACCACTCATCCTCTCTCTCTTCGCCGTCCCGCCATCATCATCCCACCGTCCTCTCTCCGACCCAAAGCATGTGTCAATAATTATGGGATGCACGGTTCAAGAACCGGAAAGATGATGAGTTTGGGGTTTGTTCATCATAATGTTCTTCAACATCTGAGGTACTCCTGGAAGTTTGATCCGTTTTTTGGTCTTCTTCAAATTGGCTTTGAAAATTTATGTATAATGGTCTCCTTCCATGTTCATTAGTAACGACTGCAACAGAAGGGAAGGATATGACTTTTTACCATCGAAGCATGGAAAAAGTAACATTGGGGCTCAACAACTATCCAAGGTGTTTCACTTCTTCAATTTGATGTTACTCGTCCTTTCTCTCCTCGTCGTGCCCCCATCATCATCCCACCATCCTCTCTCCCTTCCTCGTCCCGCCATCATCCTCACTTTTCTCTCTCTCTCTCCTCGCCTTCGGCATCCCAAATCGGTCCCAAATCATCCACTGTCGCTTTCCATCCGTGGTCCGAAAATTTCACCAGTCGGAGTCACAAATCGGTCCTAAAACATCCACCTTCGCTGTCCCAATCACACCTCCTCCATCACCCTTTCCTCCCCGGCCTGCTCTCGTCGGACTTCCGCAAAATGATATTTCCTACCTTTTTTTTTACATGGTGGGAAGACGAGAAATCTTTAGGCAGAGCATGCATGACTACAAAACTTTAGCAATGATTGATTGAAAAATCAGAGTATTAGGTGATGGATCAATCTGGGTTTGCATCAGGCATTTTTGCTTATGCATGTTTAGGTTTGTTCTTTGCTTTTTTTGTGTAAATAATTCAATTATGAAAATGATCAAATAAATTATTGGAGTTATACAGGTTTTTTTGGTAAATCTCATACAGGTTTTCACATGAACAACCACTTGATTTTTGGGGGACAATGATTACATTTGCTGGACTCCTTGATGTTAGACTAGACCCGAATTTCAAGTTTGTTTGGGATGGTTTGATGTTAACAGATGTGCGTGTTAAGGAATGCAATGAGATTTTGAGATTTTACCATGTTCGTCGAGATATTTAATGTGCAATACAACCAATTTAACTTCAATCGAATTTACCATGTTTACTAGCAGGGACATATTTTTTTACCATGATTCCAGGATAATGAAACGGATTAATTATATTTACCATGGATCATGTCAATTATACTCACTACTATATGTATTTTTTACCATGATTCCTAGTGTGTCAATTATGTAAAATTTACCATTATTATTAATTACCATGTTCAGCAAACATAGTAAAAAATGACAACACACATGTTTTTTACCATTTTTTTATAGGCATGTATTTTTTTATACCATGTTCCGTTTATTTTTCCACATTTGAACATATACAGTTTTAGCCATGACAATACTAAATTAAGGGATAAACTTTTTGTGGCTTTTTGAATTAGGATAGCTTTTGTAATTTTTTTTTTTTTTTTTTGAGTTTATAAATTTCATCTGTTTAAAATAGAAACCAAATCAATGGGATTTTGGTTGTTATGAATGTTTGAAATTTTTGATGATATATCTAATCTCACTAACTTAGGAAGTCAATATACACCTACATATGGATATCTTATTAAAAGGACAAGATAAGTAATTTACACTCTGAGAGGATGAAATCATAACTGTTCAAAATGAATGGGATGAAAAGTTATATGGGATAGCAAACGAGGATGATTATTTAATTACCTCTATAAATTAAGTATTACGTCTCATGATTTCACCAAAAAAAAATCTTGATCTTTTTTATGGCAATTAAGTATTTCTGATCAAATTGGTGTTGGGCCCGCCGCGCCTTGCTTGTGCCACTTGACATAAAATACCGTCTCAGCTAGCCCATCTATAGGGATCGTGTCGTGCATAGGCCGCGTCATGCCGCCACTAAAAGTGACATGTTCGTGCAGTGACGACTCTAAGACTTTAAGTGAATGGAGTCGTTTACTAGTCCGAGTACGAAAATTATGATATGAAAAATAACGTCCTACATGTAATTATACGCTTATGAATATATCCTTGCCGGAAAAGTTCTTTGTACCACAAACTTCACAATTTGAATGAGTCAAACCATAATTTCGTCTATACGAGAAGGTCTTTGCACACAGCTTTGTGTGCACTGGTAGTCGGAATCGTTTGATGAATGTGGACTCTAACGAGGAACCCAAGAGCATCGGTCAATTTTGGATTCAGGACATATTTGTGTTTGGATTTGAGCTCGTTAATCTATGTACGTGCCATTATACTCACATGCTAGACGTTAAAATATCGAAAGAAGAAAATTTAAATCCTCCTTAATTAAATACCTAAAAAGACGTACAGTATTGGGGATTTCAATGGTTTCTACAGAGAGCAAGATAGCTAGCCATATAGGCAAAGATATCTCCAAATTAAATGGGTAAATTTTCGTTTGTTTTACATCTTTAGTGGTGTCATTACATATTTCAATGCGTTCATTCTTTAACCAAATAGAATTTTTTTTTCAATGTAAATAGTAAGAAATTTCTTTTTTGCCCGTGGGGTCATGTGACACCACTCTTTTCCATATAAAATGCCAGTATGCTTGTGTCGTGCTGACTTGTCCAGTTTGGCACCTCTATTTTGAACCATGCATTTCATGAGGGGAAAAAAGAAGAAGAAGAAAAAGTTACGTAATGGTTTTAATGATTAAACTAATTAAAGGACCATTTCCAGCCTAATCTTATAAAAATAAGAAACAACTTAACAAACATAAAGTGGTGTCTTCTCCATACTCGCAGGTTTGAAGATCTGAATTTTCTGTAAAAACTTTGTGCCATATATGCAAAAGATAATACTAGACTATACTCTTTTCTTCATATAAATAAAAAGAAGTTTCCATATAAGTTCAAATAAACCATCTTAAATTAAAGTACAATTGTCAACATAATACATGGTCTTAAACGATTTGTAAACGTGGAGAATGATTGCGTTGACATGTTGTTGATTTGCTGATTAAAAATGAGTACTGGAAAAGGATTAGAAAATTTAGCTGTTTTCCTTCTCTCTTGTCCAGAAGGACGAAAAAGGATAGAAAAATTAACTACTCCTTCGAAAAGAGAATTTTGCATGACCTTTTTTTTTTTTTTTTTTTGTATTAAGTTATTAAGAAAGTTGTTGGAAATCAGGAGTTCAACTAACTTCTTTTTTTTTTTTTTTAACTGTTTTGATTTTTTCTTTTTATAGCCCTCTGTGGGTTATCCCTTTTGTGGGATTTCTATACCCTTTCATGGGTTTGTCTATGATTTCATTTGTGCTTTATGCTCGAGATTGAGCTGGGTTTTCCTTGTAGATTCTCTACTACTATATCTTGGTCGAACTCTATGCCTGCACTTGGTGTCTGTTTGCCTTGACAGGTGTATCTGGAGCTTGTTAGTGCTTGTAGACCTACTCATGTCATGATGTTAGTAGTTTTGGTTCATTTATGTATCTTGTGATGAAATTTTTTTGCCTTCAGGCTTATTGAATGAGAATATCTGACTGTTATAAAAAATTAAAAAATAAAAATAAAAATACAAAAAGCTTTCTAACTAGAAAAAGTCAGATAAATCCTGCGAAAAGAATTTTTCGGAACTTTACTTCACTTTTATGATAACATATTATTTCACATTATATTCGCAGCAACAGAGGAATCAAATTCTCTGTTCCAAAATCTCTATTTTTCTATTTCGGTGCATTTCCGGCTATTGGATCACATGAAAATTTTTAAATAAAAATCAAAATACATACAATCCAATTATTCAAAACATTTCGGCGCAAAGGAACACCATTTTTCCTGAATAGGGAATCTCAAACGGGCAACTGAACAGAGAAGATCTATATAACCCGACATTTTAAGGGCGTTTTTCTGGGTTTGACCGATTTCTCATCCTACACGAGAATAACCAATACGAAAAGTTTGTCATTTGACTTTACTAATTTATCATAAGAATATTCTTGTTTTCTTTAATTTTCTGATCGAATACTACTTTTGTTTCCTCACCTCCCAACATTCATGCTTGCGCCAAATATGCTTCAATATCAACCATTCATGTAAAGCCGGCTCAAAGATTTCGGAGTCAACCATTCATACATGTATGTGTGTCTATATATAAATGGGAGTCCTAAATAATAGGAGACCCTCGTTTTCAACAATTTTTTTGGGCTTGAAGGCCAGGCTTCTTTGGCTTTTCCCTTAAGCTAGCTCTGCATTCATGAATAATATGGCATAAAAAAATGTATAAGAAAAAAAAAGGGGTAACTATTGTTAACGTGGCATCATAATTGTTCGTGTCTACGGGTGTGGCTACTCGCGAACAAGTCGAGGCTTAGCTCGTTAAGGTTGACTCGTTTAATAATCAACCCTAGCTCAAGCTCGAGTTTTAGGCTGATATAGTAAACAACCTGAGGTCAACACTCTGAAGCTCAATTCATTTGTATAGGTTCGGCTCGTTTACAAACTCGTTAAGAAAGAGATTGGCACTACGAGTTAGCCAAGCTCAAACTTGAAGTTCAGACTCGTTTAGCAAACGAGCCTTGCTCAAAGTAGAAATGGATGGTTAAAATTCTTTCCTATTAAATTCGGTAATCAGAATTTTGTTCTGTTGATCAACTTGCTCGAGTTTGCTTGGATCCAATGAGTGGACCGCAGTTGCGGATCAGGAAAGATAGTGTACCATAATTTTTCAGCCCACTATAATTTACCAGAATTTGGGTCTTTAGGCCCACTACCACCACTAAATTGGACGCTTCTAGTTGCAGAATAGGTCAATGGAATCTGCTTTTAATCAATCACTGGGTTGCCCAATCTTCATACTTTCTTTTGTTTTATACCACCAATTTACGCATAGCTCGATTAATATTGGGGTCCAATTTCACCATACATTTGCCGGGATCAAAAAAAGGCCCGATTAGTATTTCGTAGGAATCGCATTTTTAGCGATCGGATGTATCACATATTGGATAAACTACGGATAAGGGCCTGGCCCGGGCCCGAACCTACGCAAAAGAAGAAAAACAGAATATGAATCACCATTCAGTGGTTTTGAATGGATCAGATTGAATTCGAAGAAGATAAGTTTGAACTAATCGTACTTCTTTTTTACGGCAAAACTAGATAAACTGATGGAGCATTTACAGATATCCGGTTGAGCCTAATTTTTACGGGGAATAAGTAGGAGTATTATTTTGCAAAACATGAACGGGCCCAAATAACAAAATTCGTACATACGAAAAATATGTACCCATATGTTTTTCTCGAACGATAAAATCAATATTTGCTAAAATCAACCAAATGATGAGATTTTATCAAATGAGGAAGCTATTTGCTAATATCAAAGAATTTTGCAATGACAACTCAAACATAAAGTAAAAACATTTTTTGGACAAATTTTTTCTTTCCTAATTTCAAACCGCTCGAGTCTATATCCGAGACTTAGGGCCCTGCTGTGCCGACAGTGGGACCTCGTTCCGAACACAAAAACATTATTCAAACCTTTCATTGTTTAATTAGAATTAGACATGAACAACTACCTCGTAAACAATCAAATCCACTGGACATCATTAACACAGTAAACAAATTGCGTTTTCATTCAGTGAAATAAAAACAAATATAGTTATGAAAATACACAGCAAGATTATTTTGATTTGATAAATAAGTTACCACTGCCGGATCGACTTGATTTTTTGTATGGGAATTGCTTGTGTCTCATATTTTCAAACTGTGTGCCTCGGACACTTCGAAAGAGAATAAGTCCTTTTTTCTTCCATTTAAAACATGTTTATCCAAAGGCTAAAAAGATCAAAGCCAAAAGCAATGACTTCGCTCAAGTCTACATCGGAGCCGTTCTTAGGTATAATTTTTCAAAAGATTTTAGCAACCCATTTGCTAAAATCAACTATGATTTTAGCTAGTTGATTTTAGCAAATGAGTTTAGCAAGTGCTAAAATCATAATTTTGAAATCCAAAAATAAAGTGGTTTTGTGTATCGTTTTTCGATTTTTTTCGTACCAAATTAAAGTACTCATCGTGTACTTTAATTCGGTGCGAAAAAATCAAAAAATAATACACAGAAACACTTAATTTTTTGATTTGAAATACCATGATTTTAGCGCCTGCTGAACTCATTTGCTAAAATCATTGTTGATTTTAGCAATTGAGTTGCTAAAATCTTTTGGAAAACCATGCCTTATTCTTTACTAAAATTAGTTTTAAACATTTTTTCAATAAACTTTTTCTTTCGTAATTTGAACCGCGCAAATCTTTATCCGGGACTCAGGGCCCTGCTGCGCCGACAGTGGGACCTCATTCCGTACTAAAAAACATTATTCAAACCGTTCATTCTTTAGAGCTAGACATGAGCAATTACCCCGTAAACAATCAAATCCACCGGACATAATTAACACAGTAAACAAATTGCGTTTTCATTCAGTAAAATAACAACAAATATAATAGTTTCGAAAATACACAGCAAGATTATTTTGATTTGATAAATAAGTTACCACTGTCCAATAGACTTGATTTTTATCTGGGAATTGCTTGTGTCTCATATTTTCAAACCTTTCCTTTTTTTATCATTTAAAACATGTTTATCCAAAAGCTAAAAAGATCAAAGACTCACCGCTCACGTGTGTTCTTTCTTCCCCATCCCACAAGTCAAGTTGACAGAAAGGAAGTTTCCGAGCATCTGTTTCCAAAGACTGTGATTAATACTTCTAGACTAATTTATTTCAGTAAAAGCCCATGTGTTTATATACAATTATTATTTAGTCCACTGGGTTTCATTCCTGGATTAGATCACAACGAATTTGTAATGTGTAAGCAATGACTTCACTTTACACCCGCCTACCGTTTTTGCCTAATTCTCAATTCTTATCCTGACACCATTCAGAATGCATACATTAGAACATTAGATTAGTTTTAACATGTCAGTAAATATTGAGCTTATCTAATGAAAAGCCTCTTTTTTTTTATAAGTCAAAAGTGTTGGGAACAGTGTTTGTGCTCAGGGGCGACTCCACCTTATAGATAGTGAGGTCAACCGACCGCACGGGAAAAAAAATTTACTACTAATTATATTAAATTCTTTCAAATATTCATAAATGAACCCCTTAAATTTGGTGGTGACAGCACAAGATAACTCCTAAAAGTTCATAAAAGTTACTTCTGTGTGTGGTTTGTTTGAATCCTTGTCACTCATTTTGTTCTTTTGATAAGGAGAGGTTGATCAGTCTTACTAGGTTGATCGAGTTTTAAATGTGATTTTTGTTAGAACAATATTTTTAGTTGCCATTACTGTGACGTTTTCCTTTGATTTATGGTTGATGAAAATATTTTATTTTTATAAGTAACTCCACGCTTCCGAACTCCTAGAATCGCCGCTATGCTTGCTACTCATGTAATTCATCGGGATTAATCACACCAGCCTCTATGGATTGACCAACAGTAATTAAAGTTAGGTTTGGCCTAACTAGTAAAGTGACTTTTTACTATTTCTTTTTTTTGTCTTTATTCATTTTTTTTTTTTTTAGTTTTGCGTCAAACTTTTGCGACCTATTGATCCATCTCGACGAGAGGAATCGGAAAAGTAAAAAATTTTGACCGAAACTCTTAAATTTTTTCAAAAATACAGAATAAGTCAAAATATTCTGTATTTTTGAAAAAATTTAAGAGTTTCGGTCAAAATTTTTTACTTTTCCGATTCCTCTCGTCGAGACGGATCAATAGGTCGCAAAAGTTTGACGCAAAACTAAAAATACAAAAAAAAAATGAATAAGGACAAAAAAAATGAATAGTAAAAAGCCGCTTAACTTATTTAGCCAAACAAAATATATATTTGAGATTTCGAACTTGACACCTAGAAACAAGCTAACCTATAATCCTAGGCGGTAATTACGGAGCCAACGTCTTGAAAATGATAGCCAAACCTTTTTTTCACACTACATTGAATATAAAGGTACAAGTTATCGTTATTAATTGATCAATTGCTGGCCAAACTTTTGCCAGTATGGACTCTTCCAATCAGAATATTACATTGAGTTGAACTCTTAGACAAATTCAATAACTACCAGACAACTTTTTTTCGTCGGCGAAAATCAACCGTGTTAGTTCTGGTTAATTAGTGAGGTTTTTTACACAATGTTTAATTAGCGAGGTTTGAATTCCCGTCAAATGCATCCAAGTAATGGTGCTTGCAATAACCATAAAACTTGTCGTTACGCTGTTAGACTAAGTAGATATTTTTACATAGGATGCATTATTATTTTTTTGGTTAGCTAATACATCACGTGTTGATTAGTGAGATTTGAATTCCTGTCAAATGCATCCGAGTAAATGGTGCTAGCTCAATTGCTACCACCCCACTTGCAATAACCAAAAAACTTGTCGGTACGCGGTTAGATTGAGGTAGTTATTTTTACGTAGGATGCAAATTTTTTTTTGGTTAGCTAATACATCACGTGTTTATTACCTAGCTACTCAAACACTCCAAAAAGTTGAATTCTAGTTCGTATGTAGTTGAGATACATTTGTTCGGTGCATGTATGTCGAAATGTCAAAATCTGATATCCACGTGTCCGTGTCCGTATATATCACCCCAAATAAACCTTATATGTATACGTTGCCTAAATTAAAAGGAACAATGCAGCAAGTAAAAGTGCAGCAAGTCATCAGCCGCTTTTCTAGTTGTTAACCTATCAATCACCACACCCATACGTTGTCATGGCAACTTAGGATTGATCCACGTGGCATTTTCAAGAATATCTACTTGCCAGACCCTCACTAAAAGATCTCAGAACTCTTCTAGATGGATCTAAAATTTAGATCAATCATAAATTGCATATGAAAAAAAATACTAAATGTGAAAATTGAATGAGTAAAACTTCGGGTAAAGATCAGAAATGTTAAGTGACATGAAAAGTTATCCATAAAGTACTCAGAAAGTGAAAATGCATAGTGAATCTGAGCCACTCATTTCCACTTTCTGGATACTATCTGGGTAAAATTTTCTATGTATGTAGCGTTGCATTTTTCATTTTCGTATTACTCTTAAATTTAAGTGAATTCTCATTTACTTTGTTTTTTACCGAGTTTTCCTACTGTTTCGACCTGCAGATTGATGGGGGTTGCTTGGCAATTACAAGGACGGATTCAGAAATCTACATCTGTGTGTGAACAAATTAGCTAAAACGGTGAAACCTTTTTAACTAAATGCAACATATTCTATATTTAATTTACCCAAAAAAAAACATATTCTATATTTGTAACTCCTTAAAAACAATACATTTTGTTTCCTATATATATATAATCACCTAATGATTAACAAAAATGAATGCATTTGCTCAAAAAGAGGACATGAAAATTTAGAACTCGAAATAGTCTCTCAAATTCCAAAATCAAAAAAACAATTTAGAGTAATAAAAATTGGTTATCATTATATAAAAATTTAAGAGTATCAACCCAATCCATCAGCACATAGCTCAGTACCCGTCATCCTCGGTGGTGAGTCAAGAATTTTTATCTTTTTTTTGGATGGAGGAATCCAAACGGTTCACGTTTGAGTTGGTTTAGCAAGCTGGCGGCCTTTTTTTTAGTCCACTCTTCCCACTTCCTTCAACGAACGCTTCCATTTGCACAGACGTCGACACATAGATCATGCACAGACGTTCTTGCGGGGCCACATCTTGATTTCCGTAAAAATATCCAAACCATTCATGTTTGTTAAGATATTTTAATCGGATATCGGGAACGGCCCTTTCAGAACTTGTAGGGTGCACCACTCTA
Source organism: Vaccinium darrowii (assembly GCA_020921065.1). Classification (NCBI taxonomy): domain Eukaryota; kingdom Viridiplantae; phylum Streptophyta; class Magnoliopsida; order Ericales; family Ericaceae; genus Vaccinium; species Vaccinium darrowii. Next base: position 63,523 of record CM037155.1, read on the forward strand.
TTTCCCCATTTGAATTAGTATGAAAAAACACTTACCAATATCCGATTGAACTGTTTTGTATAAAAAATGTACACAGCAGTCCGTTGCGGGGGGTCACTTTTGGATCCCATGCAAATAATCCAAATTGTTCAATAATTTTAAAATAATTTTTCAAGTGTGCCTTCAAAAAAATCACCTCAATTGAATATGCATAAATAAGTGATCGAATATTTTGTTTTTTAATTAAAACTCAAGATCCTATATTTTTGAATGAAAAACAGCGATAATGCCCGGTTTTTAGAAAACAAAAACCTTGCGTGTAAAGTAGTAGAAACACATGCTGTTGTTTATTGCCTTTTTTTTTTTTTTTTATGAAAAGAAGGTGAAACACGTGCGTTTATTTCACAGGTTCCTTGAACCCTCTCGTGATTACATACAGCCGCCCTTCCAAATGTTATATTTTTAAACTGGTTCTACTACGTCTTATTTAGATCAATTTACGCGCACATCCCAATTAACATTCTTGATCCAATCAAAGTCAAGTCATTTACGTTAATACTAAGACCTAGTTTCACAAAAAAAATCATCATCACAACTAGTCACCAAAGAATCAAATTATGTGACCGACCAACCAACTAGACTAACCGTCAAGACCGTCAAGGCTTACAACCGCCCTTCTAATAGTAATAAATGTTGACAGTAATAGTAGTGCAATACCTTTTGGGGACGGCTGCTGGCAGATGACTATTACAAAGCTTTGAGAGAGAACACGCGTTGCTGATTTTGACTTTGAACTAGTCTTTCGGTCAACAGTCACCAACTCCTTTCCCACACAGTCCATACACACACACACTTTCTCTCTCCCCTCTCTCTCTTACCGACTCTCAGTCCACTCCCTCCACCCACTTGCCACTTGGCCTTCATTAATAAAAAATAAAAATAAAAAGAGAGAGGAAAACACTCAAATTAAAAAAACGTGTGCTCCATAAGGTCTTCAGGTTCAAAGTCTCGTAAGTGCTATCAACTCTTTTGAAGTTAGTCTATATAGAGTTTTACTCTGACTTTAAGTAAGCCCCTTTGCTAGTAAACGGTGTGATTGATCTTTCTCAGAATTATAGTTAAAAGTAAACGAAAGCTGGACCAAACACGTGGTTTCCAAAAATGATGGAGTAAAAACAAAAAAAAAAACGTGTGCTCCCACTCTTCCCTTGCTTCCTTCCTATGACTTGGCCACCACTCTTTTTCCTCTACACCTTCCTCCTCTTCCTTTCCCACTCCTCCTTATATAAACCCCCACCCCACTCTACTCTCCTCTCACTTCCAAATCTCACCCCTCTCACCTCTCCTTCTCTCCAAAATTCTCTACTCTCGGAAACTCGCATAAGCGGATCCGGACATCTCGGTTAACTAAAACTCGGCCGCTTCAACCTCTGTTTTTCTCTGTTCTTTTTTGGAGATCCTGTAATGGCTCTTGAAGCTCTCAACTCACCTAGATTCCCCCACGACAACCTGATCGCTCCCCTCGGAAACCCATCGCCCTGGGCCAAGGGAAAGCGATCGAAACGACCCCGTAGCATGGAAACTCAGCAACCTACTGAAGAAGAGTACCTCGCTCTCTGCCTCATCATGCTCGCTCGCAGCGGCACCACCGCCACCGCCTCCACCTCCACCTCCACCTCCGCCGCCACCGCATCTCCTCCGCCGCCGGTTTCGGCTGAATCGAAGCTGGTCCACAAGTGTAGCGTTTGCGACAAGGCGTTTGGATCTTACCAAGCCCTGGGAGGACACAAGGCCAGTCACCGGAAACTCGCCGGGGCCACGAACGACGACCAGTCCGTCACCACCGGGAACTCGGCGGCGACCGCCGTTTCGGGCGGTGGTCGGACGCACGAGTGCTCGATCTGTCACAAGTGTTTTCCGACGGGACAGGCGTTGGGAGGGCACAAGAGGCGGCACTACGAAGGCGGCAACGCTGGCGCTGGAGGAGCAAACAGTGGAATTACGACGACGACGTCGTCGGAAGGTGTCGGGTCCACGAACAGCCACCGTGATTTCGACTTGAATTTGCCTGCTTTGCCGGAATTCGGATTTGGCGGCCGCGACCAGGAGGTGGAGTCGCCGCACCCGGCGAAGAAGCCGCGCTTGCTTCTGTTGCCGGCCAAATCCGAAGTCTGATTTTTATTTATTTTGTTTCTAAGGGAATTTTAGTGTTGGAATTTAGGGATTTTAGAGGGGAATTTAAATTAGATCTTGCGGTTTTTTTCCTTAAAATTATTAATTATTTCTGTATTTGGGTGGGTAACAAATTGGCTATGTACATGGGATTGTGGTAGTGGAAGAATTCATTTATTCCTTGAATTTATAGAAATTTCAATTCATTTGCAATTTAATCCCAATTATTATTACTTACGAGGTTGAATAGAAGTCAATCAGTTTGTGATTTAATATCAAAAGTGATTTTACATTTTTACTACCGTGTTATAATACACACAATATTGTTACCACGTTCAGCGTTTAAAACTTCAAGTTAAACTTGGAGCGTGAAAATTATTGTCTATCGGTTTAAAAATGTTTATCGATTTATATCGTGCTTTGCTTGAATTTTGATTCGGATAGCCGCGTGATATTAAGGGCAATGAGATAAGACCCAATTAAAGTTGTTTTGAATCGAAAAGATCTTCAAATTAGTGAAATGTAGACTTTTAACAAGTGTGCGGTTACTAGGGGTGAATTTTTCTATTAAAAGTAGTGTGAAAGTGTCATTTTCGTGTAGGAGGGGAATTTGGACTTTACCAAACAAAAATGGAAATGAAAAAACTAAGACGGCACGCCAACTACTAGAAGAATATGAACTTATATAGCCAATTGGCAGGTTCCATTTGATTCCTAAATAATACTAAATATGAAACTTTAGGGGGGTAATTTGACATTTTTTGAAATTGAAGATCGATTACACTCTAGGTAATTAGGATTTAAGATGAATTAAATTAGTCGAGCTTAAATTGGACTCAGCCAATTAAGATGGTTTAAATTGGATTCGGTCCAGAGTTTGAACCTTTTTTTTCCTGTAACAATCATTTATATTAGTCGTAGTAAGCGAGGTTTGCCTCATTCAAATGTATGAGTTTTTATGTACCTAGTCAAATGGCTAGAGGAGAACACGGTGAATCTAGCTATCTTTAAGTGCGGCCGAAATAACCTTCCAGGTATTTGTGAAAATATATGATTTTTTTCTGTGTAATAACCAGATGTCCGAACCAGCCTCTTTTAAGAAGTTTCTTCCAATACCCGCGAATAGTTCTAAGAAGCTTCTTTCTAGTACATATGGATCATGATGTGTCATTAGACTTTTTATCAAATGAAAGATGTATCATTGGACTTTCTAGTTTGGCAGGCTCACCAACATCAGAGAGGTGGTCAAAGTCAAGTATTGGGTTCTGACTGGGTTCACTTTCTAGAAACTGTGGTCAGTAACTCTAGGCAAACTCTCACTTTAGAAAAATGCAGGCTGAAGCCTGCAAATCATAGGAGCAAGCATTTTCCCTTTTCTTTTGCGTACAAGTAAGAACATCATGTATTATACAATTTAAAGGTAAGGGAAGCGAAGTTGAACTTAAGATTAGATGAACTTGTAACAAGAACTTGTCCACTTGAGCTAACGTGCAGGTTCTAAGGACCGAACACTTGAAAGTATTGAGTAAGCGAAGGGATATCAAAGATGAAAAGAAAAAAGCATGCAAAATACTCCCTCCGTCCCAATTTGTTGCGCCTGTTTCCTTTTTGGAACTTCTCAAAAAATTGTCTATATTTCATAATCTATAATATCTTTTACGATTTCGAAATCTTTGTATTAAAAAATTAATTGAGATCTATCAAACAAGATCCATATTGACTATAAAAAACATTATAGATTGAAAGATATAGACGATTTTTTGAGACGTCCAAAAAAGGAAATAGACACAACAAATTGGGACGGAGGGAGTAGATAACAAAGTGCAAAATATAAGTCTCCTACGGCATAGTCAAGTAAATTTATCCTCCCTTCCTTGAAAGAAGTTAGCAAAGTGCAAAAAAAGAAAAGAAAGAAAGAAGTTAGCGAAATGCCAAAAAAAAAAGAAAGAAGGGTGATTTATCTTTCATCACATTGTAGAATTCCGTTGGGCTGACATGAGGGCATCTATAGTAGGCACTTAACATGCCTCTTTGGTGAGGCTTCTAAAATTTAACAAGCTATTTGATCAATAATGGTCTTCAATGGGCACTCAATACAAGCTTCCAATGGTAGCTCTTAAGCATGACTCCTAATCCATTAGCTAAATCTAAGTAGCCTTGTAGGTAACTCCAAGTGGGACCCAAGCACTTTTAATCTTTTTAGACTTAGGGCATCCACAGTTTGCTCCCTAAAAATTGCTCTTAAGGTGTCCACATAAGCATATATAATTCGGGTCCACTTTTTACTCCTAAAGCTTGTTAAATTTAGAGATGATTTGTGCACTCAATGGACTAGCAAGAATATTCTCTATTTTGCAAAAAAAATTCAAAAATGTGTGGGACCCATACATTGATAATTCATATTAAAAAATATTCTTCTTCCACCTTGAAAATTTCATTTAAAAAAATGATTTAATGACTTTGGGTTCCACTTAGGGCATCCACAGTAGACTCTTAAAAAGGCTCCTAGGTGAGACTCCTAACTTTTGGCAATTCATTTGCTCAATTTTGGTCTTCAATGGGCTGCCCATAGAAGCTCCTAAGGATGGCTGCTTAGCATGGCTCCTAGCACATTAACTAAGTTTAGAGAGGGAGAGGGAGAGAGAGAGAAGGAGAAAAGGGAGGGAGGAATGGGGGACCCACTTACATTTTTATATCCATAAATAATCTTAGGACATAAGCTAGGAGCCAATTTTAGAGAGTCTATTGGAGTGCTCTCACACTCCTAAATTAGCAAGTCCTTAACAAACAAAATTGGACCCCACTTTTGCTTATGTGTCAACTTTAGGAGTCATTTTAATAGCCAAATATGGAGAGTCTACTGTGGATGCCCTTAGAGTTAGCTACAAGACTACCTAAATTTAACTAATGTGGTAAGAGCCAAGCTTAGGAACCACCCTTAGAAATTTGTATGGGAAACGCATTGAAAACAATAATTGAGCACATGACTAGGTAAATGTTAGGAGTCTCACTTAGGAGCCATTTTGAGAGCCCACTGTGAATGCCCTTATCAATTTATAGGACCCACACTTTTTATTATTTTTTCCCACAAAATAGAGAATGCTCTTGCTAGTCCATTGAGTGCACATATGCTCTCTAAATTTAGCAAGCTCTAGGAGTGAAAAATGGGACCCAGTGAGGCTTATGTGTACACCTTAGGAGTCAACTTAGGAGTTATATTAGGGAGCTCACTGTGGATGCCCTGACAAATCATTGCACTGCATGTTAATTAAGATACTAGTTAAGGATTTGACAACTCAATGAACACCGTTTTCAAATCTTCTCAAAATTTGGTTCTCAAAAGCACTAGTTTGGTGCTTTGCAATCCTGACGTTTTCAAATCTTCTCAAAATTTGGTTCTCAAAAGCACTAGTTTGGTGCTTTGCAATTCTGATATTCAGAATGAGTTGTTTGTCAAATATAGGCTCCGTTTGTTTCAAGGCAATATAGTTTGGGAGGAAAAATATTTTTTAGGTAGAACAATCTTGACAAAAGTAAAACTTTTCGCTTTTGTTTTCCAATGTTCGGTTGATGGTTGAAAACAATTTTTCAAAAAAGATACACTAGTCACTGGTACAAGAGAACTCCATTCTTTTCTCTTTTTGTCAATTTAGCACCAAACGAAGTTGCATGGACAGATCGTATTTGGTTTTCATGAGGTAGCCTCGTGTGCGTGTTTGTGTGTGTGTGTGTGTGTGAGAGAGAGAGAGAGAGATGTGGGCCAAGAACAGTAGAGAAAAGTTGAATTTATCTATAGCATTTGGCAGAGAGAGAGAGAGCTGATGATTTTTGGATACGGGGTGGCTGCTGTGCAGCCAAAACACCTTCGTTTTGTGGGCAGTCAAAATAGTTTGCCAAGTGCGATCTTGTGGGACAAACAAAAACGAAGGCGTTTTGGCTGCACAGCAGCTGCTGTGCTTTGAGCCACCCCCTAATCCGGGATTTTTGTCAAGAATTGATTCGCAGGAGGGGACGAAGACAACAAAAGAAGACATACAGGAAACGTCGAAACTAACAACAGCAGCCATACTTTCATTTTGTGGCAAACAATTCAACAAACAATATGGAGTTAGCCTTGGCCCCTTCACCGTTACCAGGCACTTTCTTCCCTATAAGTAACAACAACTACTGTAGTAATTAATATGAAAAGACCCATTGGATCCCTCTTTACATCAATTGAACCGAAAGAAATTGGGCAAGAGCCACTGAACTTGACAAATTGAGGACACCGTTGACCAAATTTACATATATTTTCCTAACATCTATATAGAGAACACCTTTTTACAACCTATTTTTGAAATCAAGAAAGCCAATTTCCTATCATCTATGCATACCAGAAACATCGTAAACCCGCTATCCATGGATCTTGAAGAAGGCAAAAATAGAGACCTCAGCTTTTCCAAGCCACAAACAATCACTCAGCACCACAGGGGGTTTTTCGGTTTTCCCATGGTGCTGGGAAATAATGGGCTTTCCGTTACGTTAGGGGTAAGCAGTTAAAATGACAATCAGGTCTTTTGTACCTCTGTTGTTAGGCTTGATGGCACACTCCCCACTTGTAGTATATGAGTTCTCAGGCTACAGTCCTTCACCTGGTTTCAGAAATATGCCATCAGTTCTTGAGAAGCAAGATTTAACGAGGACATAAACCGTATACAAGCATGTTTGGCTGTTTGGGCGAAGAAAAAACATATTTAGATGATGCTTGAAATTCTACTTTAGATTGTACATTCTGGAAAACATTTTTCCTGCAGCTATGTGATGACGAGATAAGCAACAATAGAAGCAAGTAATGTTTGTTGTAAAAGGTGAAAATCATCATCTAAATTGTTTACGATCCAAAAATTATTCTTAATAGTACCCAGAATTATGCTTCCAAAAAATATATTTTGATGCCTTTTTTAACTTCTACATATCACCTAGAATAAAAAATCTAACTGAGTAGAATTTTTGGCAGCACTCCCCATTGCTTTGAAAAAAAACGAAGTTAATACCCAAAAAGTTACCTCTAAAAACATGCACTATCAAGCCTAGGGAAACTCTGCAGGGCGCACCCCACTTTGTGCTTGGCTTTGCGACATCAAAAGTTGAGAAATGATCCAACATGCTTCAATTACAACCCAATGTGTATAGTCAACACGTTGGGCCATAAAGTCGAGCACAATGGATAGTTTTGATGAATAGCTCAAGCAAATTGAATAGTAATCACCCGTCAAAGTGTACTTGTTAGTTGTTATGACCTGACTGTTTTTCTATTTTGGCAGGTGGACACCATATACTGACCCGGAAGTCGCTTATGTTATTTAGAGGATAAGCAGGAAAGGCAAAAGGTAAAGAAACATTTCAACGTCCTGCCTTTAGAATAGTTCATGGAAAACTGGATTTCACCCTTACCTGCATAGCTGTTAGTGTGGACAAGAGATCTTTGCACTGATCAAGCAAAGCACGTTCCATTCCAGTAATGTTCGCAAGTTCAGAGGCCACTGAGTTCACTTGATCTACCTGTTACATGAAAAATAAATCCAAAAGGAACATAATGAAACCCAATATTTTTTGTACATTTGCAAAAGCAAGCCAAATAACCTTACATTCACTACTTCATCCACGAAACAGAAGGCCATCTTAAAGAAAGATCTGACCCGAAATACTACGAAGATGACGACACCCTTTCCTTCTCTTCCATGTACAAACCCAAGATGGACCAAGACACATTAACCAGAACTCATACAGAACAAACTTTAGGTACAATTGATGGATAATAGAACAAAGGAGTAAATACAAAAAGTAGAGAGAGTTTCTATAAGACGGGGGGAGCCTAATTCTGCATAAATAATATGGTATTAACTCTGCATCGTCACTATTTGAAAAAAAAAAAAAAAAAGAACTCTGCATTATCTGAGACACCATCAAACTACAATAGACTTCACTGAAGATTCTCTACTGTAAGTTCAACTATAAGTACTTCATGAGGTATATTGTAATTCATCAATCTCAAAAAATACAAATAAAAAGAGCTAGTTGAATTCTGCAACAAGTATGATTGAACAAGGAAGATATTCAAAAAATTCAACAAGACTACCTTCGGGACCAAAGAGCAAATCGAGGATGCCATTCCCTGCATCACATCAACTGCTGAACAAATAGCATCTTTCACATCTTGAATATCGGCCTGTGACAAAAGACCCAAAACGAAAATAGTTTTCAAATCCCCATAAAAGCAAATATGTAAGCACTAAGTGATTAGATGTCAATGTTCATTCAAGACAAGAATGCACGAGCACATACCCTTGCACCACCACTAACAGGAAGCCTGACAGTGCTGGCTTCCAAAGCTTCAGTAACCCCTGACAATGAACTGGAGTGATCCTGGTCAATAAGATCCCAATCATCCAAATATAGCATCTGCATCAACATAGACAATTTGAGACAGAAATGGTTTTCAGATGGGTACAAAGCAATGATCCATACGCTAGAACAAATGTCGATCTCAATATCTATGCCTACAAGAATAAGGAGAAATACATCCTAATGATTTAGATGTAATCGACATTAAAATCCAAAAAACAAAAAAGATTTAGATGCAATCGGCTCTCAAAGAACAACAATGACATGACCATTGAAAGGACACCTTCCCACGCATCAAACAGTTCTCCATATTTTTGTCCCCCGCATGACAGACAGATGGGTTAACCAGTCCTAACCCATCAAAATCGGAATAGGGTATTACATGAGCCTGCTATGAACAAAATCGGATGGTGACTGATGATAGTGGTTGCACATGAACAAAATCGGAATAGGGTATTACATGAGCCTGCTATGAATGTGTGCACAATCGGATTGTGAATGACGGGACCATCAAATATGTTAACGTGGTAACCGACTAACAGTAGATGAAGACAGGTAGAATTAGAATCAAAAAACAATTTTTTTCAAGACCTAATGCATCTTTAGCATTATCACTTTCTTCATCAACATTTGCCATTATCAATTAAACATACAAGTCAACAAACCAAGTCAAGTAGGATCATAACAAAACTGCAATCATGATCTTACCTGTCCCTTGAGGATAGAGTGTAGCTTCAAATTGTGACGCAGCAACTGTAACTCTACTCTTTTGGTTTTGACAGAATGCCACAATTTTGCAGTTGTCACCCAAGCATTGTATAGGCTTTTCTGTAATGGAAAGACCAAGAAATTTAGAAAGGGGGAAAAAAAAAAAAAAAAAAGGCAACACCTTTTTTAGGAGAAAAACAAAAGATGAGCTAGAGAATTATCTAACTTCCTGACAGTACGCTTTGATATGCAAATCTAAGTTTGAAAAATCCATATGCTTTTTCTTATTCAAATGACTTCATATAAAGAATACCGAAACTGAATGTGTGTGAAAGAGAGAAAAATATCTTCTCACTGTAAAATATTGGATATTCATATTTCACATATTAGTGCTATGACGTAGTCACAAGTAGCAAAACAACCTTTCTAACTTGTAAGTAACAGCCGATAAAAAAAAAAACTTGCAAGTAACAACCGCTGGCAGGTCAATTCAATGCCAGTAACCAGATGTTGCTCTTCCAATATAACCACCCAGCTAAAGCAATATCTATTATGTCACACGGCTTGGTTTTAAACCGCAGTATCGGTCAGCATGAGTCATGATCATGCCCATGCCCATTACTAATACAACACTTCGCGGGCCTATAATTGTTAAAGAGAAATAATCCGGCACACCTGCATAGATATGCAGTACTTTGTCCTAATCAGTCCTAAACACGTTGCAGAAACATAATTTTCTTCTACTCCCTTATTTTTCTATGCCCTATGATCACTATATGGCCCTCCTTTAATGGCAATTCATCCTCTTTCTACTTCCACCATTGAAACTGTGTTCCACTCCTGATGCATACAAAGTCTTCTAAGCAAATATGGAAAATTAGAACGTGTCCATCATGTTAGAAGTCATAAAGTGGTCTAACTCACATAATACCTTTAAGGCTTTAACCATTTTCTTCTGCCTCTTTTGTTCTTTTACCTTCTATATTATAAATTTCATTTTCCCATCCCTTATTTCCATTAGGTCTTTTTCTTTTTACCCTACAATAACAGCAAGTGAGACAAAATCGCAGTTGTTGTAAATGAGCAAACCGAATTCTCTAGCCTACAAGCATGTGTGTATGCACTGCCACTGGACTACCTCATTTGGTTCTCTCTTTTGCTATGCCACAAATTTGTCACTCTGGAGATGACACAGCATACAAACTAAACATCTAACCCCCAGAAACCGATCCTTTCAGTATGCAATTGACACAAATGGATTCTAAGTGATCAAAGACATTCAAAATATCGAGTTCAGGAGAAGAACTTTCCACATTAGGTACAAATAAAATTGTTATCTGTGTCAATGAAGATGCAATATAACCGTATGCACTCAAACCAATTCATAGATTCATAAAAAGAAATTGCACAAGTAATATACCAGTAATGAGATCAATGATATGTACCTCCGCAGTCACTTTCTGGGCCAACATTGCAGCATCAGCTCTAGCATTAACAAATCTCCACTGCAAGTGCCGGTTATGTAGCAACCTCAAAAAGTGTGCATCAACAACACGGTTTTCCCAAACCTTCCCTTTCCTTGTTTCAGCAGCAAAACTAAGAATTGATTGAGGTTTGCCCAAATCATTACTCAACGAAATTGGTGCCACACCATTCCTCACTCGAGACGGGCTCACCATCCCTCTCGATGGAGAAGAAGCCGAAGACATCAAAACTCTACTTGGTGATACCGGCCGAACAGCCCCGCGAATAGGAGAGGACAGACTCCTGCTATTCAAAACTCCTCTTGGTGACGTAATCGAACCATCAACAAATGACTTCTTCAATGTGTTGAGCTTTGGTGTAGGAGCTACTGTTTTCACCCCATTATTAGTCGACACAGGGGATTTCGGCTCTTGCATTCGCTTCACTCTATTAGTAGTCTCTTGCCAAAACCTTGCCGGCACCACAATCCCACGTGGTGGTCCTGCCCGCATCGGAGTGACACTACCACACTCTTGTACAGTTCCAGAACTTCTAGAAGCAAAACTCCCACACTCTTGTATAGCTCCAGAACTTCTAGAAGAAACACTTTCGGCATCTGAAGCGACTGGATCAGAGGAGGATACAGATCCAGCAGCTGAATTTGTATCAAACTCTGCATTATTAGTTGATTGAACATTCAATCTCCCGCCAAATGAAGTTTTACTTCGATCAATAATCACTGATTGCCCCAATGCCCTAACTACACTCTCAGATCCACCCGATTTTTTCCCCTCACCAGTACAATCCAAGCTCCTTGTTCTAAAATGAGAATTCACTTTTGTATTTTGGCACTCCATAGTTTGACCATTCAATCTCCTATCTAACAAAGTTTTACTTCGATCAAGGATCACAGATTGTCCCAATGCCCTAACTACACTCTCAGATCCACCCAATTTTTTCCTATCACCACCACAATCCACGCTTCGATTCATTAAACTAGAATTCACTTCTCGCGACCTCCCAGGCCACCTGTGCTGATCAATCGAAATAAAATTCTCCACCTTATCCCTCACCGGCGCCGCTCTCCTCCTCTCCGGCGTCCCTCTCCTCACACTACTCGTATTCGTATTCGTATTCGCCTTACTTACCGGAAGCGAAATCGTGTCTCCAGTACAATCCCTCTTCGTACTCGTCGCCACTACCGGTGACGGCGCTGGCTTTGTCTTACCAATCGGAACCGAAAACGTGTCTCCTTGAAACGACACCGAAAGGCTCCTCTTCGAACTCACCAACAAACTCGCCGCAGCCGAATTGTTCGGCGTCCTCCCCGTGGGAGTCGCCGGCCGCCTCCGGTCCACCGACTGCGACCGTTTAATCGACGCCGCCGGATTACCCGGCATGGGCGTAGACGCCGCCGTCTTAATAACGGACGGGGACGGGTAGCGTTTCAGGGACACGGACGGCGAATACGAGGAGGAGTTGGAAGAGGAGAAGGAGGAAGTAGAAGTGGAGGTGGAGGAATTGTTACCTGAATTGGTGATGGAATTAGCGGAAGAAGACATGTACCGAGAGGTGATTTCTCGAGATTTCGGCTTCCGGCTAGGGAAGACGACATTTTCGGATTCGGAATTCGGTAGTAACGGTGGCCTCGTTGGTTTTTTCGTCGGAGGATTGGTCTTAGGGTTTGGCGTCGTTGCAGAGACGGCAGCAACCATTACAGCATAGAGTGCTCACATATTACGACTGATAAACCCTAATGAGTGACTGAAACCGCCACCGCCTCTGGTTCTTCAAGCTGGAAAGAGAGAAGGAGAGAATGTAGGAGAGAATTTAGAGAGAGAAAAGGAGGGGTTAATGGATGTTTTTTAGAGAGAGGAGAGAGATTATCGGGGGGATATGACCGTTACGCGGTGCCGGCGAGGAGAGAGAAAGAGAGAGAGGAGCGAGATTTGGGAGTATAACTGTCGCACTAGTACTCGTGGGGTTTGAGCTAATAAATAATGTGTTTAGTAAAACAATTTTTAAAAGGAAAAAAAACTGTATTCTGTACTCGCAGGTGTCTGTAGAAGAGGTACTTGCTACTTTTATAGAGGTGACGTGGGTTCGGTGAGAATTTATGAAAAAGTCATACATTAGGGCCTTGTTTGGAGGCACTTTCGTTTTCTGTTTTCTGTTTCTGTTTTTAGAATTTTCACAATTTAAAAACAGAATGTTGTTTGTGTGCCACTTTTACTTTCAAATTCTACTTCTTACTTCCATTATTTATGAAATTTGAGGAAGTTGAAAATCTCAACTTTCACTTTCTGTTTTTGTTTTCTCACTCCCAGCCGCCACCCCAACCACCACCCACCACCACCACCACCACCACCACCCCACCACCACCTCCACCTCCAGCCACCATGCACCACCGCCACCCACCACCACCCACCACCGCCACCACCCCACCACCGCCACCCACCACCACCTCCACCATGCACCACCGCCACCCACCACCGCCACTAGCCACCACGCACCACCACCACCCACCATCACCGCCACCACCCGCCACCACACCACCCACCACCTCCAGCCACCATGCACCACCGCCACCCACCACCCCACCACCACCTGTAGCCACCACACACCACCACCACCCACCATCACCGCCACCACCCACCACCCCACCACCACCTCTAGCCACCATGCACCACCACCACCGCCCCCCACCACCCCACCACCACCTCTAGCGACCACGCACCACCACCACCCACCATCACTGCCGCCACCCACCACCACCTCCAACCACCACGCACCACCGCCACCACCACCACACACCACCACCCCCACCCACCACCGCCACCACCCACCACCGTCACCACCACCACCCACCACCCCCACCCATCACCGCCACCACCCACCACCACCACCACCCCCCACACCCCACCACCACTTCCAGCCACCACCCGCCACCACCACCCACCATCTCGCCACCACCCACCACCTCCAGCCTCCCGCTGGCACACCTCCAACTTACTCATAATTATGTTTTTACTTTTTTTTTTTTGAAAATAATTTCACACAAACATATTTTTTGTTTTCACTTCCATTTTACGAAAAACAGAAATTAGAAAACAGAAACAAAAAACAGAAAACAGAAAACAGAAGTGTTACCAAACATAGCCTAGGTTTTTTCCTTTTTAATGTCGCTACCATAATACAATCATTGTCAATAAAAAAAATTCAAGGATCGAATTACAAGTACATGACTCAAAGAAAACATCGTAATACAACCTCGATAATTATATGAACATACATAGCAATGATAGACACGATTTTCTACACACGCGGATGATTGTCCGCATTACATAGAAGGGACACATCCATTTTTGGACATTTAATTCCTATAACGGCCGGATATAGACCCAATCACTAGAAAAGACAATTACTACGACACACGTAGCAAATTGAGGCCATCCAGGTCAATCCAGGGAGCTGTTATCTAAAATTGCCGACGCCGGCAAGCTCCTAGCGCAAGAATTAGACCTGACCTTTCACTGCCATGAGCACAAGCAACACTTTGGTGCGAGCCCCCGCTACTACGTTGGACCATGGACGTTGGAATGCCAAGTGGGTGGAGTTTCGTCCCTACGGAGAGGCATCGACGGAACCCACACTATCATAGGTGGGCCCGGGCCCTCCACATTTTATAAAATCATGATATGTAATATAGTGGTAAGGTGTATGTTCTCTATGAAAGAGGTTGCATGCTTGAGTTTCATACCATAATTTTTTGCACCAAATAAAGTATAAGAGCTAAGGCCTTGTTCTCCGATGGATTTTATCAAATTTGAATCTAAAAAATCTACAGATTTTATCAACTCTCCTCACCAATGGATAAAATCAAGGGCTTGATTTTATCAAATTTGGATACAATTCATCGAAGAACTTAGCCTAAAGCTATAAAATGGAGTTATTAGGATTGAAATCCTTCTGGCTCCCAAAAAATCTTCTCTTACCTCTGGCCACCAGACTAACACTATTAATTGTAGGGGTGCTCACGGTCCAGATCGGTTCGGATTGGCATGAATCCAATCCTAATCCGCGAGTCACGGTTTTTTGAAAATACAATCCGTGTCCGACCCAAAAGTCTCACGGTTCGGTTCCAATCCGAACCGCGAGTCACGGATCGGTTCCGGATTAATCCGCGGATTTTCAACTTATTCGGAAAAAACAACAAACAAAGGCTGTAAGGCACTAGCAAGTAGCAAATGCACTAAATAGAAAGTTCAAAGTTGGAAATCCCAATAAAAAACAACAAAGGCAGTTAGGCAAATAGTTATATAACTGAACAAACAAAGGCACAAACTTATATTACCACAAAGAATAGCAAATAGTTACTTCCGGTTCACTCACAATGACAATAGCAGATAGTTACTTCCAGTTCACTCACAAATAAAGAATATATATAGTAGCACTTATAATACTTTACGCCCCTAGATTTTATAGAGATAACAAAATTCGCATCATAACTCCTGCAACAGTACAACCAAACCATAAGTCTGCTAAATTAACAATATCTATATAACTATAATTATAAAAGTGATAAAATTATATATAATAAAAATCTCACGGTCCGGATCGGTTAATCCACGGTTTCAAAATCAAAATCCGTGTCCGATCCAAAAGTCACGGTTTTTTATTTTTTGAATCCGTGTCCGGACCATTAATCCACGGTTAAAATTCAAAAGGTACGGATCGGTTCGGTCCGGACCGGATTCACGCTTCACCGGTTTTTTTGAGCAGCCCTAATTAATTGTAGTGAAAATCATTAAAGCAATTATATATTCTATTTGAAAGCATAAAGGTGATAGAAAGATAATTGACGTTGCATTTTTTTTTTTTTCCCCTATTATGACTTGGCCCCAGGTAGTCTTGCCACAATTTTACATGTTTGTAGTTCACATACCAATGTGTGGTGGAGAAAGACGTGTTCATCGTGCTCCAGGAGCACTAAACAATCATTCTCATGAGATTGGGAGGGAAACGTTACACGTGGAAGCGAGTAAGTGGGGTTGATGCGCACGCGACAAAGACAAAGTGAAGGAGTCAAGGAGATGCTTGAGTTTAGGGAACCTTTGGAGAGACGTTACACTAAACGACATTATTCATTTTGTTTTCATTGGTTTTGCATTGACACAGAAAATTCTTTTCAAAAATCAGATTATTATGAGAAAATTGGCGCTCTAATTTATTTATTATTTCCATTCAATATACATCAGTGAGTTGTTAGGGAGGGTTAATGGGTTAGTCCAGAGGGGATCTAGAAGCTATCCATAGTCCTAAACCTAGTACGCCCCTACCGAAGCTCGAATCCTGATTGCAGGAGAACCAGGAGATAACCGTCAAGTTACAAGTCTTTGGCTAAATTGGCGCTCTAATTTATGTGAGCAACTTTAGTGTATATTATTTATTTTTCTCAATCAAATAGCGTGGAAATTTTACCCCCAAAAAAAATAGCGTGGAAAATTTACCCCAAAGTAAAAAATAGCGTGAAAATTTCGCACTCTAAGAAGTGTTTTTGGGTAAATGCGAGTAAGAAGTTGATCCGACAAATATCCATGTATTAATTAAGAAAAACTTTGAGTAATTTTACTAGAACACTATAATTAATTTATTGGGTTTGTTAAATTATTTAAGTACATTAATGTAATTTTGCAAAATCAAGTGGGGCCACGTGCCCCCATGAGACCTTATGTGGGTCCGTTCGTGCGTGCGTGGTACCAACCGTACTATAGATGAACATGACATAGGAATCCATTACCCTGTCCTAACTATACAAAAAATTTGATTTACTGCATTTTACTGAGTTAACGGATTCAATTACTAGTGAAAGATGTATTCCAAATATTTTGTAGTTTTGCGCTTCCAAGGTTATGCAAATGAAATGATTGATCGAGTTGGCGTTAATCATGGTAAAATGGACTCAAATTGTAGCGATGCAATTACGATTATAACCACAGAAATTACTGTTAATCTTACTACAAAATCAATTACCATGAAAAATGGTTGTTCTGTCTTACTTCTTTTTGGATCCGGGGGTTGTTGTGTACCCCTCGGCCGTTCGATTGTGTTTTGGACGGTCTGAAACCATTCAACAATTTTAATTTAATTTAAATTTATTTTTACCGATAAAAAATCAAAGCACATCTGGACCGTCCAAAACATGATCGGATGGCCGAGGGTTACATAGCCTTTCCTTTTCTTTTTTTTTTATACTATTCTAATTGTAAACATTTTGGCACTTATCTAGAAATCCCCTTTCACTACCAATCCAAAACACGACGCTTAATTCAAACGAAGTGACCAACAATCCAAAACACAACTTAATTGCAGCGTCCTCATGGGTTGATCTTAGCATACGTTTAATTCAAACGAAGTGACAAAACACAACGCGATATTGAAATAACAAGGAATCCTTTTTCTCCCCCCAAATACGCAACTTGCAAGGGCATACTATGCATGAACAAATTTAGGGGGTCATGCCAAGAAAGTGACTGAAAAGATAGATCATGTGGGTGAATTAGGTAGCCAAAATTGAGAAGAACTCCAAGCCCGCCCCCGCCCCCCCCCCCCCCCCCCCCCCAATACGCAACTTGCAAGGGCATACTATGCATGAACAAATTTTAGGGGGTCATGCCAAGAAAGTGACTGAAGAGATGGATCATGTGGGTGAAGTAGGTAGCCAAAATTGAGAAGAAAACCAACAAATCAAACAAACACAAAATACAAATTTAATTAATCATTAAGCCAACGAAGTCATTAGCTTCATCAATACATAAAGGCAAGCAAACTACCTTTCATCTACCTTGTACAAGTGAAAAGGATGGTTACCTCCCTTTGAGGCTTCATAAATTAAAATCTCTTTTAAGTTAATCCTAAGCCAAGCTATAATCCCACCAAAAAACCAACTCCCTCCCAAACCAACCATCATTTATCATTTTTATTTTCTTTTAATTTGTCTAGAATGTTTTAGTTTGGAACTTAAGGAAAGAAAGTGAGAAAAATTCTCCAAACAATAATGTGAATCTTAATCCCAAATCTATGACGAGATTTTCTTAGACAATCTTTCACTAATTAAGTAAATTAGTTTGAAAATACCATCCATCCACCAGCTAGGATGCTTGCACTTATTTTCACTATCTAATTTTACTAACTACTCAGGCAAAGAGGAGGGTTGGTTATATCATATCTAGGGTCAGCAGTGGATGCATGATTTGTGTCTAGTAGGGGTCCGAATCACGTGTATTTTCATATTCATAATAAAATATAGTATTTTATAAGTATATATAAAATACTTATAAAAAGAGACAATATCGAGGTCAGAAAAAAGAGACGATATTGTGTCTATGCGTAGCGACCGTTTAATTTTATGCACGCAACTTAAAAAATGATTGATAACTTAAAATTTTAGAATTTTTTACCCCAAAAAGGAATTTTAAGAAATTTGTTTCACCCAGGCTTGCAGGGTATTTTTCTTAATTGACATGAAAATTAGTACCATATGCGAGGCTACTTAAGAATTGTGCAGGGTCCCAGGTCTCCCTTTGCACCCCTTGGGAATGCCCCTATCTAGGGTTACGAGTAGAGCCAAGTTTTGAAATGGTCAAACCTGATGAGTTAAAAAATAGGGGGCTCAAATTTGTTATTGTTTATGAAACGCGAGCTGATCTCAAACTCCAGTCAAGCTACTACATAAAATGTCATAAATGCATTTTCGTGTTTGTGAGCCTACTTAAACTATAAGTTTTGACTAATTTGAACTCGACTCGTTCACGAAACAAGACTAAACTTCTAGCTCGAATTCGTTTATTTACTTAACGAGTCAAGCTCAAGTGGAACCTTACCCAGCCAGGTCTCAAGCTGCTCGCAAACGGCTCGTCTCGTCTACGGCTAGCCCTAGTCATGTTCATAACCATTTTTCTTTACAATCGCAATCAATCATAAATACACATTCATGGCCAAGATTTCAGTAGTCCCTTCAAACTCAGGTCAAGACCATGAAACTGTATATAAATATACATATCAGGCCATATATGTGATATTGATATGCACATGCAAGGTCTCATAAGAAACAACTAAACCAAGAAGGACCACTTGATTTTCGAAATCTTTTCCCTTGTTATAATCACCAAAAATGAAGCCCATTCCATTGGCTTTATCAATGTGTTGAATTTCCTTTTCTGTTTTCTCAGCTAATCAAAGACAGACAAGGGTTTTGAGGTCATGGCGGACGCATGCAGGATTCATTATGCGGGGATCGAATCACATGTATTCATAATTAACAACAAAATATCATCCTCGTATACTGAGATAACAATTTTGATGGGATCTTCCTTCATAATTTGTTAAAACAAAATCGAAAATATAGTACTAATAATGGGATAATTGGGAGGTGTGCAGGGACCCGGGTCCTCGCATGCACCCCCTCTGTTCATATCAATGTTTTGTTTCATTGCCAAGAAATTAAACAAGTTTTCAAGCTAGGCCCTTGGCATCTCTTTAAAGGGTACAAGTACACTGTTACATCAAAAATCACAAATGTTTATGCGTCGACACAAAACAGAAAATGAAAATGATACGAATAGGTATGCCGAGCCAAATCTGCTTCCAAATACTCTCTATTAAGTATAAGAGCACAAGTACTGTTTCATTGCCACTTAACTAAAGCACTCTTCAAACTAAGTACAAAGCCCCTCTTTCTAGGGCACCTACTGTCCTTCTTTGTCTGTCACTATCCCTACCACTTTCTTCTCTCTTTCTTGCCTTGTATATATTCTACCTCAAAAGGGACCTACCCCTCTTTGTTTTTAGGGGCACTGAAGTCTTATATTCACTTAGTTTTGGCAACTTTACATGGGGCAACTCTAAAGGAGTGCTAGCATCTTTTTATCATGTTATTTCTGGTGCATTCCAGCACGTATTGTGAGGCCAATCTATTTCTTTAGCATTAAGCTGCATAATTACTAGCCTACATTGAGGGCATGATGAATGATTATTGCTATTATAATTAATAACGGAAAAACTTGGAATTCTATAAGGATAGTTCCGGAATCCTTTTTTGCTTTTTCTTGCCTGAGAAGTTGTGTCAGTGTGTTTGTCTCGACTTCAACTTCTGGTTTCGAGCAAATAAGGACTCGAGAAAAACTTGGAATTCTACTCTGAAGAGTTACTCCTAACTTTTATACCAAAATCCAAGTTTTGGCAAAAGCTCATTTGAGCGTAGGGTAAGTCGTTGTAATCAAGGTTTCCGAGGAGATCTAGCTCGAGCTTATGGGCAGCATCAAACGCTCAATTGTGCTAACCTAACAAACGAACATGCTAACATCCTACCGACTGAAGAGTGACCAATCAAGAAAATTCATGGTTCCTAAAATTCGCTGCACTACATTCTAGGAAAACGGACACCAAAGAATGTTTTGACGCGTTTTCAATTTGTAATTGTTGGATTCTTATGTGTAAATAGGAAACATATGATTTGATGTTTGAGGGAAATTGAACATAATGAAAGTTTGAAAAGATAAGGTTCTAGATCCTAAGAATAAACCCTAGGGTTATAGACTTATTATATGATGTAAAGTTAAACCTATTTTCTCCAAATCTATCTTCTATTAACAGCAGGAATCTACTGAAACATGCACATTAACAGATAGGAAAATTAACTTAGAACTGCAAGTAGGTCCTAGCTGACATCTTCTATTTGCAGAAATGGTCAATTTGTTGATTACTTAATTAGGAGGACATTCAGTTAAACCTACTTTTATTAACAAATGATGACAATTACATGTTTGATAGCGTCATCACTTAAATAATACTCCACATTTCCCCCACAGTGCACCAAATGCACTACTAAGTTATAATGCCCCTATATGAGACCCTTCTAGATTTTATTATCATGATCCGGACCATTATGTATATAGAGTTTGTTAGGCGTTTTTCCTATCGTAAAATCAAGTTGATTGGATACCAGTAACCACGTGGTTGAGAGAGATTTTTCATCCAGTGAATTATTCAAATAATATCATTATTCAAATAATATCGTCAATCAATTTTTAGTTAAAAAAAACGTGCAAAATCCGATCTGGCGACAGTTGATGTCTGAGCAACTTCATTTTCGAAAGATTAAAGTGTGTAGCAAACTCTGTAAAGTGAATGGTTTGAATCATGATAACAATATTTCAGAAGGCTCCATCGAGGTACACTACAATCCCATAATGCACCAATGCACTACCCAAACCCCCTGTTGTAGTGACAAAACACAACTGAGGTCCCAAGCTTAATTATGGCAGCCCACATTTTAAGTGGTTTTTAGGCATAAGGGAATTGATGCATGTGTGGTCCCATTACTTTTCCTTCTATGATTCTTCTTTCTCCACTGGCAACCCACAAAGGAAGAGTGTGATGGCAGGGAATAACAAAAGGGATCAGTTCCTTTTTTAAAACTTTGATCATGTTTAATTGAATGATTAGGAGGGTAGAGAATGATCTAAAAGAGGTCAGGTGTAAAGAGATGCAACTGGGTAAGATGTGGATTGATTGGATTTCCTTAACTATAAGAAAATGATTAATCAAAGGAAGGATTGAAAATTTGGTAATTGGTAATTGTAAGAGAAAGAACCAAAATAGGCAATGAAATTACCTCTTCTTTTTTTTTTTTATTATGCCAAACGATAAAATATTCATTAAGTTAAATTATCACAAAGGGTATCGATTTTGTTCCAACAACTCAAACCCAAAACCTCCAAGCACATAAGTATTGGTACACGACCAACTGAGCTAGAATCCCTGGTCGGCGATGAAATTAACTTGAGGGAGAAGGAAATCATAACAATCATGAATAAAGTCCATTAGTTTGGTGCAACTTATCATTGCACTTGCTTTAATTGTGAGATGGTTACCAACTGGGAACTTTTATCAGTATACATAAAAGGAAATCAAAGAAAGAAATAAACAAAAGAAAAACTAGTTGATATGGCATGACCAGTGTGGGGGTACCTAAAAGTAAAGGCATTGTCCTTATTATTATGGGGTTCTCATCTTCTTGTACTAGCTAACAGATGGTGCCCACTCCACCACATGAGAAGCTGAGTGTGGCCTACATAGTACATACTAGAATTAAGTATATACCTATATTACACAGGTGTACCTGCATATGTATGCAAACTGCTAACTGTCCCTTCAAATTAGGGTGGCTACTTACCTAAGTTAGTGCAAAAAAAGTCAAAAATTGTATACTAAATGTTTAGGATAGTCTATAGAAACTCTTATATTACGCATGAAATGCGATGCGTTTTAAAACGCCATCTATCTAAGAAAATATTACAAGAAATCTGAATATTTTAGCTTGTTCCAATGTCCGACAAGACCCAAATCCGATGTTTATGTAACGTAGATGTTTATTTATCTACTGCTATTGCAATGACCTCTTTTTTACATAGTACCAAGTGACAACGCAACGGCAAATCGCATTAGCTAAGTTTTCACAATAGGGAAAGCAGAATATGGGCCTTAATACCACAGACCCAGTCCATTTTGAGAACAAAACAATATTGAGGGAGCACTACACAGTCTATTAAATTTAACCAATTTTCAGAACCTCAAAAGTTAATGATTGTCAATTTCTGGCTTCGGCAATAGAATCAAAAATTCTATTTTATTTGGCTGAAATTGAACCAATGTGCTCGAAATATGCAAATTAGGAAAATGCAGCAGTTAAGGAGAGAGAGAAGCAGAAAACAGGATCCTTAATTAGATGATAGCGATAAACCAACAAACAGAAGCAGCTGATCATTCATAATCAAGAAAAGCAACAATCCCGTGCTACCCAATTTACCGAAAGAAAACAAACTGAAAGGCTGAAAGGACATCGACATGAGATTCGTAAACTCTTACGTTACCAAACAAGTACATAGCACAGGTAGGTCATAGGCGTATAAGTCAGCAGTGTAACATGATACAATACACAACAGGTTCAAGCATTATGTCGAACTACGAAGCTATTACAATCTTAAGTTTCAAGCATATAAATTACAGTGGGAAAGTTTTTGTAGATAGATTCAAGGAAATCCACCTTGTTTTGGGTGCTCAGGAGGTGGTGAAGGCTGTGGGATATAAGGCATGAGTGGAGTACCGTGCTGGATAGGTCCTGGTTTAATGGAAGTCATCGAACTTGGAACTGGATCGATAGGCTCGTAGTCTTCCAGATTTACACTCCCTGCATTGCTCCTTTCATCGCTTGAAGTGTGACCTATCTCCTGCAAGTAGAAAAGTGACAAACTAAACAAAACTTTGCCTTTGTTTCGGGTAAATATCAATTCAGATAAGAAAAAATCTGAAATGTAGCCTCTCATTTATCCGATGTTATGATAAAAACCATTGTTTCTATATTTTAGCCAGAGGTCCTGAAACTCTTTTCCCAACGGTGTGCTAAACCTGGATACCATCACGTATGGTGCCCAATTTGAGGCCAGGTTTACCGGAAGCTAAAAATTTAGAAATACAGTAACCTTTATCATTCATCACTCTCATTCAAAATTGCTCAAATATACCACATTTATTTGGCGTACAGCATTACAATGAAGAAACAAAAATAAGACGTGGTAGCTAGTACACAATTGGGGTAAATTTTGCTCTATTGAATGCAATATTATAGCAATTGTTCATGCTACTAATATACTTTTTGTAATATGGTATTACAAAATGGACTTCCGATTCTCAAAATCTCTATGGTCAATTGTGTGTACCTTTAGCTTTCTGCTTCCTGTCATAGCTGCCATATCACCCTCATGGTGAGTTAAAGCCATATCTGGGTCATTTCAAGATAATATATTACTAAACGATATTTTATTGAAAGAAATAAGAGAAACATATCACGTTTGGCACTCCCAACCAGAGTAATATTTGAAAATTCAATCAACTACCAAAAGATGCGATAAATCTGAAGTCTATAAGGTAAAATCTACTGTGAGGAGAGACGATAATTGTCACAAAGCGAAGCATTGGAATTACTGAACTTTGCAGAACGTATATGAAAAGCCTTGATTTGAACATCATGCTTGATAAGGTCTAAAATGAGCTAAGGAGATTCATAAAATCTCCAAAAAAGCCTTCAGTTTTTCTCTTGCCAAATTGTCTTGAAGACGCCATATCATCATTCAAACTAAATGCATGATCAAAGCAATTCTATAAGCGTTAACTCTACTGTTTGCCACTAAATGATCGTGCTGACAGTTGAACGCCATTGGCTCTGTTCATCAAAAGAGAAAGAACAACACAGTGTTTGGTTTAGCCAATCCTATTAGTCAACGTAGATTTATTCGGAAATCAGCTTATGGATGTTAACGTCAAGATAGAATTAGTGCGTCCACCCACATATAGAAGTGTGGAAGCAAAGAGAAATAACTGGACTCAACGCGACTAGCTATAGTGGAGCACTCTGCATTAAGTAAAGCTAGTAAGTTTTTACTTTTTCGGATTTGAATGGTGTTCTATAAGGTGATATTAAGGACTCTTGGTACAAAAGGGGATACAGTACATTGGCAGTTGATAAGAAGTCCATCCGGTCATCTAATGCTATATGCATACATTATCTTCACAAAGAAAATTTCCTTTCTTGTTTATTAAACACAAGCTGTTGAGGGTTAGTAAATTCAGAATTTTTTTTTAATAAAAAAGGTTTGTACCTGATCGACACAAAACCACAGACACTTCTCGCGAAGGGTGATGCACAATGCCAGATCGAGAAATTTAACATGGGGGAACTATGCTAAAAATAAAAAATTTAGAACAATAACAACAAAAACCTAGACAAATTAGAACCAAAACTCAACTAATCCCTAGTGTACATACTATATATTGACATTCCACAAACTTAATCCACCCATCCAAATAAAAAATTGACTTTACACCTATAATCAATTAATCATATTGGTTGAAGAAACAAAAATCCCTAACAAGTAACAAGTAACAATCACAAACTAAGTTTGCAATATAACGTAGCTAGTAGATTCAACATAAAATTGCCTTACATTAAGTTCACAGCAAGAATACCATGTAATCAAAAGAAATCAAATGACCTATTGCTTTCACTTCAAAAGAGAAGAAATATAATTATGATATCCTGGTCTAATCTAGTAAGGTCAATTTTTCAAATGAGTACTAGGTGGCATTACATGATTTGGAGGGGACACGGGCATAATTCTCCAGTGTAAAATAAGATATGTACCCTAGTCATCCTTTGGGGCACTAGTGAAGTTACTAGAAAAAGAAGTGGGCCATGTGCAGCCCTATTTGGCCTAGCAGCCGAAGCGCCTGTTGGTCCGACAGTCGTGTAGCACTAGATCAAGCCGATGGAGCAGCATCGAAATCCTTAATAGTAATCAAATTAGCAGAGTCCTATACAAAATTTTGTTTGTCTACAGGTATTTAGATTGTAATTGGGGAGTCCGGAATCCAGTAGCAATCTATGTGCAGACAGTAGAGGTTTATTATTTGTATGTGAACAAATTTCCACATGAGATTAGGATTAATTTTTGGATTTTCTATGAATAAGAATTTGTAGAGAAGATGTGAGTTGGAAAATAGAGATGTCTGGCATGAGAGAAAACATATTAGTGTGCAGCGGTTCGTTCGACGAGTGAGTGCTTGGGGTAGGCAAATATTTTGATCAATCTTCTATTTTTTTTTTTTTCTTTATCATAGTGGAACTCTCTCGTTGATGTAGGTATTGAGGTTGAACCACTAATCTTCTAATTTGTGCACGTGTTCATTTTTTGGTGGTGATTCCACTAGCTTGGATGAAATTATAGTTGATAATTCCCAACATAACTAACTCACCATTTTACATCAAAACGCTACTCCTTTTTTTTATGCGACGGTCAGGACTCAGAAGTGTCTAGACCAGCTTACTCGCACCTCGAATAATCCCCTTTCCTGGTCCGATCAAAGGTAGGCCATGCGCAAATAGGAGATTCGTGCGAAATTACTTTTTTGCGGGCTAACCCCACGAATCGAACCAATTGTGTGGGCAACTTTATTCAAAAGACAACTCTCAATCAAACCATGAGCAAACCCACCAACCATCAAGAACTATAAACTAACAAAACTAGTACATAACCCAAATAAAGCACTATCACAAGAAAGGAAACTTTGAATAAAGTAAGTACCACAATCAAACACCAAAATATCCCTACAACCACTTTGGGGTGTGGATGAAACTTTTCCGAACTCAGAAAACAGAGTCATAGAATTTTACCAGGAACAGAGGAGGTGCTCTCATCAATGGACAAACAAAGCAACACCAAAGCTGTCCCAGCCACCCAGAACACAAAACCCTTCATAATCTCCACAATATATCGACAACCAAACTAAACTTCAATCCACCCAAAGAACAGATCTGTGCCCTTTGCAACCTTACAAAATTCCCCTTAAATAACTCAACCCATTTCAGATTTTCCTCAGGAAAAAATATAAAAAAGGAGAAGAAATCACCGGCCTTTCGTCACACCTTGATTTTAGAACGCCAAAGTCGACCGGAAAATCTGGAGATAGCCCATACCAGAAATAAAACAAACAGTATATTGAGATAGACAGATAAAAAAAATTTGGGATTTTTTTTTTTTGGGTGTTGGATTGCTGTGTTTACAATGAGGATATATGATGGGTTTTAATGGGTTTTTGTTTTGTGTAGCAGAAACAGTGGGGAATGTGTACGAATTGAATGCAGGAGTTGTGGGGAAAAGAGAGCCCTTCTGAATGTGGGCAGGATAGGAGGAGACTGGTGTTTTTGGGCACGACACCACTTCTTTTAGCGGTTTTATTATTTTTAAAACTTGGCGGTAAAATAAGAAAATAAAACTATTTCTTCAATTTTGCTAAATTGCTATTTCTTGTAAAAAAAAAAAAAAATCTGGGAAATCAAGAACATATATTCATAACCAAACAATGCATACGACCCAAATAGTCTGGACAACAATAAGAAAAACAACATCCAAAAAACAAAAATCGGCCAATGTTGTACGTAGTTACTTGTACTAGTTTTATCATCTGATGTATATGTAATCTGCTAGGATCCGGGGTGCTGGAAATCAACCCCTACAAATCACCTTGAAAATCGCCTAAAACGACGTCGTTTTGGGCGCGAAAAAGGGACAACAAATAAATAACTTAAAACTACGTCGTTTTGGGTCGTAGGAACATAAAAGATAGGGCTTTTTTGGAAACTTAATTTCCACTAGGTCAAGGGTTGAAACTTACTTACCACTAGGTCAAGTTTTTGTTTTTTTTAAAAAACCGAAACAACCACGTGCATTATTCTTAGGTCAATTTTTTGAGGGTTTAGGCACTTAGGGTATCATATGGTTTCATGGGTTTTTAGAAGTTTAGACACTTTCATGGGATTTTGGGAGTTTAGGCACTTTCATACGTTTGGGGGTTTAAACATTTTCATAGGTTTTAGGAATTTTGACACTTATTTTGGGGGCTTAGGTACTTTCATATGGTTTGGGTATTTAGGCATTTTGGATTTAGGGTTTAGGCACTTTGAATTTAAACACTTTGAAAAGAAAAGAAAAGAAAAAAGAAAAAAACCAACTTGACCCGGTGGGAATTATTTTGATCAAAAGTGGACTTAGTGGTAATCGCCCAAAACAACGTCGTTTTGGGTGATTTTCAGGGTGATTTGTAGGGGCTGATTTCTAGCACCCCCGGATTGCATAGTAAATAGACGATCATAATTACTTTAATTCCTAAGGAATGTATTCGATATACTCCCCCATTACAAATTTTTGTGGCTCATTTTATGATTTTTTTTTTGGCTTGTTGTAATTTTGGGTGTACAGTACACCCTTTACTAATTTTATGGCTCATTTTACGAATTTTACCATGGTTTATTTTATGAATTTTTGTGCTTTTTCTTATGAATTTTGTAGTAAAAAAAAAACGGTGGTACAAGCTCAAGCGCTGTTTTCAAAGTTTTGTGATATTATTTATGAATTTTTATTCTCTAATATACAATTCTTTTGGTAATCAATTATGAGATTTTGTGGTGATTTACGAATTTTTGTGGTTCAACATATAAAAGTGCATCAAGTACATCAATTTTTAGGGACGTTTACTCCCTTGTCCGAATTTCTTACCTTATTGGATATTTTAATCTCGACAAACAAGTGGGTTTGCATTACTAAATAATTTGAAGACGCAAAATGTACCATAATGCAAAAAGAAAAAAGAGGTAACACAGTGTTTGCCGCAGGCTGAAGCTTCGGCAAACTCAGCTGCTAGCAAACCTTTCTAATGTAGCTCGAAAATTGGCAATTTTGGGGGCTGGACCGCCTCTTTAGTCTCAGTGCAGATGACCTGCTTTTTAATCGGATTGGTAAGAGGATTGGTTGAGATGCGCACGTAAACTAAAGAAACATTTTTCCATTTGTAATTTTGTATGCAAAATTTTGATAAAAATGTAGGAAAGGGCCAGCATAGTGAAACTTTAGGCCCTATTCGTTTTCCAGTTTAGTTTTAGTTTTAGTTTTGATGACATCATCATTTCCCTCATTTCTCTCTCTACCTCTCTCCACTCATTACACCTGATGACATCATCAAAACTAAACTAAACTATCTAACTAAACACAACCAATATAATTTCATTTCCTTCTTGTTAGAACACACAGGGAGCTGGGGCCCTAATATGCCACTGCCCAAAAGGCTGTAGTGCCAAACAAAATGCATTTTATATCCCATTCACTGTCTGATCAATTTGAATTTATATAAAATTATTTTACTCACTATGTTTCACGAGATAAACAATTCAAATCATATTTATAAACTCGGACTGAAGCCCAATTTGGAATCAGCATATGCCCTACGGTGCACAACAGGTCCCAAGTCCAAATGCACGAAATCAAGTAGTATTACCAACTCCTTGCTCAATCCTGTTTCTCAAGATTGTCATGTAAAAAATGGCTTCCAAATCACGATATCGGCTTTGTTCACTTGGGGTTTTCAGAACCACCCCATCTCTCAACACGGCTTCCGGTTACAACCCATATTGGCCCCACTTTATTTTGAATATACCCTGGGAAATGGCCATCTTGGGGATTTTAGCCTTGGGTAGGGGTGCAAACGAGCTGAGCTGAGTAGAGCTTTGTAGAGCTCATGCTCGGTTCGCCAACCTCCCCATATGGTCTTAACTACGACTACTCCCCGGGGCTACGAGAACAGCTGGGAGTTTCAACTTTCAACAATGCTTGCAGCCCCAAGGATTCAATAGAGACAGCTTCCCCTGCTTGGGTAACTCTTCATTAAACTCGCTTCCTTCAGAGTAAGCATTCTTGCACTCCTTCCTTTCTTAGACTTCCTGGGTGGAAACAACAGCTTGTTCCCATGAACTGAAAGCCGAGACCTGCTTCGGGGCGAAGCAGACTTCTCCATAGTACCGAACAGAACAACGGGAACACTCTCTTCGAAATGGAAATGACATTAGTAGGAATATAAGCCGATACATCTCCAGCTTGTGTTTCAAGGACGGGTAAGGTGGTCAAGCTACCTTCGTAAACGAACCAAGCCCCTTAAATAGCCGATCCTAGTTAATTTACTTAACAAGCTTTTATAAATGAGCCAAGGTTTTTTTAACCAAGTCAAGTCTTAAAGTTTTAAGCTCAGCTCATTTAGTAACTGAACCTATAACTCGAGCAGAATCGAGTTTAACGAGCTCCTAGCGAGTAGTTTAGTTTGCTTGCAGCTCTAGCACAAGGAATCTGGCTTAGGATTTGTTGTTTTTGCTTATTTGGATTTTTGTTCCATCGGAGCAAAGTAAGAAAAATAAAAAATCATTGGTGTTGAAACATTATAACCAACCCAAAAGCTTAAGCTATTATGTGTAGAGGTACGTACCAATATTATATTAAGTGATCACTCATTCTATTCCCAAGCAACGTGAAATTTCCCTAGCATCCCCCCATACATTGACCTCCATTTGAGGTCGAGTGTAGCCAGTAGCCTCTTTTGGGGATCTATCAACGTGCGGCCTTTCTTCTAGGTCTTTCATCATGTGGTGTGGTGTGGATTGTTAATCTTTTTTATTTGGATAGTGGAATGAATCATGCTCTGATACCATGTGAAAACTTTATCTCAACTCAAAGGTTCGGCTAAGTAGGTGGAGATGTCCCAACACTTTATTAAATGGTCACCCATTCTGTCTCAAACAACGTGGATTTGTATTCCTTAACAATTGGCAGACATTTCTTTGAGGTTTTATCTAGTCTGGACATAAGTGATCCTACCTACCTAGTATGACAATCTAACCTACGAAAACTAAGGCATAACATTCATAATAATTGACCAAAATGAATCAACTGGACTAATCTATGCCCCATGCCCACTCTCCCCTGTCATCAGAGAGGTTAGAGCAACGGATAAGAACATGCTAATATAAAGAAATAAGAACATGTAGCAGGTATGGCATCACGGAATATATTACATCCAAAGTCAAGGCTATGTTCTCTAATACAGGTACATATGAAATAACTGACTTCTATCCAAATACTAAAGAATTCAAAGCAAACAAACTCTGAACAAACAAGGCTGTTGATTCAGGTATGGAATAGAAGACTCGGACCTGCCTCTTTTTTTGCTATAGAAAATGAAAGTGCTGGTATGGTACCCCGTGATCTCTGCCAGAGAGTATTGTCTCGACACATCATACTACTATTTATAGGGCACCGCACCTATGTCAGAAAAGAAGCTAAGATCCCGCCACGTGTGGGTGGCTTTAGGATTATGTTCAGCCCCATAAGGGACTAGGACAACTTTATTTTTTTTTTATGATGGAGGAACAGCCCTTTAGCCAAGTTCTTTGGACCCGACTACATAACCCAAACCTTTGGGGGAATTAACGCAGCAACACACAACCACAGCCCCCCACTTAAATCAGGGTACTCAGCCAGCGGGGAATCAAACCCCAGACCTTGAGGAGTACTCCCAAAGCCTAACATCCGCCCAAACCACTAGGGCAAGCACGCGCACCAGACGATTTTGAATACATCTATGTCCACAAATCTATGCACACCAATCTGTTCATGCAAAGTGCAAAGCCAAAGAAAGAACCACAACACCAACAAACTTACCCAGGACACAGCTGAATGAAAACAGCAAAATCATACAAGATGGTAGTAGGTTCAGTAGGAAATTGAAGCAACCACTTAATGTAGGAGCTTCTCTATTGTTATTCTCTTCACAGCAAAATGGAAGATTGTAAAGCACAGAAACCGGCACAACGTTCAACCATGGTTAATTATCAGAAGTTGCGCGAAAGATAAGGAATACACCCGGCCCAATCGGAGATGCTCCAAAATTGTTTGTTCTTGCTACCGGAACCAACAAGCTCTGTTTCATTCCTATTCAGCATATCCCATAGTACTTGGACATCCTTGTATTCGCAAGTCCTCACTTCCTGCTGAAGCTTCACTAGTCCTGCAGACAAGTTCAATTGATCGAATTACATATGAAATCAGATATGTAAGCCATATTAATCAGCAGAGCAAAGCAGAGAGGTATGTCTGATAATAGGTTAATCCGTGTTTGAACTTTCAATAGAGATCCTTGCCAGTGCGCGAAAACTTGCCAGAAATCATTTGGCAATTCGATACAGAAGCCGTGTTACAGGTGTTCGAATACAAATTCTAACCCGAGATCCATTTTGATCCAATTATCAACAGTGTTACAGAGGTCAGGCAAACAGTCTGTAACCACATGGCTAAAAGATTAATCTCAAGTTATACACCAGCATGGTGCCATGGTCGAATTTCATTATATATCACATCCTTTTCCCATATGTTTCCAATGTGGGACAAGATGGGCTATCACAACGGCACACTTGCACAAATTAATTTAGATCTCAAAGTTGTGAAGGAAAGGGGAAAAAAAATATGCAAAATGGAAAAGACAAAAGAAAGTCTAAATATTTCGGGGAAATAAAAAATGCCCATTTCTAGTATTCGTTTGGTATTTGCCTCCAAAAAAATGAATATGGAAAGCTAATCTTATTTGCCTTTCATTTTGACTTCAATTGGACAATTTCAAGATCCAAAACCAGCAATGGGAATTTCCACAGTTAACAGAAACAGCTAACGATCCAAATTCTTCGTAATCTGAAAATCTGTCATACAAAAATCCATGCTTACCAATTTTGCTAATCTTATTTGTCTCCTTTTTCCCCTTTTTCTTTTTTTCTTTTTTTGTTGAACGGCCGAATTTTTTTTTTATTTTTGTTTTATTTTTTCCTTCAACAATGCTACACGCACACACAACAAATCCAAACAACACCGACACAACACTCTCACATGAGGTGGGGCCCGCATGTGGGGCCCAGGTGTGGACCCACTCCTAATCATACAGTGTCATACATGCGAATGTTGTTTGGGTGTGATAAAGAGGTGTGTCACTAACATTATAAACAAAATTATAAGTACACATGATGCACTTCGGGAAAAAAAAAAAGTACACCAAATTGTATGCAATTCATCTATGTATTTCAAATAAATGATTAGAGCAGTTCAATTTCCTTAAGACATGTTTTGTAGGAGTTCATTTCGAAAATCAATTTATTCGAATAGTGGTAAAGGCTTGTTTTGTCTCTAAATTCGTTGAGACAAAAATTAAACAAATTGATCGCGCCTTTTTAAATAACCAAATATACTATTTATTTAATTTTTTTTTACAGAGGCTGTTAAAGCAATATTTTAAGCCAATTGAACTGCTTTTAGCTTTAAAGTAAGACCCAAAATGGTGTTAACACAATGTGTGAATTTTATTTTTGTTTTAAATCTGACATGCTTTTAAAGGGGAGAGAGAGAGAGAGAGAGAGAGAGAGAGAGAGTGCACTTAGAGTTTGGTTAAAAGTTTAAACAAAGAATGAAATAGTCCAAAAACGAGAAAATAAATTCAACAGCATGTCTTACTGGGGAATTAATATATTTCTACTCTAAATAGGCATAGAATACCTTACTAGGAAACAAAAATATTAACGTACCAAATCAAGAAAAATAATTATGTATACGTAGTATGTATATCAACATATATTATACGGTCCGGTTCGGTTCTAACCGTGATTTTTAGATTGAGAACCAGTAACCGAATCATATTTACCGGTTCTTTTTTTTCTTTTTTTTTCCAGAACTACAACTAGTATTGGTGAAGAGTTGCGGAGGTGCCTTGTCGTGGCAAAGGTTGAGGTCGGATAACTTTGGCAAGGGTTGTTTTGGTTTCGTTCGGGTGATGTTGCATGTTTGGAAGCGGCTTTTGTTTGGGCTGTATCGGCTAAGGCTGCGTTGTAGAGGTCAATAGGTATACGGGGGCTGATCTTCATGTGGCTTTTGCTTTTCAGGAGTTTGTGGCGGTTATTTTGTTTTGGATGTTTCTTTTTCCTCTCTTTTTCTTTCATTCAACCTTGGTTGGATGTTCCCTTCCCCTTCTCAATGTACCCTTATTGAGATTTTTTAATAAAAACCAGACGAATGAACCGCATAACCTAACCAAATACAACAACGGTTATATCGATTTTCTTGTGCACCCCTAGTTGAAAAGGATGGCCGAAACAACAAAACAAAAAACAAAAACGTAGAAAATTATATGAATAGTTGGACACGATGTATCAAAAAAACAAATATTCAAGAAAAAGAGAGAAGAGGATAGAAAATAATTGCCGAGAAAATTTCATTGTTCTGTTCACGAAAAAAGAAAAAAAAAAACAAAAAACAAAATAACTCACTGTACTTATTTTCTTGATTTTCTTACTTTCTCCCATGTTTCTTCTCAAAACGAATAAGGAAAGAGACTTATATTTTCTAAATATTATCTACTTTTACCAAGTTCCTATAATGCTGTGTGGTTGTAGTTTGAAACTTTCCTGACTATCCTTGGATCGGTGACGTTGCATTCTCCCTGCTTCTAGAAAGTGTCGAACCCACTGATTTTGAAATTCTCAAAATCAGTGGGCTCGCTTCTTTTAATTCTCAAATTCAGTGGACTCATCGCTTTTTAGCAACAAGGAGAATGCAATGTCACCTATCCAACATATTACATAAAGGATAGTCATGAAAGTTTCGAAACTACAATTGCACGGCAATAAAGAAACTTGGTAAAAAGTAGAGAAAATTTCATAAAGAATAAGTCTCCTTCCTTGTTCTTTTGAGAAGAAAAATGGGACAAAGTACTAAGAAAATCAAAGAAATAAGTACAATGGGATTTTCTCGGCAATTCTTTTCTATCCTTGCTTGACCGACCAGGTGACTAAAAATAAGACGAATAAAGACGCGTCCCAAGCGTATGACTTTTGACCAGTGTAGCACAATAATTCCGGAAGTACCGGAGTCGAACCACAGAGACGACTTAAGTGCTTGACTCAGAAGTGTGAAAGTGCAGTTTGATCTGGCTCTTAGGTAGCCATCCTTTGATTTTATGAAATTTATTACCTAATTACTAAGCTAATTTGACTAAATATGCAGATTAAACAAGAGAGCACAGCTGAGGGAACCCAGCGTCCGCGACTAGTCCAATCGATATTTACTCGGGCCACAATTCCTCTTTTTACTGATTTTAGAACACGAGAAAGGCTTCCTAACAAATGCGCACCACCTGTCACCAGATTCCGTGCGCATTCAAAATTCCGGTAATGCCTGGGTTTGTTTGTTAGAGAAGTTTCTGTTTCCTAAAACTGCTTGAAAGTTGAGTGAATTCGGCCTCGAGGTGAAATATCAATCAGCCTGGCCGTGCGGCGCCTTCGTCCTGCAGCCGCACTCAAAACAACTACTCACTCATGGTTATAGTGATTGCAGAAATTGAATTAAAACTAGATCTAAGCATGCTTGCAGAATGGAATATGAACACAACAGAAAAACGATACCATAATTGCAAGGGAAAAGTTGAACTTGATTATTAAAACGCAAACCAATTCACGAGCAGAAATTCTGAAACTAAACTTGAATGCGAAGCGCCGAATGAAGAACTCTGAATTCGTAGCCGAAAACTTGAAAAACAAAACCTAAGTAAAATTTGTGGAACCCTAATCTGGTTAAAAACATAACTATTTATACTAATCTAGTAATCTTAAAGGAAAACAAACGAAAATTCAGAAATAATCTACGCGGATAGACCAAACGGTGCCGTTCCACTATGCCTGATAGCCATTCAGTAGCGCTACAGGCAAAATGGGGTAGCGACGGCAGGTTTGTTTCCATGACAGGTTTGTTTCCATGACAACCCCAGCATTTCATGTTTGCTGCCAATATTAACAATCTCGTTTGAATTCCGGTATGTTTCCAAACAAATCTTAGAATTTGGTAAATTGGGTATTCCCCTGGGTACACCGGCGTTTGACTAGAAAATAACGAGACTTGTTCATGTTCAAACCAACGTACAAGCACAGAATCTATAGTAGTAAATTTTCAGTGGTTACTTCGCCTCAGATTCGAAGCTTTAAAATGTACTTTGGACTAAACTAAACATTTCAACTATGCTTAGGTATAGGAAACAACATATTGGATAAAGATTACATATTTCTGTATCCAAATCATTGTTGTCAAGTTCCTGCATCGACCCAAGAGGACATATCTCCGTATCCATCTCGACTCATGCGATAAGCAAACAACTCTACCCTCATGTTAGACTTCTGCATTTGCTAGGGAGTAGCTAGTGTGGATGCGCATTAACATCACATAAACTTGTAAATCCTAGCTCCAACTTGTCTTCCTGAATGTGGAAATTGGAATAAATTCTCTCCACTTGTCATTCAATGGAACCCCACTCCTTTGGAAAGTGTTGTATGCTCTTTCCTTTTTCAACCCCTGAAACAAATCATGCCCTGATGCTAACTAATATACACACACATATGCACACTAACACAGTAGAGCTACTCCACTCCGTTCTGGTTCTTGATACTGAGAGAGAGAAATCTGGAGCTGTTAAGAAAAAGAAAGAAAGCCCACTAATAAGCAGTAGATTAAGGAATTAATCAGATATTTTTTTCAAACTCCACCAAAGTATAGGAAGAAACACTGCTTTAGCAGTTTTTTCAAGCTGCTAAAGTCAAGCTTCAATTGAGATAGATGATTCCATTGAAATTGTATTTCAAGAAAAATTGTTCGTTGAAACTGGTATAGCAGGAAAACACTAAGTTGAACAAAAATGAAGTTGAAACGGAACATTTAAGTGCATATCCATGAGCTGAAATATGAAAAACAACATCTAATTGGAAGTGAAACTCAAAATCATATGAACTGAAACTTGAAACTGCAACAAGGATTTAATTGAATTCAAAAATGCTACAGCAATTTAGTATTTAATTGCTAGGAAATTCGCATCTCCCTGAATTGAAATTCCCAAATCCCAATCAAAACAAAATTTTGCTAGCCATTTAGGGTTTAATTCGCATCTCCATGATCTGAAACTTGAAAATCCAAATTGCTACAGCTATTTAGGGTTGCCAGGAACAATTTAGGGTTTTGGAGAGACAAGAACAGGGTTCAAGAGAAAGCGAGAGAGAGACAGAAAGAGACCTTGGTGGTGGATATGGCGTTGGGTCGCGTCGGGGCTGAGTCGGGTCTTTTCTGAGTCGGGCAAACAAAAGTTGAGTCGGGCCGCTGTAGGCTATGGTGGTCGCCGGTGGTGAGGACGTGGGCAGCGACGGGTATGGTTCGATCTTCTTCATCATCGTCTTTCATTGAACCCTCTCTCTTTTTCTCCTTCTCTGTATCGTAAAGAAGAGGTGTTTCAGATTTTTTTGGGGGGTTTCAGAAGGCGAGGGCCCACGTGGGTGCCGGCCCGAGAAAAAAAGACGGGCTGGTTGCTGGATGGGTCCCACAGTTTCTGGGTATATTCGGGAGTTTTTTCCGGGTACGTAGACTTGTTGTTATACTCCAAAGCAATCGTTGAGTCATGTAATGCCACGTGTCAATTTGGCGGGACACGACTGATCCAAAAGTTGTCAATGCAATATGTCCATATTTTTATCACCAAAAAGCATATATAACTATTGACAGCAGGCCGTCCGTTTTATAAATCAACATTTAATTTTTAATTTATTTATTGATGTTTGGTTAAGTTGATTTTTTTTTCGTAAATACAATGCGTACTCTTCGTGCTCTACATGATAAACGGTTCATATTACCGCAATGAATGCATGGTGGGGCCCGGAAGTGTCCATGTCCGGACATAACTTACTCTGTTTAGAAAAAGTTACTGAATTTTGTGAACCTTATATTCGTGAAAGTTTATTCGCTTATCTACTATTTTAGTCCATATAGTTATAAGACAATTTTAATTTAGTCCTCAAAGTTTTAATTGAGCCAATTTGGTCCTCATAGAATTACTCAAGTTTCAAAAGTTTATTTGAATTGATTTAGTCTTTGGAGAATCACAATCAGATTGTTTAAATACTAGCATTTCTTCTAAAATCATAATTGAACAAAATGATCCTTCAATAAGATTAGAGCCTACAAGTCCACTGGAAAGATAAAATATAATAGAAACAATAAACGAAATAAGGCATATAATTGAGGATAAAAAAAAAAACTAATAAGGACAAATCAAATCAGCACATATACATACTCTTTCTTTCTCAACAAACGAAATCACACCTCTATGCACTAATATATGTAGGAGAGGAAGAAAATATATTTATCTTAAAAAAACCCGGAAGAAGTCATACTTGAAATAGCCATTATAAATCTAGTATTGGAAAAATATTAAGAATAGTTAGATTTACTCAGTGGAATTTAAATAAATATTTACTCATTAGGATGTGCGTACTCTAACCATAAAAAAAGCTTTTAGAATGTTTAAAAACCTAACTTGGGAATGTAAATGTAAGCTTATAAACAAAGGTGTAATATTGTATAATAATATAAACCTAAAGACTTTGCAATGTCCCAATCCAGGTGACTAAAATGCAATTATCATAAACTAGCATGAATCTGTGCTATGCACGGAGACATGAATTAAAACCTACCTAGCAATTGAGGGCGGGTCCAAGTGGGTAAGACATTCAACCTTCATGCCTCTGGTGAGAGTTCAATCCCCACCATGCATGTAACACTAACGTACTAACTAGTACTAACAGTTCCTACTTGTAGTCAAAAAAAGAAAACTACCTACAATTAGAGGGACTAAAATAGTAGA
This sequence comes from Vaccinium darrowii, assembly GCA_020921065.1. Lineage (NCBI taxonomy): Eukaryota > Viridiplantae > Streptophyta > Magnoliopsida > Ericales > Ericaceae > Vaccinium > Vaccinium darrowii. Next base: position 101,434 of record CM037155.1, read on the forward strand.
TAGTTGAGACATCAACCTGTTACGAACAAGATACGAAGAACAATGAAGCAGTTATATACTCAAAAAATAATTACTCCATGCATCCGTCTCAAAATAATATTCCAGTTCACAACACAATAAGTTACAAATAATGCATTTTATATTTAGAAAAATTCAAATGTACTACTTTACTAGATATTGAGCTCTTTTAATTCATTAAAAAATTTAAACTTTTTCTTCAAAAAGATATTGTATTATTTTTAACTTATCGTTTTGCAGATCAGACAATCATTTTGGGACGGAATGAGTATATCAGGAAGACCCAATGATATTCGTTTACTTTCCAAAAAAATTTAAGTTAGAGACCACCATTGTGAAATTTTTGAAACCAAAACCGGAAGGGAGAAAACGACAGAAATTAGAAGACAAAATTGCCGAAAAGTAAAAGTCCCGTCGAAATGTTATACTACGTTGCAAAACGAGGAGGGAAGAGAGAGGGAGAGGAGACCTGAAGGAGAAGAGAGCAACGAATTCTCTGCCACCAGCGGCAGTTTCTCTCTCTCGAACCGTTTTCCTCCGCCTAGAGGAGGAGGAGGAGGCGGCGGCGGGGCTGTGCTACTAGAATTGATGGTTTGCCAAAATATAAAGCAATCATTAGTCGTGTAATACCTTGTAGCGGCATTGTCCGAGTCCCATGCTCGCTTGTTTCTCGTTGATATGGACGTGATCTTCAGTTTGTTGAGGGTTCCAAGCCTCTAACTTCCATGGCCATGTGGCTGGACAAGACTGGTCTTTTCTTCACCACACATTTTGCGGAGACTCAGGATCAAAGTGTAGCACTCACATAAATGTGTGATGAGGAAGGATATTGGATCAAAGTGTAGCACAGTAGCACTCACATAAATGTGTGATGAGGAAGGATATTGGGTCATGGCGGTGCCTTGCAAATACTGATTACCGAATACTTCCATGGCCATGTGGTGGTACCCACCCACTATTTGAGTGGTCTAAATGAGTTTTGGACTACCTAGATTAATTCTCTCTCTTCTCACCCAACCGCCCTCTCTCCTCTTTTTCTCTCTCTAAAATTTGGACCGTCGGATCGCACTGTGGACGACTGAAATAGTCGAGCGATTACCACATGTATCATGCCCCACCAGGCACTGAAAAATTCCACTTCTTTCTTGTTTTATTTTTGCCTTGATGAAAAGTGAGGAAAAACGGTTGGACAATTTATCAATCATGGCTATTCATTTTATTTTTTTTTTGAACTGGAAGACATGTCATTAATAAAGGCCCAAGAGCCAAGCCAAACGGCACATACACGATTTCAGTATAGCAATGGAAAGAACCGGTACTACTAAGGCTCGGACACGAGCACACTCAAAGAACCACGACGAGTATGGGGCTCTAAGACTCATATTGCAGAGCAGACGCAGATCCATGAGAGGATCGATGTATAGGGTCCTACCCAAGCTCAGTGGTATCCTACGATTCAATCCAAAATAATGAAAGCCCAGATGAAATCGGCACTTCCTGGAAACTAAATACAGGACAGATCCAAAGAAAAAACAAAACACGAGAAAAACAACTGATAAGAACCCAATAGCAACTGAGTTGCCCCCACTGAGTTGCATCGCGTGACACTGAGTTAACCAAAATCAGCTGCATCTCCAGCTACAAACCAAGATCCGGAGCCGCTCTTGGCTATTCATTGACTTAAATCGTTCAGAGTGTGTAAAACTCGTTACGAACGTTGTTGGAAAAAATCATGTTAAACGAATATGATAAATACTTGGTCTCACGAAAACATAGAAAAAGTATTTGTTTTATGTTATCGCACGGAAAATATGGAAAAATGATTTCATCGACTTAAATCATTCAAGGGTACAGAGTCTCTGCAATGAGGGGCTCACTACAAGGTTATAATGAGCTCATCCGGCCATCCATCGCGGTAATAAACGCTCGGATTTTAATTAAAACAATGAACGACTTGATCATTTGGAGTTTGAATTAAATCTGAACCTTCGGTGCCGAGATGGACGGCCGGGTACCTCACTACAGGCCCCGCTTCCATCATTCAATATGTAAAATTCGTTAAGAACGTTAAAACATGGAAAAAGTCATGGTGTCTCAGGTTTTTATTGTTTTGGTTTCGCATTGTACAAGTTTTTCTTATTTTTTTGTTTGATTTTTTTTTTAATGGCATTAATCCGGTTCAAAGGGAAAATGGGTGTCATTTTGCTAATGTTGTTTTGTTGCGCAACCTCTTTTTGCACGATTCCTAAGGTCAAGCGCAATTACATGCCCATTTCCTTGCAGGAGATCAACACATTTTGAACATAGCTAGCTAGTGCATGATTGAATTTATCAGTGTAGGCCTAGGCCTGTCCAGTGGCAGAGCCAGAAATTTTATTTAGAGGGGGCACCTTATCACAAATAAAAAAAATCACAATTAAATATAAAAAATAAAGAAGCACTAAAAACAAAAGTTCATAAATTCTTTAGTAGACACAAAAGTTAATTTGTAGCATAATATTTTAAAATGCTTCTAAACATAAGAAAAAAAAACTAAATATATGTTCGTAATTTTATTTACAATTGACCCCGACAAATTTTCATTTTTCAAAAGTTCTGCATAATTGTTTCGTTACCAATCCCATAAAAACATCTTGCTTCAAATATATTGTCTACTCAAAGACTCTAGATAAGCTCATTTTTTAAGAAATCATAGAATTATGATAGCTCGCTTAACTATTTGATTCTTAATCTTTATAACAAGAAATTAAATCAATTGAAATAAGGATCACTAAGATTATTTTCAATTATTTTTTTTTTCAAAATTAGTGAGACCGGGATCAATATATATACTCTTTTTCTTGTCCCATGTGGAAAAAGGAAAAAACTGGTAAAATCCATTAAAAAAAAAAGGGGATACTAGCGCATGCCAAAAAACTCGAACCTGAGCTCTTCAGGAGGCAAGGCACACACTTGTGCCACTGGAGACAACAGAATTCTTGCTGTAGAAGAAGATGATGTCATTATATGTAGTAATTTCAAAACGAGTTCTAAAAAAAAATAACAGCAGGCGATAAAATTCCAGTGGAGGACGTGCCCCCGGTCCTAAGCTGGCTCCGCCCTGGGCCTATCCACGGATCGGGTCGGTTTTCAAACCTATCCGCTCGCTGTGGATCGTCGTATTCTCCATCCGCACTAGGGCTGAACAAAAAAAACAAAGAACCGAACCGGAGAACCGGTTGTTTTTTTCGGTTCTTTTAGTTGATCAGTTCGGTTCTGTTCTGAGAAGTGATTTTTTTTTGAAACCGGTTCGGTTCCCGGTTCGTGGGATTTTTGAACCGAACCGAACCGGTTTCAAAAAAAAAAAAAAAAAACAGCAGGCGATAAAAATCCAGTGGAGGCACGTGCCCCCAGTCCTAAGCTGGCTCCGCCCTGGGCCTATCCACGGATCGGGTCGGTTTTCAAACCTATCCGCTCGCGGTGGATCGTCGTATTCTCCATCCGCACTAGGGTTGAACAAAAAAGACAAAGAACCGAACCGGTTGTTTTTTTCAGTTCTTTTAGTTGATCAGTTCGGTTCTGTTCTGAGAAGTGAATTTTTTTTGAAACCGTTTCGGTTCCCGGTTCGTGGGATTTTTGAACCGAACCGGACCAGACCGGTATACATTATCCCTCTTAAAAAGAGTTAGGGGCAGTGATCGAACCTGAGTTCACCCGCGTGACAGCCAAAGTTTTTACCACTGGGCAAGTCAACCTTTGTGTTATGGTACTAATAATAAACTTATTTATTACATATCTTAGTTGTCAGTTGTCACCTCTATATATATACACACACCCCCTTTAACAGTTAACATTCTCATCAAATCCTCAGATCTAGTCCTCTCTCGTCTCTCTCTCTAGAAACAGCAGTGGCCGCCTCTCTCTCTTTCTCTCCAAATTTCCGCCTCTCCTCCTCCCTTCCTACCCCGACGGCGATCAGATCAAGATGGTGCGTTTATATATATGGCAAATCGGAGACGGCAGATCGTCGTCGTTTAACTTCATCACAGATTCACAGTAAAACTTCATCCTCGTCGTATGTAGATGGGTATGTGTATATGATTTGTGTATGTATCGTCAAACTTCATTTCGATTATCCGATTTGTTTTCTGATTTGTGTATGTATATTAGATTTCCGATTCATCATCGTCAAACTTCATCCGATTTGTTTTCTGACTTTTCTTTAGATCTTGTTTTCTGCTTCTAGAATATGCTTTGTTTTTCATTTGAATATGCTTGGTTTTTCATTTAGATCTGTACATTTTCTGCTACGTGTTTGTTTTTTTTTTTTTGCTCTCTCCCCCTGAACCGGAACCGAACCGATCTCTAAAAAGTCGGCTTCGGTTCTATGGTTCCTCCGAACTGGTTTTGCTCGGTTCAGTCAAAAACCCCTCTAAATTGGACCGAATCGAACCGGTTACACCCCTAATCCGCACCCATCCATGAGTTGAGGTACGGTTGGTTTGGTTCGGTTGTGGATCGGGGGATAAGGGGAGTGGATAAGGGCTATTGGGCGGATTGGTCAGATCGAACCCAAACAGAATCTGCCAAAACAAGAATATTAGGATCTGAATTCATCCGTAACATACATCGGGTGGGTTCACAGACGGTTCGGTTTGATCGATTTGGGCGGATCAGTTGACCCGCTGCGCACCCTCAAGTGTAGCTTTACTTTTGTGTTGCCTATCTCTTCCCCCAAAAGGGAGAAATAGTGAAAGGCAAAAACATGACGATCAATTGAAACAGATAGGAACTCCACTCGAAACATTCATAGCTAATCAATCAGCTATAAAGAGATAGAACTCGAAATATGAAAAGAAAAAACTCCCTCAACCAGAGCAAGTTGATAGGGCAGAAATTTCAATGGTAAAAACCCCTTTAGTAAACAGAAACAACCCAAAAAATTCTTGCCCAGAAAAATTTAACTTCGCGATGATTTTAAGTATTTAAAAAAAAACAAATTGACCTTTTTTGAAGCTAAACTGAGGATAGTTTTCTGCTTCTTCTATTTTCTATTTCAAAATTTCAGGTAACATGGAACTGATCTCATGAACCACAATCTTAGCTCACGTGACCGCAGCGTAAGTCGAAGAGCATCCCATAGCCATTTCGCAAGCATCATCTAGTATCCTGATACAAACGTTATGCTATGAACAAAGCTATATTCTAATACAGATCTGGAGCCAAGCATAAGTGCCTTGGCCAAAAAACTTGCCCAGCCACACTCGCATATTTAGATCTCAAGTTTGTGGAGCAAATAAGAGAAAGAAAGAAAGAAAATAAGTAAAAAGAAATGACAAATGTTTAGATATTTGTTAAAATAAATAAATAAATCCTCCTTCAAATTATAGTACTCTTTTGAAAGTTTATTTGGTTAAGAAATCGGCCTAACAAAGAAAAAAAAAAGGAACAATTAGCGGAATGACAATCCAACGCCGAATTGGGCAACACACTCAATAATTTTCGTTCACTTGTCAATCTTTTTCAGTTGAGACGATCATTGTCAAAATTTTGAACCAAAATTAGAGAGGAAAATAGACAAAAACTAGTAGAAAAGATGGCAAAAAAACAAAAAAAAGTCCGTCACCGCCGCCTAGAGGAGAGGAGCATAGAGTAATGGGCTCTCTGTTTCTCTCTGTAAATCGGGTACGCAAGTACTTATTGTCGCATATTATTGTTAACCAAATATATTAAAAATCTAGAACAATATTACAAGGGATATTGAACTGAACCATTACAAATTCTTGCAAGTAATTAACTTTGCAAATTTATTCAGTACAAACAACAATCCAAAAGAAACTTTTTAGGGTACCTTAACCATGTCACACAGCAAGAGGTATGCTGCTTATTTCCACAGAAATCCACGCACAGGGCACACGAGATTATCCACAACAAAATAGTAGGATGAGATAAGGAAAACCTCGACAAGATGAAACCATGCCCTTCGCCAATACGGATTTATGAACAAAATCGCCACAATTGCCAAGACCACAGCTACGTAAGACCCTGCAAAGCTCGCATAGAACACATCCATGTCCATGAAACAAGAATCCTCTTCACTACCATTAATAGCGGCTCTTGGCTTCGATGGAGGTGAATAAGCCGCATTGCACTTCCTTAGCAGTGGTTCTCCGCAAAGAAGTGGATTTCCAACGTAGCTATTCGAATCAAAAATTCCGAATTGGTATACTCTCGGAGGCATCCTTCCACTCAAGTTATTGTAGGACAGATTGAAAACTACCAAGAAGTTTAGCTCCGTAAGCTCAGAGGGGATTTTCCCATAGAGGTGGTTGTAGGAAAGATCCAAGCTCTCTATGCTTTTCAAGTTTGAAAATGTTGTAGGGATTGGTCCGGTCAAGTAATTGTGGGACAAGTTCAACACTTTGATATGGCTGAGGTTTCCTATTTCATGGGGTATGGGGCCACTCAATCTATTGTGGGAGAGATTGATTCCTGAGAAAAGGTATAGAATGGTTCCCTTATAGGTCAAGGACATCCCCTTTGTTTCAAACTTTACCTCTTCTGATGCAATACTAATCACCATCTCATTTTGATTTTCTTCACCATTTAACGCCATCCTCGGATCAGGCAACAATAATCTAAATGAAGCTCGTGAGTCGTACAAACCAAAACCAATGTAGATACCATGGTCGGATATTCCGTTGAATTCAATATTGCTAATACAAGGGATAATGCTGCCAAAGAGATTGTTGAAAGAAAGATCAATCAAGGTTAAGCTGGACAGGTGGCATAATTCCTTTGGGATATTGCCTTCAAAATGATTATTCTGCAAGAGAAGAACCGTAAGACTAGAAAGGCCGCCTATCCAAGTTGGAATATTACCACTGAATTGGTTATCAGAGAGATCAAGCTCCGTTAAAGAAGGGAGGTTCTGAAATGCCATTGGAAAAGGTCCATGTAGCCTATTTTTGGACAGCCGAATAATGCCGATATCTGATGAATTGAAACAAGATGGTATAACCCCAGTGATATTATTTTCTGAAAGATCTAACAACCTGAGTTGTTTGAGTTGACAAAATTCCATTGGAATAGGACCTTCAAGATGATTAGCAGACATGACTAGTACACGTAACGGCGTACTCCCGATCATCGCTGGAATCTTTCCTACCAGTTGATTAGAACCAACATTTAACCACGTCAGACTGCTCAAAGACAAGTTAGGCGGAATTTCTGTGAAGCCATTGTTGTCGGAATACAATATCACCAACTGCGTCAGATTGTTTGGACTGGGTAGTATTGGGCCTTTCAAGTTGTTATTTGATAGTTTCAAGAAATACAAGAGGCCACAACCCATGGCCAAATGCACCGGTATTACACCAGATAGTCTATTATTGGATAAGTCTAGCAGAGTCAGAGCAGTCATGTCCCCGAGCGAAAAGGGAATGTCTCCTTCGAAGTTGTTAGTAGACATGTTCAAGAATTCTATACTCGGGAAAGAGCTGCCTATTTTGTAAGGGATGAACCCCTCCAGATGATTGTTAGAGATATCTAATACTAAAAGTTTTATCATATGATGCGAAGGCAACAATAATGGTCCACCCAATGAATTACCAAATAGAAGAAGTGTTTCCATTCTCGAATTGTTGTCAAACAACCAATTTGGAAACTTCCCACTGAAGCCGATTTGCCGGAGCTCAACCATTTTAAGATCATGTTGATGGTAGAGAAAGTGGGGAAATGATCTAGTGATTCCGCCATGTTCAGAATTAGACAAACGAAGTCCGATTAGTTGGAAACTTGGGAATGTGGCAAGAAAGTCCTCCTCTTCCAACAACGTGTTGTTCAAACTCTCAATGAACTTCAGTTTGGAGTGGTTAAAGAAAGACTTGAATGAGATTGGAATTTCAAAGTCATTATTTGAAATTGCAAGGTATTCGAGTGATGTGAGATTGATAAGAGGAGACCGAGCAATATTCCCAGTAAATTGATTGGAAGTGATATCTAGTAGTCGAAGGGATGTCAAATTCGCCAGGCACCATGGTAAGGTGCCCCCAAAACGACTAGTTGTCTTTTGATCCCATATGAACCCAGCTTCTGAGATGTCAAGCTCTCGGAGAGTCTTCAACTCGCATAGACCTTGAAGCATATAGGACACATTGAAAAGCTTAGCTTGATATTCAACAAACTAAATACATAAAGAATCAAGTATTTCGTTTATTTTCTCCTTTTATCTGGATGAGGGGGACTAGAATAACAATTTTGCGTTTTACCTGTAATCGGTAGAGTACCGTTGAATGCACAATGTCTCAGGGACAACACTTGAATGGAAGTCATGAATCTAATGCTCCCAAGAAATTCATCGAGTATATTAGCACCATCCATGAACAAATTCTCAATGCGACCGAGGTTTGTCAAGTCTGTATCAAGTGATTGAACAAACGCATGAAAGAAATTTGTAAATTCTATGGGAGATTAAGGTACTGAAAATGTTGATGAGAAATTTCATATTAGGGGAGCAAACTTACTGGGAACAGCTCCGTACAAGCCGGCATTGTAGCTCAAATAAAGTGTCTTGATTGATGAAAGCTCTCCAACTAATGACCAAACAGAGTCATTGAGGCTATTGTAACTCAGACGAAGGACCTCTAACTTGTTCAATATTCCTGATTGTTCTTGTGAACCTGCGGAATAGTGGGTTGAGGCCACACTGAAAGAAAGAAAGTGCGACCACATTTATTTCTATCTATTAGCTAGTGGCATAATGGATGGAAGAAATTGTGCCAAATTGCTTAACTATAGCAACGGCTCCTATAATGCTATTTCTTCTATTTCTTGCACAATCATCAAATATCACAATGATATAATACTCCTATATGTGATGGTTCTTAAAAAAAGATAGAGGGAAGTAGTCTCGTAAACATTTCAACTCCATACCGTTGGCAATTATGATACTGGAAAAATTGTTACCACTCAAGTCCAGCTCCTTCAAGTTTTTCAGACCATCAAATTCTGTGTTCAAAAAAGGAAACAAATAGACCACTGAACACTTTATAAAGGGAAAAAAAAAAAACTATAATGGTAGTGACACACCACCAACCATACAAGCCTTCGTGTCACTGCATGATTGGTGGTTACAAAGTAGTTTCAAAGTGTTTGTTCTCCTATTACTAATCGTGCAGTGCCACGTAAGCTTGTGTGGTTGGTGGCAGGGACGGATCCAAAGGGGGGCACGGTAGTCACGTGCCCCCGTTGACCCCAACTCAAAACTAAGAAAAAAAAATTTATATTATATATATTTAGCATAATTATGTAATGTAAATACTATATTTAGCATACACACTCATATATATCTCAAATGTACAAATATAGAGTTAACTGTGTACTTCAATTTTCATTGGTTGGTTCATGTATAATTATTGGGTTTTTAAATTGTATGTTTATTTGAAGATTTATTTTTTAATTTTCTTTACTTTTAACCATCATGTGGAAATATTTTTAAAAAGTCATCCATAAAGCCATCTCGGTCATTCTAAAGACTTGCCAATGTCAAGGTAAACCATACTCTAAAAGTTTTGTCTAATAATGTGTGCTCATTTTTTGATTTTTATAAATAAAAAGTACGCATTATAAACTACTAGTCCATAATGAATGTCTTAATTTAGCAAGATTAGACTAAGAAAAATTCCACGATTATAGTTAATAAGGTGCCCCCACTGGGGTGAATTCTTGGATCCGTCTCTGGTTGGTGGTGTGGTGAAGTGGTGTGTCCGTAGCATTATTAAATAAATTATGAATCGGGAACTATGGACGAAGATGTGTTTTGGTCCGGATATAGATGTGTTCTAAGTCGTTTGATGCACATGAGACTGCACTTACATCTATGTGTCTGAATCCACCGTCCAAAGTATTTTCAAAAAAAAAAAAAAAAAGACTATATTCTATCTTATCATTTTGGAAAAGTTTTGGGTGTGATAACAAATTGTATGTTATGAACTTACCGTCAATAGAAATTGACCCATTCAATTCGTTTCCAGCCAAATTTAGAATTTTGAGGTTCGAAAGCTTATTCAAAGATGCTAGAATGCTATTATCAAGATAGTTGCTTCCAAGATCAAGGTCCTCCAAATTTGACAATATTCCAAGACCTGCAAGAGAAAAATGTTATGAATTATATTGCTGAAAAGTTACGAGATACTAAAAAATGTTACGATTGCCATGAGGTGGCACAATATGGACCATGCAATAAGTGCATATGGTACACACGTTTAATAGGTGTATATTGTAGCCATTCCCAAAAACTAACATATTTATGAATGAAGTACGTACCGACTACTGATGTAAGTTTTTATCATAGTCCGCGATGGGTATATGTGTTTGGAAAGTTTTGGTAACCACAAAATAAAGTCTCATACTCATACGTTCGTCGACCATTTGATTTCTCCTGTGATTCTTGCTTTTACTCTTAGATAATGCCATCTTAATACTGGTAGTGGTCGCATCCATTATAATTTCGTCATTGGAGGATGTAAAGGTCATTTCAAGTACGATTTGTGAAGTGAAAAAAAAAATCTAAAAATTTCAGTGGGGTAGGTACCCCGTTGGGCATATATAACTAGAAAATTAGGGGTTTGCTGCTGGTTAAGTTTTAGATTCGAAATCTTCCAATGTTGTCGATTCTTATGGGGTCGGTCCAATTGAACACCCAGGGTGTCCAGTCGCCTGTGCATGAGTCAATGGTTAATGTTTCATTTGTCACGCTTTGCAGATGATAATTTAGGGATTAAGCCTGCTAATTATTGTGCCAAATTGAGCAACGGCTCCTATAACGCTACTTATTCTGTTTCTTCCACAAACATCAAGATCATAATGATATACTATTCCTATATGTGATGACTCTTCAAACAGAGAGAGAGAGAGAAATACCGTTGGCAGTTACAATACGGTTGGAACTCAAGTCCAGCTTCTTCAAGTTTTTCAAACCATCAAGTTCTGTGTTCAAAAAAGGAAACAAATAGACCACGGAACACTTCAAAAAGGGGGAAAAAAATTATGAATCAGGAAGAGAACAGATATACTACGGACAAAGATGCGTTTAGTCCCGGATATAGATGTATTCTAAGTCGTTTGACGCACATGAGACTCACATATATCCGACACCAGCACTTACATCTATAAGTGTCTGAATCCGTGTCCAAACAACTTTGTCCAAAGTATTTTCAGAAAAAATGAAAGATTGTATTCTACCTTATGGTTTTGGGTGTGATAACAAATTGTATGTTATGAACCTACCGTCAATAGAAATTGACCCATTCAATTCGTTTGCATCCAAATTTAGAATTTTGAGGTTCGAAAGCTTATTCAAAGACGCTAGAATGCTATTATCAAGATAGTTGCCTCCAAGATCAAGGTCCTCCAAATTTCTCAAATTTGACAATATTCCAAGACCTGCAAGAGAAAAATGCTTTGAATTATATTGTTGAAAAGTTACGAGATACTAAAAAATGTTACAATTGTCATGAGGTGGCACAATATAGACAATACAATAAATGCATAAGGTACACACTTTTGATGGATGTAAAGTTTTCCGAGAAAATTAACATATTTATGAACGAAGTTACTGATGTAAGTTTTTATTATAGACCACGTTGAGTATATGTGTTTGGAAAGTTTTGGTAACCACAAAATAAAGTCTCATTCCATCACTGATACGATTTGATTTCTCCCTGTAATTCTTGCTATAGATAATGACATCTTAATACTAGTAGTCGCATCCATTATAATTTTGTCATTGGAGGACGTAAAAATAATTTCAAGTATGATTTGCGAAGTAAAAAAAAAATCTGAACATTTCAGTGGGGTAGGTACCCCATATAGTGGCTATGCCACTGACCATGGTAATAATAACTAGAAATTTAGGGATTTAGGGGTTTACTCGCACTTAAGTTTTAAGTTCGAAATCTTTAAATGCTGTTAGATTCTTATGGGGCCGGTCCAATTGAACACCCAGGGTGTCTAGCAGCCGCCCGTGGATAAGTCAAGGGTTAATGTTTCATTTGTCACACTTTGTAGATGATAATTTAGGGACTAAGCCTGCTAATTGTTATATGTAGGACGCAAGCACGTATTGCAAAGCAGAACCGACACACAAAGTTCGGCCAAATAGAGCCAGTCAACGACATGGTAGAAAATAAGCACCTAAGGAGGCACAGATGCAGATCAATGCAGAAAAAATCCGTTATCATGAATTCCGAAATAACATCCACATCAGGATGAGAAAAGTCCCACAAAGGGGATGAAAACTCCACTCAAAGAGAACCATAAGAAAACTCAAAAAGAAAAATAAAAAAATGAAAACTCCGGTCACCGTCTTGTTGCCAGAAACGGCACCTCGGATCTAGAAACTTATTCGCCGGAGAAAGAGTCAAAAGTCACCCCTACTTCACCTCAGCGTCCTCCATGACCCATCCAGAGCGTAGGAGGAGGAGACGGAAGGTGGAGGAGAGTGGAAGCGGAAGGAGGAGGGTGGGTTTTCGAAAAGGGTGGCGGCTGAGCAGAGGGGGATTCAATTGGCCAATATTCTGAAACCGTAACCCATCTACAGTTTGCTGATTACACATTTATTTTTTTTGTTTTTTTATTTTTGTGAACGTGATTTGGAAGAGGTTAAATCACTAACTTGAAATCTAGGTTAAGTTTGATTTAATCAGGCATAAGAAGTCAGAAACCATACCTTCGTTTCCAACGAAACCGAGCAATCCGTTACCAGACAAGTCTAGGCTTTGGAGAGATTCAAAGGGGAGAAGAACAGAGGCATTTAGATGCAAAGAAAAATCTATTGATAACTGATCCCTTGTCGGCAGTTGAAAATACCAATCCCTTGTATAATTGAGCGAAAGTTTGATAACTCGACCTGTTATGGGATGACACTCAACGCGTTCCCATTGACAGCAGTCCAAGTAATCATCTTCCTCCCAAGATGGCAATGAAGTGCCCTTTGGGAAGTTGATGGAATCTTTAATTTGCAAAAGAGCAGATCTTTCTTTTTCCCAACACCCATTACATCCATTTTCTACAGCAAACATAATCACCAATATAAAAAACAACCTCATCAATAAACGTTGAATGTACTCCATCACCACCCACAAAAATATGCCTTCACAAAGTGTTCAATTTTAATGCTTATAGCTATGCAATCACATGGCCCTTGCTTTGTTTAAATAGGGCTACATCTTACCACAAGATGCGTAACTATACCCCACCAAAAAAAAAAAAAAAAACTGATGTGCTCTCTCTTTCTATGAAATAACTGTGGACAAGGAAGTCAAATGCCATATCGGAAAAATAGGGCTTCTACATCTCCTCCAACAGTCGTCGTCTTTGTCTTCATCTTCGTCTTCGTCAATGTAGTTGATTTTAATTGTTTCTTCTTTAGTTGCTTTCCATCTCAGTCTCTCATAAAGTATAATACACGGCATGGCACGGCACCTCTTTTGATCATATTTCAAAACTAGGCCTCAAGTTATCAGTAATTTCAATATTGCTATCACATTTGTTAGGCCCCACTAAAGCTTGGATTCAGCCTATTTAATGAAGAGAGCCAGTCATAAACAAAATTAATTGGTCCTAATACTTAACATAATAATAGTAAGGGGCTTAAATATTATTTTGGATTCCTATTGTTCACATGTTTTTCAGGGCCCGAAGCCACTGTTTTCTTGGGCTTTCGTCCAGAGCCGGCTATCGGTACAGTAAAGGTCTCAGAGCTCCTCGAGCAGAGGGTCCTTCTTTGCCCACATGCCGGTGGAGAAGGGCCAAGAGCACTTAATATTTTTTCCAAGTACAAAGAGAAGGGGAGAAACCAAAGGGGTTGGAAAAGTCACCTAGCAATTAAGAGCCTTTGGAAATATTGGTTGGGGTTGGGGTTTGAAATTGACACTTATGCACATTCTAGGAACCCCTGAATTGGGCAGTCTGTATGGAAACTTGTGGTTGGCCCCTCCCAAGTGGACTCTGAAACTGATTAATCGGTCTATTATAGCCTTGAAAGACACGGTTTTAAGTATGCCCCACACGGGGAATTTATTTCTGGACTTCTCTTTTTACCATCTAAACTTAAAAGGGGAGTGTGCGCAGAGGTGCAAACGAGTCGAGTCAAATTTTGTAGTGTTCGAGCTCGGCTCGTTACGTAAACAAACCGCAAGTCGCGCTCGAGCTCCGCTCTGTCATAAACGAGCCAAGCCTATACAATCGAGCCAAGCTGGTTAATTAAATGAGCTTGAAAATCGACCATGGCTCGATTACCTGTAAAATCGAGCCAAGCCGAGCCAAGCCACGAGCAGCTCGGTGTTTTTTCGCTTGTGGAAAAAAAGTCAGAAAAAAAGTTTGGGTCCATAGCCTACCCTGTACTCAGTTAATTCAAAGTAGTTACCATGTACGTCTCGCTTTTGTAGGATTCCTGCTGTGAAGTTAGACCAAATGTCTTGTGACGGCCCTACAAGAAGCATCCCAAATCCAGCCAAGCGCAATGTCCTCATGGCTCTGCCATTACTGGTATCAAGGCTGTTTGGGATGGAAGTGGCTTGTTTAGGAACTCTTAACTCTCACATTCTTTTGTAGGATTCCTGCTGTGAACAATTGTAAATTTTGTTGTGCCTATGATTAACAGAATTTATATGTGAAGACCATGTGTATTTCGTTTATACCTCTAGGAAAGTTATTTCCAGCTCCATATGGTTTACAACCGGACTTTCAATAAGTTGCGTTCTCACGTTCGTCGAACGAATACAAACCACAGTGAAGAAGGATGTGATTATAAGTACTATAAATATTCGAGTCTCACGTAATCTCAACACTCATCTAGCTCACGAAAACTCTATACGTGATTCGCGAGTGGTTTCTTGGTTTCGAGCCTTCTACTTCGAAAAAATAAAGTTAGTTATGTTTTCACAATTCCTGCTACAATCCCTTTTGGTTCGACAACCATTTGAACTCCATATTTGAAGTCTCGAAACTGATTTGCTTTTACGCTGAAGTTCCAAAATGTAAATCTTTGGTCCCCTTCCCTTTGGAAATTCAGCAAAATAGAGTATCAGTTTAGAGACTTCAAACATCGAGTTCAACTGGTTGTCTAACCAAAAGGAATTGTAGTAAGAATTGCAAAAAAAGAACTAACGCTATATTCTAGAAATAGAAGGCTAAATACCAAGAAATCACTCCCGATTCAACGTAGAGAGTTTTATTGAGCTAGATGAGTATTGAACTTATGAAAGACTTGAATATTATCATAAGTACTCATAGATAATATCCTTCCTCACTAGGGCTTGTATTGGTTACGCGAATACGAGAAATCAACTATAAAGGACGGATATAAACAATAGGAAGCTGGAATTAACTTTCATATATATAAGTTATTCTCAATACATATATAAGTTGTTTTAATCTTAACCACAACAAGACATAATTGTTCAAGATAAGAATCTGCCACAGAGTTACAGATCCTAAAACAAGCCACCTATATTCCCTTATGGAAGAAAAATAAAGCCACTTACATTCCGTAAGAAGGAATAGGATATTCGATAACAAAATTTTTGAACCCACTGGTTGACCTAGTATATCCAAACAGAGAAAGCAATCAACAGATTAAAGCCTTAGGCCTATTATACTTAGGAAGCCGATTTGTAAAACTTTCGTAAAACACAGATTAAAATTTTCCAATATAGAGACCACGAAAATTTTTCCATAATATAAACCGAGTTCGAAGGAAAAAGAATTTGCTTTAAGATTGTTAGAAACCCGGTTAAGAAATTACTGGAAGTAAACACGGACACACAGAAATAAAGAATTATTAGAGATCGTACCGAGCCAACTTCAGTACACTGGAAATTGGCAATAGACGTTTCGAATCGAGGCGAGTATTTTGATACTCTTTCTT
Organism: Vaccinium darrowii; assembly: GCA_020921065.1. Lineage (NCBI taxonomy): Eukaryota > Viridiplantae > Streptophyta > Magnoliopsida > Ericales > Ericaceae > Vaccinium > Vaccinium darrowii. The sequence continues at coordinate 117,362 of CM037155.1, forward strand.
TAATTCAAATTCGCCCTCCATTACGGTGCTGATGAAACGCTTGGGCGTTTGCTTCCCAGGAATTCACTGAGCGGAAGCAGCACTGCAATCTGATTGGTAGGCGAACTAGAAAATTACGCAGAACCCTCAGAACTTTTAATGCAATAAGTGCAAAATGATATGCAATGTACTGGTTCGCGAACAGACACACAGGAAAGGGAAATATTCGGCATTGTTTCGGTATGAAGGAGAAAATAAAATCGAAACGGACCCGGCCCACTCCGTGTATAAAATTTCAGTAAAAAGATAAGAAGCTCTCTGACCCAAGCCCAATCTCATCTTTTGACCCGACCCGACTCAGTTCGATCGGACGGTGGCGCGCATGGTATATGGACCATAGCCTACTATGTCCATGCCCTCTCCCCCAACAAAAGTTGTTATGAAACGCTTGGGCGTTTGCATCCCAGGAATACCCGACTTTCACTGAGCGGAAGCAACACTGCAATCTGATTGGTAGGCGAACCAGAAAACTACGCAGAACCCTCAGAACTTTTGATGCAATAAGTGAAGAATGATATGCAATGTACTGGTTCGCAAACAGACGCACAGGAAAGGAAAATATTCGGCATTGTTTCGGTATGGAGGAGAAAATAAAATCGAAATGGACCCGGCCGAGTCCGTGTATAAAATTTCAGTAAAAAGGTAAAGAATCTCTCTGGCCCAAGCCCAACCTCATCTTTTGACCTGACCCGATTCTGTCGGACAGTGGCGCGCGTGGTATATGGACCATAGTCTACTACGTCCATGCCCTTTCCCCCAACAAAAGTTGTTATGGCTCAAAGGGCCAACCCTTTATGCCCAACTTGGGACAACAATTTTTTCCGCTTCTACCAATTTTCATATAGGCACTTTCAAGGTCAACTTCTCATTCACCGTAACTTGATTTTAGCCAACCAATGGTTCGATCTTAATCTCCTAACTAAGACGAACACAATGGTATGTGGGTCCGGCCACATAAACGTGTGGGATCCACTTAAATAATTAATTAAAAATGAATAAAATCAAGGTTTTTTTTCCAACAGTGCCATTTGGGAAGTTGATGGAATCTTTAATTTGCAAAAGAGCAAATCTTTCTTTTTCCCAACACCCATTACATCCATTTTCGACAGCTAACATAATCACCAATATCAAAAATAACCTCATCAACAAATGTTGAACGTAGTCCATCACCACCCATAAAAATTATGCCTTCACAAAGTGTTAAATGATAATGCTTGTCGATAAGCAATCACATGGCCCTTGCTTTGTTTAAAAAAAAAACTGATGTGCTCTCTCTTTCTATTAAATAATTAAGGACAAGTAGTGCTTGTCAATCACTCTCTCACAGTGTTCGTCTTCGTCTCCGTCAATATATTTTATGCTAATTGTTTCTTCTTTAGTTGCTTTCCAGTCAAATCATGCTCGTCAATCACACTCTCACAATGTTCGTCTTCGTCTTCGTCAATATAGTCTATTTCAAATGTTTCTTCTTTAGTTGCTTTCCAATCAAATAGTGCTTGTCAATCACTCTCTCACAATGTTTGTCTTTGCCTTGGTCTTCGTCTTCGTCAATATAGTTTATTTCAATTGTTTCTTCATTAGTTGCTTTCCATCTCATTTTCTCATAAAGTAATACACAGCATGTCATCACTTTCACTTTCAGTCATATTTCAAAACTAGGCCTCAAGTTATCAGTAATTTCAATATTGCAATCGCATTTGTTAGGCACTGCTAAAAGCTTGGATTCAGCCTCTTTAATGAAGAGAGCCAGGCATAAACTAAAAATAATTGGTCCTGATACTTAAGATAATAATAAGGGGCATAAATATTTTGGGTTCCTATTTTTCACATGTTTTTTAGGGTCCGAAGCCGCGGTTTTCTTGGGCTTTCGGCCGGAGCCGACTATGGTGCAGTAAATGTCTCAGTGCTCCTCGAGCAGAGGGTCCTTCTTTGCCCACATGCCGGTGGAGAAGGTCCTAGAGCACTTTTAATATTTTTTCCAAGTACAAAGAGTAGGGGAGAAAACCAAAGGGGTTGGAAAAGTCACCTAGCAATTAAGAGCCTTAGAAAATCATTGGTTGGGGTCGGGGTTTGAAATTGACACTTATCCACGTTCTATGAACCCCTGAATTGGGCAGTCTGTATGGAAACTTGTGGTAGTACCTTTAGTTGGCCCCTCCCATGTGGACTCTGAAACTGATTAATCGGTCTATTATAGCCTTGAAAGACACGGTTTTAAGTATGCCCCACACGGGGAATTTATTTCTGGACTTCTCTTTTTACCATCTAAACTTAAAAGGGGAGTGTGCGCAGAGGTGCAAACGAGTCGAGTCAAATTTTGTAGTGTTCGAACTCGGCTCGTTACGTAAACAAACCGAAAGTCGCCCTCGAGCTCCGCTCTGTCATAAACGAGCCAAGCCTATACAATCGAGCCCAGCTGGTTAATTAAATGAGCCTGAAAATCGACCACGGCTTGATTACTTGTTAAATTGAGCCAAGCCAAGCCGAGCCATGAGCAGCTCGGTCCTTTTTCGCTTGTGGAAAAAAAGTTAGGGTCCATAGCCTGCCCTGTACTCAGTTACTTCAAGGTAGTTACCATGTACATCTCACTTTTGTAGGATTCTGGCTGTGAAGTCGGACCACATGTGTTGTGATGGCCCTACAAGAAGCATCCCAAATCCAGCCAAGCGCATTGTCCTCATGGCTCTGCCATTACCGGTATTAAGGCTGTTTGGGACGGAGGTGGCTAGTTTTAGGAACTGTAACTCTCAGATTCGAGTCTCGAACAATTATAAATCTTCTTGTACGTATGATTAAAAGAACTTATATATGAAAACCATATACTGTATTTCGTTTATAGCTCTAGGAAAGTTATTTCCAACTCCATATATATGGTTTACAACCGGACTTTCAATAAGTTGCGTTCTCACATTCGTCGAACGAATACAAACCACAGTGAAGAAGGATATGATTTATAAATAAGTGATATAAATATTTGAGTCTCTCGTAATCTCAACACTCGTCTAGCTCACGAAAAATATATACATGATTCATGAGTGGTTTCTTGGTTTCGAGCCTTCTACTTCGAAAACCATTTGAACTCCATGTTTGAAGTCTCGAAACTGATGCGCTTTTACGCTGAAGTTCCAAAATGTAAATCTTTGGTCCCCTTCCCTTTGAAACTTCAACATAATAGAGCATCGGTTTAGAGACTCCAAACATCGAATTCGAGTGGTTCCGTTCTAGTATGAATTGTAAAAAAAGAACTAACGTCATATTCTAGAAATAGAAGGCTATATACCAAGAAATCACTCCCGATGAGTTTTATTGAGCTAGATGATTATTGAACTTATGAAAGACTTGAATATTATCATACATATATACTCAGATAATATCCTTCCTCACTAGGGCTTGTATTAGTTACGCAACTACGAGAAATCAACTATAAAGTACGGATATAAACCATCGGAAGCTGGAATTAACTTCCCTAGCACCATAAATATTATGTTATTCTCACTGCATATATAAGTTTGTTTTAATTGTAACCACAACAAGACGTAATTATTCAAGATAAGAATCTGCCACTGAGATCCTAAAACAGGCCACCTATATTCCCTTATGGAATAAAAATAAAGCAACCAGAAGTCCTCCTGAATCCTGATACTCTATCTCTAGTACACTACTTAAAAAATATTTACTAAAATGTACACCTAAACACATGTGAGACCCTATTTTATGTGCTAAAAACTTAGTTAGCTAGCTAAAAAATGCACTTTAATGGGTTACAT
>CM037155.1:121267-215023 GCA_020921065.1 Vaccinium darrowii
CTTGAACTACTGCATATGGATTTGATGGGACCATCAAGGATTGAAAGCATCGGAGGTAAACGATATATTTTTGTTGTAGTAGATGATTACACTCGGTTCACTTGGGTAAGATTTCTACGTGAAAAATCTGAAACTTTTTCTATATTTAAACTGTTGGTAAAAAGCTTTCAGAATGAAAAAGGGATGAAAATTGGGTGTATTACCCGTATCCGGTCGGACCATGGAAGGAATTTGAAAATTCTGAGTATGCTACTTTCTGTGATGACCTTGGTATTCGTCATGAGTTTTCAGCTCCTAAAACTCCTCAACAAAATGGAGTGGTTGAGCGTAAAAATCGTGTTATTCAAGAAATGGTGCGCGTGATGCTTCATGCGAAAAATGTGGCTCTTAGATTTTGGGCTGAAGCCGTCCATACTGCATGTTATGTAATAAACCGTGTGTATCTTCGACCTGGTACTATGAATACTCCGTATGAGTTGTGGAAAGGTAAAAAACCTAATGTAACATACTTTAAAACTTTTGGGAGTAAGTGCTATATTAAGAAAGATAGGAAGAAACTTGGCAAGTTTGATTCCCGTAGTGATGAAGGCATTTTCTTGGGATACTCTGTTGATAGTAGAGCCTTTCGTGTCTATAATAAACGCACTCACACTGTCATGGAGTCTATAAATGTCGTGGTTGATGAGAAATTTTCAGATGAGACTAATACAGATGACAATAATTTGTATGAGCCTTTTATTGATCATAAAGCAGAAGGTGAGCAAGAATCTAGCTCTGACAATGATGAGAAGATGATACTGAAATGAAGGATGAACATGAAAGTGATGTGGAAAATATTGTAGCATCTGACGAGGATGAAAATTTGCAGCCATCAGCACGAGTTAAACTCAATCATCCCACAAGTCAAGTCATTGGAAAAGTGACTGATCCAATGAAAACACGGAGACAAACACGCGATGAGGTATCATATTTATGCTATGTATCTTTAGTAGAACCAAAAAATGTGAAAGAAGCTTTGATTGATGACTGCTGGGTTAATGCTATGCATGAAGAATTACACCAATTTAAGCGTAACAATGTGTGGGAACTTGTTCCTAAACCTACTCACATGAATATAATCGGCACAAAATGGATTTTTAAAAACAAGTCTAATGAATTAGGAGTAGTTGTCCGCAACAAGGCCCGTCTAGTAGCACAAGGTTACACTCAATTAGAGGGAGTCGATTTTGATGAGACTTTTGCTCCCGTAGCGCGCTTAGAATCCATTCGTATTATGCTAGCTGTGGCGTGTCATTTGGGTTTTAAACTGTTCCAAATGGATGTTAAAAGTGCCTTCTTAAACGGGGTTATTAAAGAAGAAGTCTATGTAGCTCAGCCTAAAGGGTTTGAAGATCCGCACAAACCTGACCATGTGTATCGGCTTAATAAAGCCTTATATGGGTTGAAACAAGCTCCCCGTGCTTGGTATGATAGATTGACATCCTTTTTGTTGGGAAATGACTTCGTTAGGGGGAGTGTAGATAAAACTCTTTTTGTTCAACGAAAAGGTCAACACTTGTTAGTAGTTCAAATCTATGTGGATGATATTATATTTGGTTCTACTTCACATACTCTTGTTAATGAATTCTCTACTTTTATGCAAAAGGAATTTGAAATGAGTATGATGGGTGAGCTTACGTACTTCTTGGGGCTCCAAGTCCGTCAACTTGAAAATGGAATTTTCGTTTCTCAAACTAAGTATGCCCTTGGAATTGTTACAAAGTTTGGATTGGAATATGCTAAACATTCACGAACACCCATGAGCACTACCACGAAGTTATCTAAGGATGTTAATGGAGTTTCTGTCGATCCGACTCTATATCGTAGCATGATAGGAAGTCTTCTCTATTTAACTGCTAGTCGTCCTGATATAGCATTCAGTGTTGGTGTGTGTGCTCGTTATCAAGCCGACCCAAAAGAATCTCATCTTACAGCAATTAAACGGATCATTAAGTATGTAAGTGGTACCATGGAGTATGGCATATGGTTGTCTAGGGATACAACATGCTAACTTGGTAGGATTCTCAGATGCTGACTGGGCAGGGTGTGCTGATGATCGAAAGAGCACCTCTGGGGGGTGTTTCTATATTGGGAATAACCTAGTTTCGTGGTTTAGTAAAAAGCAGAATTCGATTTCTCTATCTACAGCTGAAGCCGAATATATTGCAGCTGGAAGTGCTTGTACCCAATTACTTTGGATGAAACAAATGTTAGAAGATTACGGTTTTCCTCAAGGCATTCTCACCGTATACTGTGACAATACTAGTGCTATAAATATCTCTAAGAATCCCGTCCAACACTCGCGAACAAAACATATTGACATTCGGCACCATTTTATTCGTGACCTTGTTGATGATGGCACTATTTCTCTCGAGTATCTTGATACCACCAATCAAAAGGCTGATCTATTCACTAAACCTCTAGACTTTCTCCGTTTTGATTATCTTCGAAAGTCGGTTGGAGTTTGTTGCGTGGATTAATTGATTATTTTTCTATTTTTCCTTCACTGTTATTAGTATTATTATTATTTTTTTTCTTTCGTTCATTTTCTTATTTTATCTTAGTTCTCTCTCATGTTTGCTTTTATATAAAATTATTATCATATTTAAAAAAAAATAAAAAAATAAAAAAGGGAATTTCTTGTGCCGTGGGCTTTGAGAATATCATCATTTGTAACGGTGCATGCATACTTCACGTGTTTTTAGTCATGGCATGCATTGGCAAGTCTAAAGTGCTTTATGTTTCCTGTGTCTATGATCTCCACTTCTACACGTCAAGGTCCAAAATACATTACATTTTGAGGTCTGTTGTTCCTTCTGAACCTTGGCAATCCATCTTCTATACTCCCTCGTCGATTGACCTTTTTGACAATACGGATTGACATGAGTTCTTCCAGCTTTATATGTCATAGTGAGGGGGAGTAATACGTGTTAAATATGCTTATCCAGGCGTTCATTGAGTAACCGGACAATTGGGGTGAGGTACTCTCCCCCTAAGCGTTCGCGTCAAAAGGTGAACCGACCTTGTGAAGGCATTTGTGTTTAGTTCTTCTACTTGCTTATCCGGGCATTCATTGAGTAACCGGACAATTGGGGTGAGGTACTCTCTCCCTAAGCGTTCGCGTCAAAAGGTGAATAGACCTCGTGAAGGCATTTCGCTTGTTTGGACCATGTGCCTAGTAACCGGACCATCCGGCTCTATCCAGTCCGAATGTTCGCGTCAAACGGCAGTGGGGTAAAAGTAAACTTAACAAAATAATAAATCATAATACTAATTCACAGTGGCTTTTTTTCTATTGCCTTGAGGGGGAGTTATGGTTCAATGTCATATCTTAATATTGCCCGGTTTGACTTCGCGAGGGGGAGTTTTTGATGGTCCCAGTGTACATGAGCAACACCAGTTTCCTTGTAAATGTCAATCTTGAGGGCTATTGACGTGTCACACACACACTTTTGTCATGGATTCATGTTACATGTGCATTATACTCTTCCATGTATCCATGGTTGAATTCTCTCAAAGTGTGACTGCATTTTTTACAATTGATCTTGTTCATTCGAATGTCATAAATTCCATACCTGCTAATGTGCAACATTTACTTTATGGGTCTCCTATCATTTTTTTTTTGTGTGCTAGAGCTCTAGTATATTTGAGCACATTTCTAGTAAGCATACTAGCTGTCCGGAATGGCTTGAGCATGGTTATGAGCCACTCTTGGTATTTGTTTTAGTTGTCTTCATGAATAAATCAATAAATCAATCCATAAATAAATAAATAAATAAAATCGATCTCTGATTCTATTCTTAGTGGGAATCTATCGACTAGATTATTATATACCTATTTGGCACGTTTGAATTTCCAAATTACTTGTTTAAGCTCTTATTATGGTTACTTTTTCTAATTAAGTGGGATTCGGTTAACAAAATTCTTTCTATATATCTTTGGCACGTTGGTTTCCCAAATTACAAGATTAAGTTTTTTTTTATATTTTTTTTTCCCTATTATATTCCTATCATCTGCAAAGTTGCTCTGGTGGAAATTACCAAAATCTTGTGAGGTACTAATAAGGAACGTTTCCCTATTATCTTTCTTCTTCTCGACTTTTCCTCTTGTTTCCTATTCTTCCTCACTGTCCTCGTTAAAAACTTCTCTGGCGCCTCTTCTCGGTGCCAATTCCTCCACCTCTCTCCCTCCGATCGTGCTCTGCGGGTAAGTTTCTGCTCTCTCCCCTCTAGTATACAACATCTCCGCTTTCTATTTCATTCCCCTTTATCTCACATTCATGCTACTCTATTAACAGCTTACGTACTTTGTTTTTTTTTTGCTCTGCTAGTTTGCTTTCCGGTTAGCTACACCGGCTTGTCTGCTATTTAGCCCTGCGTGGCAATTTTGTTTAGTCTATCGCTGCATTATGTTGGCCGTAGGTGTTACTCTACTAGCATTTTTTGGCAGGATACTTCTTTCCTATGGTTCTCTAAGTTTATGGCTTATCTAAGTTGATATCTTTGTGTGGCTCCCTTGCTTTCCTAACGTTTTTTAGTTCTCACAGCTTCTTTCCTATGTATTAATATATACCAGCGTTGTTTCCATTTAATGCACAAGACAATATAAACGATGTGAAACTCAAAATTGTTACGAGAGGAAAAAACATTAAAAAAAAATAGGATTGCATCTGTACTACTTTAATCAAAATTATGGTACTTACCCCAACAGAAAAGTTCATTGTTCGAATTGTTCATATGCAAATTGCATTGGTTTAGGGTAAGGGTTATCATCGGGCCGGGCTGCCGTGGCCTGATAGCTATGCATGCATCAATGTGAAGTCCCAAACAAAAGAACAAAGACATGGAAAATTCCATGGTACTTGAAAGACAAAGATTACTAAAAGGGGTTTGACTTTTGGTGCTGGAATTTGATCTGAGTAATGAAGACGCATGTGAGAACCCTTTCCTTGAATCACAACTTATCAAGATTCAATTAAACGTTATAATACCAAAATAGACTTGTGTCGCCATAAAATCAAACTTAAATCCAAAAAAAACCCAAACCCCTAAATAGAAGAGCAGTTGTAGAACTTACTCCGAGTCAGCTTGTTGATTAGGAGAATCCGAGATTCAAAACCAGATGTAGAACAATATTTTAATCACTCCTAAAATAATCTCCCCTTTAGTTGGAGAATTGGATGATGGTGAAATGGAAGACCAATTAAGCATTTTTACCAAGACAAAACCTATTAAATAAAAAATAAATCTTTTTGCAGTCCTTGGGTGCTTTCTTTTTCACCTTATTCAATCTCAAGTGACTAACAGTCTCCACTATGCGTACAGAAGCTATGGAGTACACAAAATGTACAACGGCTTGTGGGACCCGCTTTTGGGTCCCCCACGAATAATCCGAATCATTCATTAATTTTAAAATAAATTTTGGAAGGGTCTTGCAAAAAAATTAGCTTAACTGGGTATGTGTAAATGGTTGATCCAAACTTCAAGTTTTCAACCAAAACAAGATTCTGAATAAAAACTGGAAATTTGGATTGACCAGTTACACAAATTCAATTCAGCTGATTTTTCCCAAGACCATTTAAAAAATTATTTTAAATTTAATGAACGGTTTGGATTATTTTTGTGGGACCAAAAATAGGCCCCACAAGTTATTTGTACATTTTCTGTACTTAAAACTTATGTACCCTTAGCATTATTCAGCAAAAATAAATCCTTTTGATGGGTCTCTTGGGAGTGCTTTCTTTTTTAATTTTTTTTCATGGTTCTGTTTAAAAATACCCGTTTTTCGAACCATTAACGATTTATTAACCTTTTGGTCCTCAAATTATTATGATTGTCTGTCTCCAACATAAACATTAGAGATATTTGATCCCCAACGTTTCAATTATGCATCAATCAAGTCCCCATGCCTGACACAGTGAGCCTTATACGGGGCATTCTCTGTCTTCAAAGTGATCTCCATAATTGCCCTTCTAAAAATTAAGTATTTGTGACTGTACTTTTGAACTTGCCATTAAACAAAAATTATAGGAAAAATAATACTCCCTCCATCTCTTTTTAAATGTACTGTATTCTATTTTGGATTGTCTCTTAATAAGTGTCCCTTTTGTAAAGTTACTGGGTAAAACTTGGTACATTTTTTATTTTGTCCTTAAAAATATATTACTTTTTGAAAAGTTAGTGAAAAAAAATGTAATGATGATATCTCTACAGAGGGTAAGTATAGAAAGTAACATTTTAAAGGTGCAATTATGTTGTCTCAGGAAAAAGAGTGATATTAAAACTAGAACACTTAAAAAAAAGACGGAGAGAGTAATTAATTCAAAATCAATTCTCATAACTACCACCCCGCTATCGACACCCATTCTTAAAATGTGCATCCACATAGTGTGTGTTCCCATCTTCTGGTATTCAATTAATTAGACAAATTAAACTTTGGATGGAGGGCAAGAAGACCCAAAGAGGGATAACGATTGGAAACTAAATACTAAGAGCATCACTAGTGGTATCTATATAATAAGGAAGCTCAGTTTTTGAATCCCAACATAAATCCAACGGCCGATATCTATCTGGTGCTTAATTGATGGTTCAGATTTGTTTTCATCTAAGACACGGCTCAACTCATGCTTTTTCCCGCAAAAACAAGACACGACTGAATTGGTTACCCACGTCTCCTTCCTGTAGGCTGTAACTGCAATATCCCCACCACTCTCCCTCCCTCAAATCCGGCACAAATGCCCCTCCCTCTTTCCTCCCTCCCTCCCTCACTCTGAAATCTGGCCCTTCATCAACTATGATTCATGCGGGAACTGGTTAATTCAGACTTCAACACCCATCGAAAAATCACCGGTAATAATTTTTTCCCATCTCATTGTGGCTGTTATGTTGGCTTTCTGTCGCTCTCTCTCTTTCTCTTCTGTTATGAGTATGAACACCCACATGTTCAATATGTAGAATCTGTAGTTCAGCCATGTTTTCACACTTGCATTTTATGTGTTCGATAAAATGTGTGTGAGAGAGAGAGGCATCAAGTTTCACAGCTTATTGGAAGTTGTACAACTGCCAAGCCACCCCGGCACCCCTTTTGCAATAGGAACTTCAAGAGTAAGTGAACAGCATCAGGTTCACAGGAGAGTGACTATAATTTATTAATTTCCTAGGTAGCAGGATTTTAACTTCTGGTCCGTTTCCAAGTACTTTACTGATGATGGACTCCACTTTGGCATCCATAGATGTCCCCAAGTCATAGATTATCAGTATCCTATCGCCAAGACTTCGGTAAAATGGCCCAAGGGGTGCCAATTATCCAACCATAAGAAGGTGGAAGTGACCATTGCCTACCATATTTTTCATTGATTTTCAAGTTTCATACATTTTCTTCGCATGTACTGTATCATCAATTATGCAGCCCAATTCACATGCATGTTTCCGTACCGAAAAACTGGTTACTAACAATCATTGATTGAAGTGTAGCACAATCCAATTATTATACCCATGAATGCCATGCACATATTACAGTAACATGAAATCTCATATAGTGTAATGCCAACAAGGATGGGTCAGCTACGGTGCATAATTCGGCTGGTTGGGGGGAAAACGCAAGAAAAATTGGTTTGTTGAGTGGCTCAGAATTAAATGAGAAGAAGCAAGATAGAGAAAGGAATATTATAAATGGAGTACAAATGAGGGAAAGAGGAAAAATATTTGTTGATTGAGAGCGGGGTTTCATCATGAAACATGTGAAACAGTGAACATAAGCAGCTTCCAAAATTGAGAAGCGAACAAGCTCTCCATTTGAGGAAAGGACACACCTTCCATCCACCAAAATATTCCCCATGAGTTCAGTCCAACGTCACTTTCCTTCCATTAGTGGGTCCTTGCTAACTTAAAGTGATCTCAGTGACGGAGCCAGGTTTTTATACCAAGAATTTTAGACTAAGAGAGGCCAACTTAAAAACACTAATTTCAAACGGAAATGTGCGTGTGTCAAAATTTGTGTGAATTTGAAAATCTAAACATTTATTGCGCGCACTATTGCTGCTGCTTATCGTAGTGCTACCGTTGTTTGGTTTTCTGCTGTTTGATCATTGTCCTTAATACATTCATCAATTGCTGTGTTGGTGCTGCTTGGCATTTGCTTATCATAGTGCTACCGCTGTTTGGTTTTCTGCTGTTTGACTATTGGTTGCTGTTTGGCATTTTGGCATTTGCTTTTCCTAAGGCTGCTCTAGCTGCAGCAGTTTTTCTGTCAAAGTTTGGGGGTTTTTTTCCTGCTAGCTGGTTGCAGTTTATTTTTTTGCAAAAAAGGGTTTGCTGTTTTTTGATGTTTTGGGGATGGGATCACTCTGTTTCTGGTGGTTTCTGTTAGTATTTGTTGTTTTTATGCTGCTATTAATGGTGATGCAGCTAGGGAGATTATTTTTCAAGGGGTTTTTCTGGCGTTGTGGCTACAATTTTTGCTTGGAAATCGAGAGTTGTCGTGTCTAGGGAATTTTGCTTTATGTCCCCTTCTTCCCCTTATCTCTATGATCTTTTCTTTGCTGATAAAAGAAAAGGAATGTTATTATGCACATGTTCTGACTTCTTATTAAAATGCAATGAATTGACGAATGAATATGAGATGCATATAATAGCTCATCTACCTAAAATGGAAAAAATCCTTCAATAGCATATCTAATTTAGGAAAAGTATACTAAACGACTAACCAACTTACGTGTGTAGTTTCTCCATAACCATTTGTTGCAGCAAGAGAGAGCTACAGCACATCATTGCTAAAAGAGTTGCCCTTACCTGTGATTTGTAGCCCAACTAAACTCACCAATAGCCCCATAGGATCTCCAGCAGTCAGATTCTGTTGCTGCCTTTTGTTCTCTATTGCCATTTGCCGTTGTTGCTGTTACGTGGTTCATCAGAAAACTTTACAATGCTTGCTAAATTGATTGGAAATGGCTCTAGAGATATGTTTGGTCTCTAATGTCTTTCCATTTCAAAAGTAATTCTATTTCAAAGGTAATTGTGATAAGACAGTGGCTGAGTTGATGGACCTTGGGAAACAGTTGATAGGAAGGTATGATATCTATTGAGCATCTGGTATGCTTTTCTAATATAGCTAGCACATTGGCTGGGATTCTTGGAGTTGATGTCACTAGCATATCATGTTAGTATTTACACTGCATAAAGTCATTTCTTCTATAGTTCCTCACGGATGAAAACTCATGACATTGTGCCACTGAACTATTTTACGACAACATTTGGGCTTTGAATATGCATTTGAAGTTTTCTTAATGTTGTTGGGCTTCAAGGTGGTAATCCCTATTCAGTTGAGGCATGTTCAGAATCTGCTGTCTAATAGTCGACTGCACTATTTGTAGGACTCCTGGCGCGCTTCAGAATAGTTGCTACAAAGTGGACAAAGATAGAATGCAAAAGGCCTCAGTAATGAGAAAAGCATAGGTCCATTAATAAGAGCAGATTGGAGCATGGAAATTTGTATAAAAATGCAAGAGATCAGTTTAGTTATACATTTATCAGTAAAATCTTCATGCAAACATCCATGCATCATATAATTGTTTAGTGTGTAATGGCAAATTATAGCACTCAATCTATGGAATACTTAAAAGTACCAGTATTATTAGGTGTACTAAAGCCAATGGGCCCAACAGAAGTGCAAGGGTGAGGAACTGGAGATGGATTAGCCATCCATCCAGCAAGAGATGTTGGCAGGGGAGCTGGTGCTGGCTGGAAAAAAAAAAAAACGCATTAACTTAAACTTCTAGACTGAAAAATTAAAACATCATTACGAATTGTAGTAACACCTTTCTATTTCCGCTTACACGATGAGCACCCAGAAGAGGAAAACCCCCAGCTTTAGGAATAGCACCCGTTAGCGGGTGAGTTACCGGTGATGGGGCACGAGCACCATTTAGCCCAAACAGTTGGTGGTTTTTTTTTTTTTTTTTTAAATTAGAGTTTGAGACCATTTTTTTTTATTGTTTGTTATTTCTTCCAAGGTTAATGCAGCTCTAATTTTTTAAGGTAGACACAAAATCGTGTCTTTTTTACATCGAATTGTTATTTCTTCCAAGGTTGGTGCAGCTCTAATATTTTTAGGGTGCATGCTAATTGTTGAGTGCACGCTAATTATTCGAGGCGTGCCTTTAGGCACGGGCATCCGCTATACTCAAATATGGATACTCAAATATTGCCACATCACATTTTGAGTATTCATTTAATGGGTTTATAATTTTGAGTATCTACCCTTCTACAATAGTTCATTTGTGTTCATAATAAAAAAAAAGTACTATTCACTCTATTTTTATTCATAAATGGGCCCAACTTTAAATTTGTACATATAATTTTTTTATAATATTAGTACCATTTAAAAGATATTCACAATACGTTTAAAATGAGATCAATCTTGAACATATTTTGGTAAAGATTAAAAATTAATAATTTCCTTTGGACCCTTAATTATTTTGCTTTGATAGTTCTGAATTTCCTCGAGGTTAGTATAGTTTATGTTATTGCTGTATTTTTTTTCCCCTTTCCATCTATATCCTGTCATAGGGTCCTTTCTGAAGTAAGATGAAGGACCTGTTATTCATTCTCTTTTTTTTTAATATCAACCCTCGCAAAAAAAATTGATAATTTTAAAAATTGATAATTTCAATTTTTGAGAGAAAGTGCAAAAAAATTGAGTTTTGAATTAAGCATTTGAAAAATGGAGAGAGAATGTTGCTACTTTTGATGGGGTGTGGTCCCCAAAATTTGGTTATTGAGGTTTGGTTATTGAGAAAGATTGGTAGTTTTGAGTATCCAAATGCCAAAAGTTGAGTATTTGTAACAAATATTGTTAACTTTGAGTATTTATCCAAATACCATTGTGAGCCTCTTTTGTGTATCAAAATACTCATTTTTGAGTATTTTTGTGTTTGAGTATACCACTAGTGATGCTCTAATAGGTAGAGAAATTGGGTTATTCTACTAAAATATTGCCCAGAAAACATATTTCTACTCCAGCAAAAATTGAGAAGATTAGATCTTGATTTTGCAAATTAATCCGCTATATGCAGCAAACAAAACCTAAGAACTCAAAAATTGAGAAGATTAGTGGGGGGAGAGAGAAAAGGAGAGCTAACAGCAATCTGCTCAATATTTGACGTACATTAAGGCTTAGTTTTCCGTTTGATTTTAGCAACTCAATTGCTAAAATCAACCATGATTTTAGCAAATGAGTTCAGGTGCTAAAATCATAGTTATTTCAAATCACAAAATTAAGTAGTTTCGTTTATCGTTTTTCGATTTTTTTCACACTAGATTAAAGTAAACGAGGAGTACTTTAATTTGGTGCGAAAAAAATCGAAAAACGATACACAGAACCACTTTATTTTTTGATTTCAAAATCATGATTTTAGCATCTGTTAAACTCGTTTGCTAAAATCATGGTTGATTTTAGCAACTCAGTTGCTAAAATCAAATGGAAAACTAAGCCTTAGATGTTTAGATGTCCGCTGAAGCTTAGTTTTCCGTTTGATTTTAGCAATTGAGTTGCTAAAATCAACCATGATTTTAGCAAATGAGTTCAAGTGCTAAAATCATAGCTATTTCAAATTACAAAATTAAGTGGTTCCGTTTATCGTTTTTCGATTTTTTTCACACCGAATTAAAGTACACGAGGAGTACTTTAATTCAGTGCGAAAAAAAATCGAAAAACGATACACGGAACCACTTCATTTTTTGATTTCAAAATCATGATTTTAGCACCTGTTAAACTCGTTTGCTAAAATCATGGTTGATTTTAGCAACTCA
Organism: Vaccinium darrowii; assembly: GCA_020921065.1. Taxonomy (NCBI): domain Eukaryota; kingdom Viridiplantae; phylum Streptophyta; class Magnoliopsida; order Ericales; family Ericaceae; genus Vaccinium; species Vaccinium darrowii. The sequence goes on from CM037155.1 coordinate 133,114, forward strand.
GTTGCTAAAATCAAACGAAGAACTAAGCATTCGCGAACTCACTCCATCAACCGAGAGCCATCCAATATAATCCACCATCGAGCCACCTTGCGGCGGGTTTACCTGTCTGCCTGCAGAATTACTTCAGTGAAAGACACTTTGAAGACACTTTGCTGCTTCATCAAGAGCTCTCCGTGCAAGCACATTTGGAGTAATTGAGAGTCCGCTGATAAATTGTCAATCATCACTTTGTAACACTTACAAGGAGGTTGTACGATGCAAAATTATCTTTCAGAAAATTCCATCGAAGTCCAATTTGTTGCTGAGTAAACATGAGCATACACCACATCACTTTAAGTCCAATATAAATTGTTAAACTCCAAAGTTTGTAAGTAATGAGTCATCATAAATTATACTAACGCATCAACTTTGTTAACTTATTGAGCACTAACCTTTCTATTTTATATTATTTTTTTCCGTGCCGTAAAGTGTGTTTTTTTCCGGGGGAGAGAGAGAGAGAGGGAGAAAGTGGCGGGTTTTGTCTAGGAAAGTGGGTTTCTTCTGAGGGTGTAGTACGGTTGTAGTGTTTTACCCAATAAATAAATGATAAAATAGAGAGAGAGAGAGAGAGAGAGAGAGAGAGAGAGAGAGAGAGAGAGAGAGAGAATAACTCTCCTGTTGGCAGAATAATTTTATAGGAAAAAAGTTTTGTAGGTTAAATTTGGTGTTTTGGATAGAGAGTTTGATTTTAGGAATTTTTGGAAAGTGACTTGCTAAATTTATAAAAAGTGTTTTTGAGGTTAAATTTGGGGTAAAATTTGGTGCTTTTGATAAGGATGCCCTAAGAACCAACCTTTAATCTATTTTATCCAATGAGGTACTCAAGATGCACACATGTTCAATGCTAAGATATGAAGCAAATGATGCGAGTATATTTTTGTTTGCACCTAAATTTGGCACAAAATTCTGTCAAGGCCGAGAAGATTAATTTCGGGCTTATTAGTCGAGCCAATTAGGCTAATAAATTAAAAGGCCTGTGTTGTTTTTATTATTTGAACTTCTCTTAAGGCCCATCCAGTTCATCTCAAAAGATTAAGCCCGTGAATGTTGGTTGGATATCACGGCCCAAAATTGAGGAAATAACAGCCAAGGGCCATTCCAGATAAATATAGATGGCCACGAATTGATTCAGTCACATAGGTGAAGATGAAAGAGAAAAACCGTTTGATATTATCCTTTCATTAAAAGGAGGAGGAGAAATATCAAGTGGTATTATCAAATTAAAATAGTCAACCAACACTTATCAGCACAATGTTAGGGAGGTGGTTACACCACATGGCGTAACGCCGTGAAATGGAGATAAAACTTCCATTAACCACCATTTGAGAGGGAAATCTGAGTACTTCATGGGACACATGGCAGTACCAAATTAAAGCGGGAAATGGCTTGGACACTTGGTAGTATCTCGTCACAATGGAAGTTAGCACCATGGAGCCTATAAATACAAGTTTCAAAGACTGAAAACGAGTTTCCACAGCCATCAACCTCACGGTTATCAATCAAGTCTCTCGACTAACCTGTCAAAGACCCTCAATCCGTTGAAGCCTCCGACTCCATTGAGTTTCTTTTACTTCTTGTCATTCAACAAGTCTAGCCCAGCCTAGGACTTTGTTTGTGACCCATTGTATCCCTACTTTTGTTAATCTTTATTAATAAAAGTCAGGTTTTATTTTATCTCGTTGCTTCTCATTCTCCACAACGGTTTAAGTCTTTGACGACAAGGCAATCTTCAAATCATTTTGCAACTCTACCCTTTGGGTTGCACGCAATCGCTACTTACGAAGTCAGAAAAAGGCACGAAGGCCTTACAACATTTGGATTAATGTGTCGCATAGTCCTGGCATGCCCGTTACACAAACTACTCAGGCGCTCGTGGTTTCATTAGGAGTTTCCACGTGAAAACCATTTTTTGATAGAATAAATTGAAATACCATAATGCACTAAGGATCTTCTAGGGTGTGTTGAATGGGATGACAGTTTAAAAATTAAATCTAATTATGAGAATTGCAATCATCCAAACTCCATTCTAATTATCAAAATTCAAAATGCACAATAAAAAATAATTAACATAAAGGGATAAAATAAGGAGATTTACATGGAAACTATTTAAGGTCAACACACCCTAAACATAAAACCATGGCTCCTACTTGAATTTCCATAAATCAATAGGGTTTACTGTAGATATCAAATTAGCAATTCCCACAAGCCCGCGACACATAACTCCATATCTTAATGTAGTACCTCGTACGTCATTGATTTCATGGACTCCAACAAACAAACACGTCTAGATCTCTTAATTAAACTAGCACCGTATCCATATCCAGCTCATGTAGTGGCAAATGCGACAATGCATGATATGAATGACATGTAAATTTATGAAGATTTTTTGTGAAAACAATCAACCTCGAATTAATCCATAGAGTATATGAGAATTAATCTAGATTGACAAGTACAATGATCAAACACAAGGTTTAGATCATGTTTAATGCATCAAAACACATGAATATAGAGAAAAATGTTCTCTCTCTCAAAATGGGCTGATGCAAGAATTGTACAGTAAAAAGGGGGGAAGTACCTTCATATACGAGCAAGTATGAAGACCTAAAGTTGACCAGTCAAGTGACAGCACATGTGAAGCGTTGGCGCCTCGCGAGCGAGCATAGGTGCTACCACGCCCCACTCGGGCGCCATTCAAGAGGGACGGGGAGACTAGAGAAACTGCCGCAGACATGCCCCACGGGCTCATGTTTCTGACCAGCAAAGCTCGGTTCATGCCTTGGCCAAATTTTAAGTCTCTCACAAAGAAAGAAGCCCCTAACAACCATGCCTTACGAAGATACCATTGCAAAATACTAGACATGAGACATGATAGATAGAACAATACTCTTAAACAAACATGCAATATGAAAGAGACACTCACAAATATAGATGCAACCGTGAAATGCATGTTTATGCCTTCCGTCTGTATACCGAAATCAAAACAGTGTGCCAACATGCAGTGATGGAACTAGGAATCGAAGTCGGAGGGGGCCGGATTAAGAAAATAATCTTGTTCGATAATTTTTTCAAAACTAAATCTAGTCAATTGAATTCATCTGTTCTTGTAAGAATGCGTTTCATGTTGCACTTTAAACATTTTAATGACAACCCAACTAAGCCATGCCACTTGTCAGTTGTCACTCTGAGTGCCCTCCTAACTCAAACACTTCCTGCAAAACTTATAGATGTGGATCCATGACTAAGTCGTGGATCCCACAATAATGTGTAGTGGTGGAGTGTTTTGAAGCAAGCACGTAGTAGCCGATACGTAGCGGTTTTCTAGGCCTTCTGATGCCATTACAATCCAATGTTCCAGTGGGAGGGGAATTGCATGCTTATTGACTCGGTTCCATTATGTGCCAGTCCGTTTCTGATTCATGCCCAATACTCAATTGTTACAAGTGATTTGGACACTTTTAAAAAAAAAAAATTTGTTTCAAAAATCATAACCGCAACACCCGATTCTCGTTATATAATGTTTGATATTCCCGGTTGTTTCTTCAACAACCTAACCTTCCACCTCGAAAAATTCATATTTATGTACTCCTTACTTTTTTTTTTTTGCCTAGCAAATTGAACCAACGTAACAACCATGATCAACTGGGAACCCACCCAACGTAGAATTTTCGGACTTGAGCCGTTGCTGACCAAACTGAGGAGGAAATATTGATCTTCACCACGTCGCGGGCCGAAGTGCAAGTTAAATGGGAGCACCCTCTCGCAACCATCCGATCCCAAGTATTGAACTCAAGACTAGTGGGAGATGAGCAACCTTATTGTTAGATGATCTAACCACCTCAACTAACAGCTCAGTAGTTAAGTACTCCCTACTTTTTTATGAAATAATAAGATGATCAAACTTTCTTAAATCACAAATTAAACTCAAATAGCTTAGATGATTTAAGATCCTACTCATCCACGTTTAAGTGACTTTCTTACCTTTCTGAGAATGAGAATGGTCTCCCACCCATACTAGTACGTTGTAGATGTGCTATACTTTATAAGGATAAATCTGAGATGCGTGCAAGCCAGGGGCGGCTCCAGGATTTTCATTTAGTGCTGACAAAAATACATAGCGTATCTATGATAAAAAGCTTTATGAAAAAAAAAAAAATGTTGACTAGGCAAAAGAGATGCTCCATATATATATATATATATATATATATATATATATATATATATATATATATCAATCCGGATCCCCTCAGGACTCCCGGATATAAGCTAAGTCCGAACTTTTAATGTCAGCCGTTGGATCGCAGCCAACGGCTGCGATGGAAGGAAGGGTCTCGCGGGTTATAAGCAACCGGGTCCGGGTAAATTAATCTCGCGGGTCACCCTATCAACACAAATCGGGTCATTTCCTTCCTCCCCTGTCAAACGACAACCAACGAAGAGAGAGAAAGAGGCTTAGGCGATTCACGGCGATTTTCAACGTACCACCAAATTGAGATCTGATTCCGAAGACAAAATCGACATCCAAGGTCTCTCTCTCTCTCTCTCTCTCTCTCTCTCTCTCTCTCTCTCTCTCGTTCGAATTTGGTGCGAATCTTAAGAACTACGGTTACGGTTATGGTTTTTGTTCGATTTCAAATCAAACTAGGGTTTCAAACTCGATTTGTACGAAAACCCTAGTATAGTTCGAATTTGGTGCGAATCTTAAGAACTACGGTTATGGTTTTTGTTCGATTTCGAATCGAACTAGGGTTTCAAACTCGATTTGAACGAAAACCCCAGTATAGTTCGATTTTGAAGAACTGCGGTTAGGGTTTGTTCGAGTTCGCGTATAAATTGTGCGGTTTCAAACTCGAACTATACTAGGGTTTCGAACTCGAAATCTAGGGTTTGTTTTTGTCACTTCACGATTCAGATTTTTCAAGAATTAGTAGCTAGTTAGGGTTTGTTTTTGAGTTGAAATGACTGATTTTGGACGTTTGCTTCAGTTTAGATTTATGTCACAATTCGCATTTGCTTCAGTTTAAAGAGAGACAGATAGCATTGCAGAGTGACATTCCATATTTATTGATTTGCTACTGTTAATTAAATAAAGAATTAGTAGCTAGTTAGTTCCGGATTTCATTATGAGTAAGTACTAATCTTTGTAATGAGGCAAGCAAGAGATTGGTTTTTTTCCTTCACAGTAAATCTAAAGCTATACTCATTAAGTCATTCAGAAATTGGTTAAGGGCTGTTGTGTAAAAATAGATTTCTGAAGGTTTAGTTTGTAATTGTATTACTCTGAATAGTATTACTCTGAGTTTGTATGTCGGTTTACTAGAGTCTAAGTCGGTCAATAGATGTATGATGTTTTGTGGGTTCATTTCAGTAGCATTTGAGTGGCAATTTTGTTGTAATTTTAGTTGTAATTGTATATAGACCTCAAGGGGTCATTTGCTCAGCATCAATTGAAACAGAGAGATTTTCTACCAGAATGTTAGGGTTTTGCTCATTTCCAGCCAGCTTTTGGATTATCAAAAACCGTTACCATTTTAATCTCACTTACATTACTGTTGCAGACCACAATAGCAACCTAGATGAAAGATTTTATGACCCGATAAAAGGAAAGGTCTTGCTAAACGGGGTTCCCCTCTTGGAAATATCCCACGGATATTTGCACAAAAAGGTATATGCCTGGATCTTCATTTACATGCATTTCTAGTTTTATATCGTTTGCTATTGTTGATTTACATTTGTGTTTTGTTACTGACCTAGATTCCAACTTTACGCAAGCCTGTGTCCACAGTTTAACCAATATTATGATCTGAGTAATGCTAAAACAATAATTGAATGCTTGCGCTTATAATCCTCAAGACTTTAATGTGCCTTTGTAGGACTTGAACTCTGTTGTCTAGAATCCTCATACTTGACCTCGGCCATAGGATTTCAACTCATTTGTTTGATGAATAATGGATTAGTATTCAACTCATTCGAAGGTCTCTCTCTCTCTCTCTCATCACCATTCATGTTATAGCAAATGTCATCAACTTCCACAAATAGTAGATTTCAAGGCCCTCTTTGTGGATGTGGGGTACCAGCCCCCCTAAGATCTTCAAACCAAGATCCAAATCGGGGAAGAAGATTTTTTGGTTGCATCAACTATAAGGTAAATTCTTGCATAATTACTTTTTTTTTGTAATTTTAAAACCGTAAAAACTTCTTCCATATAATGTGATGCACATTTTTTGTTATTTTTTTTTTTGTAGCAACCCACTGCCTGTGGGTTCTTCCTTTGGCTTGATCCTGAAAGGGACATGGAGAAAGAATTACTACAAGTAGAAAATCAAGTGCTGAAAAGAGAGGTTGAAGCCCTAACCAAAAAGAATGACAAGCTGAGGAAAAAATACAAAGAAGCTGAAGCTAAAGTGTTGGGTTACAAAAAAAATTTTTTTTGGGTTTTAGTTGTGTTTATTTTTTTGTGGTTGGGTAGGTTTGTAAACGTGACTGCATAATATGCACAGATAAGCTCATCTGTTTCAGTTTTGCACAAAAGCAGAGTAGAAATATTAACATATCAGCTTATCTGCAATACAAACCATAAATCATGAAAGTATTACAGAAATTCAACATAGAAATAGCTACCAAGTGTGTACAAAACACCCCCAATAAACCACTACCAACTACAACAAGACAACTGCTGTTAAAATTGGAAAATCATAACTGAAAGAACACATTTTCTTCTTATGCTTGAAAGAGTCTTGAATCAAGTGTATTTTAACTTTTAAGGATAGAAAGTTCGTTTGGGCAATTCGTCAAACACATGGCGATCTTGGATTGTTCGAAGAATATGATCGGCAATGCATTCGAGAGCTGATCTTAGATCATTGGAGTGCGAAGCTTCAAGCATGCGCCGTGAGACCTCAGCTTCTAAAGAGCTTGAAAGTCGTTGGCTCCGTCACATACTACAAATCGAGAGAAGAACAGCATAACGTCGAAGAAGAAGGTGGCCACCGGCGAGATTGCTGCAGATAGGGGAAAGGGAGAGAGCCGCCACTTTAGATTGGAGAGCGAGAAGACTGACGTATTGTCGGAGAAGAAGGCTGGCGAGCTAGCTACCGGGGGGGAGGGGGGGGAGAGAGAGAGAGAGAGGTGGGGGTGGTGCTCTGATGTTTGATATAACGCACCCTTGACTAATGGAGAAGAGGTTTTGAACAAAAAGGGCATTTCCGTCTCTGAGAATAAAAGGTTTTGAATGAAAGTGGACCTCAGGCTTTGCAAGGCAAATTCTATTTGCAACCCCTCATTTTCTAAATACATCCCACCAATTTTTGACCACTTTTAAGACAAAAACTACTCTCATACAAAATGACAATACTATCCGTACATTTACTAAACATAATCCACAGCCCACAACCTTACAAACCCTAAATACATCCTACACCCTGAAATTAAAAAACCCATCTCCAAAAATCAAATTTTCATTTCCCGGATATCTGGTTCATCATAGACATCGTCTTCTTCAGAGGATTTGCCATCATCCTCTTCATCAGATGTCTGGTTCGTCGTCGTCTGCTTCTTCCTCCTCCCTAACGTCTTCTTTTTCCTCTCTTCCTCTTTTCTCTCTATTATCATCTCTATCTCCATGGAAACAAGATCAATGGAAGTTTCCTCCCCATCCATTGAGCTTGACCCCATTCTCGCTCTTTTGAAGCTTGAAGATGCACTAATGGGACTGAGATCAACTCTTTCAGCCATGAAAGAAGTGGAGGAGGAAGGCGGTGTGGCGGATATGGTGATTTAGGAGGGCAAAACGCGTGAAGAGATAATATACTTTTAACAGATTGCAGAATTTCAATTTAAGATTTTTTCAACGTGTTCGGATAAGCAATCCCTTTGTACCAGTAGCACGTACTGGTAAAAGTTAAACTTGCAATTGGATTCTACAATCTGAGAACTGCTAAACACGTCAACATGTCGTATTTTAGAATCCGACAAGTTACCTTTGTTTCAGATTATACAATCCAACAAGTGACATTTGTCTCCGACAAGCTTTATGACTTTCAACCATAAACCAACCCTAGGGAATTAAATCTAATAAAGCAAACCACAATCATAAGGATCAAAGTAGTCCAAAATAAGTCATCCTTCACACAACCATAAGTCAAAAGAGGCCGTAAATACGTCAAAAGATGACTTTCCGTTCGGATTTTACAATCTAAAAACTGATAAATACATCGTATTTTAGAATCCAGAAGATGACTTTGAGTTCGGATTGTACAATGCGAAACGTTAGATAGCTTTCGTATCATACATCTGTACTGATTAACCTTTGTACTGGTGGCTTACTGGTACAACTGGAGATTTCAAGAAAAAAAATTTACGAAACGGTGGACTCTCTCTCTCTCTCCTCCCTTGCATGAAAAAAATCCCATCGTCCTCTTCAACATCCCCTCTTCGAGAAAACCCTTGCCACCATATCCGTTCATTTCTCTACCAAATCACCCCTCTATAACTTGATTTGTCTCACTAAATCATCACATCCTGCACCCCATTCCTTTTATTTTCCGTTAAAACCTCCATTTGAAGTCAATTTTGAACTATTTTTCCCTAAATCTGAAAACCAAACCTGTCGAACCCCCAAATCCAAAATCTCTCTCTCCTCTCCTACAAATCGAACTCCAAATCACCTACCCATAACACCCCATTCCATCGATTTCCGTTTTCTCTTTTCCCTCGTTACAGTATGAACTCGAGGCCTAGTTTTATCGAATTTCTTGGTGATGGCATGCTGGTAGTGGTGGTGTTGGTGGGTTACAGCGTGTGTGAGGAGGAATGGGGGAGGGGAGAGGTCTATTGAAGGGGATGGGGGAGATGAGGGGAGAGGGAGAGCATGGGAGAGATAGCAAGAGAGACGAGGGAGATATTATTTAAAAATTTTTGTTTGTTTTTTTTATGGGTCAAGGGTATTTTTCAAAAATAATTGTGTTTTTGATAGGGACGGGGCAAGTTGGGGGATTTTTGGCAGGTTGTATTTAGCCATTTTAGTGAAGCCCTAATTAGGGGGTGGGATGTATTTAGCAATGGGATGTACTTAGTAAATTGAGGGTCGCAAATAGAATTTGCAACCATGTTATATTGGACCCAACACCTTGGAAAAGAAAGAAGTGGACTGGGCCTTGGCCCTCTTTCAAATATTGGACCCTAGACCAATTTTTTTTTTTAAAATCTATTACTATTTATGTTGAAGGTCACCCTCAACGAGCATCGGCGGTCTTCCTTCATATTTTTATTTTGCAAGTTTTTCGATTTTTTCATTTCTAACGTCAATCACCTGTAGTAATTTTTTATGCGGGCATCGGAAAGCATTCGAGAACAAGACAGCATTTTTTTTTTCAATTTTGAACCCAGTCTTACTGGTAGGGGAAGAAGAGTCCTATCGGTAGGGGACAGGTCAGATTGGCCACAATATGAGCAACCACATGTCTACCGGTAGGGGAAGAAGAGTCCTACCGGTAGGATGGCGATTTTCAGCATTTTGGGGCTTTACGAATTTGATGCAATCAAGAGTTCCCAACAACAGTAGACACCATTTATCAACCATACAACTCATCTATTCTAATATATAAGGGGGAGCAGCACTTTGGTGTCCTCTTTTTTTAAGGGTGTATATTTTTCATACTTCCCAATTTGTCCCTACACATAACCTTTTTGACGATTTCCAAATGTCTTGATCTGTGTAACTGTCAAGTGCAATCAAGTAAAAGAGATTTTAAGAACGTTGAACAGCCAATTATAACTACAACTCAGAAATCTCGGCCATTAATTGCCTCCACGTAAGAAGCACAAAGACCCATTATCTCAAGCCACTAGAGAGAGAAATCCCAAGAGAAACTGAGAGAGGGGAGGGGGAGGAAGATGGAAAGATACACGAGACCCAACTTTTGCCCCATTTGCAAAAACCTACTTCCGCAACAGTACCCATACCAAAATAATGTTGCAATTCTTTTTCTTCTTCTTTTTGTTTATTTACAGAAATCAAGTTCCAAATGAAGACGTCGACCAAATCAAAGGTAATTTCTCCACCATTTTAAGAAAATTGTCAAGTTAAATGAGACAAAGTTTCAAGATCAGTATGATCGATTTTCATACAATGTAGACTTGGATTGTTAGTTTTTTAAACAAACCTTTTTTTAAGATGCAATGGAATCCCAGAAACTTTTGCCTACATATGAAACATGTACTCCTATTTTGGAACTTTAGATATCCTTTCTTCTTCCTGTTAATGGTTTCTTTGTCTCTCTCTTAAATAGATGTATATATAAAGATATCACACATTTTAACAAAATTCAACTTGCACACGAATTGCGTGTGCCCAACCTCTATTTTATAAAATCGATGTTTTTTGTTAAAGTTAACACGATTGATTTAGTAAATTTGATAAAAGAGTACTTAAGCATTAAATCGTGGGAAAAGCGGCGCTAGCATAGTGTATGATTTTAGTACATGCCATTTGTCACAATACAGTGTATAGATATGGAAAATTATGAATAGTTTATTTGATGTGATATTTACTTTTATGTTAGTTTATTTGTCCCGTTATGTTTACTTCATTCAGTTTGATTGTCGCATAAAAGATGATTGCCATGTAAAAGATAATGATATGCACATGAGATCAAACGATAAGCCGGAAGTTTTTGTGCACATTATTTGTCAAAATTCAACTTGCACATGCATCGCGTGTGTCCCAACCTCTGATATTCAAGTAGCGAGAGCCAAGAAATTCCTACCTCAAAGGGTTTTGAGCAAAACCCAATCCAAGCCAACTCCTAGGACTTTGATCTTGGAAACGGGCCAAAGAACGAACAATCCGAGATCAACCACGCGATTCAGAAGCCGAGATCAACGACATACGAAGGGATTTTGGAGTATTTTGGTTGAATTTTGTGTGATAGGGAGAAGGAGAGAACCGGGTAGGTGAGGGAGAGAGGGAGGTGGAGAGGGAGAGAACCGGGATGTGGCGGATACATTACGCACACAGAACAGCTACCATACCCACTTAAATATGAAAATTGCACCACACCCCTCATATACTAACACAGTAACACATTAACCCAAAGCAAGATTTTATTTACAACACATACGTAATTACAAGGTCCGTTAAAGTTTCATGATAATAATACACGGGTCGTTACAAGGTCGTTCAGTAATCAAGCCGAACTTAAACTCAAATTTTAGGATTGTTTACTAAACGAGTCAAGTTCAACACTCAAAAGGCTTGCAAAAGCTTAGCTCGTGTAAAGAGGCTTGTTATATTAATTAACCAGGTTTGGCTCGTTAAGGATTTGGTTCGAATTTTAGGCTCGTTTGATAAACGAGCCAAGTTCAAACACTGTAAAACTCGGCTCGGCTCGGATCGTTTGCACCTCTACTGAGTGCTGACCTAATATATTCGGCGAATACAGTGTCATAGTTTTCTCATTTCCCACATCAATGACATCATATAAAACAATGTGTGTGTTGCTTGGTGATCAACAAAATTTCATTACTCTATCCAAGAACTCTTTTTCCCCACAAGACTTTGGTAACCAAATTCCATATTGTTTGCCTTCTTGCCTGTCCTAATGTTTTGGAACAAGAAACATTGCTTCATATCTTCGAGGAGGATCTCAATGAAATACAGTTTTGCACCCCTAGATTACTAGTTTACTACTCCCTCCGTCCCATAATGTTTGTCCGGTTTGCAAAACGAGGATGTAAAAATAATACAATTTTTGTAAGAAAAATTAAAATTTATTTTCACAATTTATTAGATATCAATGTGTTATGTTAATTCATGTAAAACATGTGTTTTATTTCTCAAAAGAAATGCATTATTTTTAGTCCTCATTTTACGAACTGAACAAATATTTTCGGACGGAGGGAGTAGAACTTTAGAACATGTGTGAAGTCCTTCGGTTATGTTCAATTACGTAGCTGAATGAGTCGATGTAAGCAACACAAAAATAGATTTTGTAGTCCTTAGCGCAAGTCTAATGGTAGCCATTTGGGATGCTATTCCTATAATTTGGAACAATAAAATAGAACTTGGAACTACAATGGGGGGGCAAATTTGGTTCTAAAATGGATTAATGGTTCCATCCTTGCCACATCACTAATCCAACTAAAATTAACCGTTAATCCAACACGTAAAGCTACCAAACTTGACACGGCATCACCAAAACTTTACACCCCATTGCCAAGCATTACATACCATCACCAATCTCTTGGATGCATTACCAAACTTTAAAATTTATGCCCAGCCTCTACACTCCATCTCCAATCTTTACATTGCATCACCAATCTTCAATGGCGTAGCCAGAGATGACAAGTAGTGGGTGTACAATGAAAACACAAATTCAAGGAAAAAAAAAATTTTGACATTGAAAACAGTAACACTAGTAAAAAAAAAGTAACATATTCATTCACCAACAATAGAGTTAATGACCTTTCCATTAAAGATACTAACAAAACAACAATAGGCCACGATGAGTTTTCATGTTTTGAAAGTTTTGAATTAATAGTTTTATTGTCAATACTTTCAAATGTGTCTCTATCTAAATATGTGCAATCATGTTATCACTCACCCATTCGGTTGTGCCATTGATTCTTCACATAATTCATAAATGAAAATGCGCTCTCTATAGTAATAGTTGTAACCGGTAAAATTAATGTAAACGTTAAAAGCAAATAAACCAATAGAAAAACTTGGTGTCTTATAATCTCCACCATCGCCCGCGGGTCATTGTAGCATTTGAGTTTTTCAAGTCTTTTGTGTTGATCTTCATGTGTTGATTTGGGAGAGGAAAAGGCCAAAATATTGACTTTAGGTAAAATTTAAAAGCACAAGGTGAAAAAAAAGAATCAAAATTTCTACTGATCTAAAGGTGAATCCGCCATCAATCATTAGTACATTATCAGGAAGGTCTCCACACTGAATCACAAAATTTTATGTGGCATCACCAAATGTTAGACTTCACCACGAAGGTCATTATACTAAGTCAGCAAATTTTCCTGGTGAAGTCCAAAGTTTGGTGATGGCGTGTCAAGGTTGGTCATGAACTGTAATGTGTAGTTTAATATTGAAACTGTTTGGCTATAAATAAATTTAAAAAAAAAAAAACCAATCACTAGAGGTGCAGTGCCAAAATTTGATCAAAAAACACTTTTTGGTGTCAAATTATGCAATCGGCTCTAGCCATTTTACATAAAGCATTGGACTTGCTCTTGGTGAATGGCATTTACCCCAGCACTGATAGCGCCCTATCAACTCAAGCAAGAGCTCCGCGGGCCAGGCCCATGATCCAACATTTAATGAATGGCGTATTTTGGGTTTAAATGGGTTCTGATGTTTTCTATCAATGGCCCAAGTGTAGGGTGGCAGCCACAGTTGGCAGGGTCCAGCATCCACATGGAAGTCCCAGTACAAACTCCACTAAGCACTGCCACGTGCAAAGGGATTTGGACCATGATGTCTCAAGGCACCCCTACATTGGTCGGTTGATTCGGTGGGATTTATATAGTGACTCAAGTTACTACACAGCTATAGTGGCCTTATTTATGGGCCTTCTATTATTTGTATTTGGAATCAAACCGCTTAAAAGGGTAAATTTCACTGACCTCCCCTGAGGTTTCTAACAAATACACCGATCTACCCTATGGTTTTTAAAAAGAAAAGGAGGTCAATGCATTTTCAAAAACCACATGGAAAGTCAGTGTATTTTTCAAACACCTCAGAGGAGAGGAGGTCAGTGAAATTTACCCTTTTGATTATGACAGATATATAGTACTGTACTTATTTTTTTCCTTGTACTATAAATGGATACACAGATAAACTACTTCATAAACATATGCAAGAGAACTGACCACACTTATGTCGGGATAGTAACCTGGAAAATGGGTGCGTAATGTCGCAAATCTATCTGTTTGTTCCCCTAGAAAAAAGAAGACATGAAACGAAATTTAGGTTAAAGGAGTAAGAGAGAGGAAGAGAGAGAGTTCGAACGCAGACTTTACGGACAAAGCCATGCACTCCGACGAAGGTAAATAACGGGAATGAACCCCATTTGAATGAAACCAACTAAAAAGGAAATACAAATATTGACAATCAACTGATAAAGAAATGTTACTGTATTTCCGTGTGTTTATATTAATAGGCAATCAAAACTTGTGAATCAAAAGGAATTCAAAAAGCTTGTAATTCCTTTTTATATATATCCCGTGCATATATCAAAAAGCTTACTTTTAAGTAGTCTAGGTTAATATATAAGAAAATCAAAGGAGGAATAATCGAACAGTTACAATTTTTAAAGTAAAAGAAGATCGAACAGTTAAAGAGTTGCTCACGTTTATATGTAGTCGACATTTTCAAAAAAATTCGCTCTATCTATATTAGTATTGCAGGATGACTTTTGGTGAATAGAACTTCCTAAGCTTGCCACGTGTCCCCTAATCCTTTGCATTTTTTTAGCAATTAGTAAAGTCCTAAATGGTAGTATTTAATTCTTTTCCGAGTTAAGCTTTGTTAAGGTTTTGTGGTGATCAATTTCAATAAAGGAAAGTAGTTATTCTTTTCCAGCAGATACTCAAGAAATATCGGCACAAGAAATTCCTAGGGTAGGAAAGAAGTTGTAGAAGAAGAGTGAGGGACAGAGAGGTCTGGGCTGTGATCAAAGGAAGAAGAAGAAGGATGGCAGAAATTTAGAGAGAGATGCTCTGAGTTTGATCGAAAAAAGAAGAAATGGAGAAATGGAAAGGAATGAGATATTTATAAGGAGAGAAAGGAGGAGGGGAGGGCCCCCGAACGGTCACAATCAACCATCACGTCGGAGACAAAACGTCATCAAATAATGATGACCTCGGACAACTGAAAAGGCGCCCCCAAACGGTCGCATCAATCAGCTGAAAAGTTGTCAGAAAACGGATAATGCGCTAACGCCACGCGCGCGTGGAAAGCACGCCACGCGCCTATGTGTCCCACACACGCGTGGGGGCCATTGTAGGAAAGGTCAACGCAAGACCCTTGTTGACCAGAGTCAACGTTGACCCACTATTGAAATTGTGACATCTGTCATCCAGGTGGCATAACACCCCCTCGACACGTGGCACTCTCCGCGGCGGCCTCCACGCAGGGGGGGGGGGGGGGTCACTGCCGCGGGTACGAGACTTCGAGCGATGGGGGCCACCAGCACGAGACCCCATCGTGCAAAGCGCCTCCACGGCGCGCACCTTAGGCCCAACGAGGATGGAGCTTAGACAACCATAAGCCATCCGAAAAGGAGAACAGCCTATGGTTCAGATGACTAGTGCGGCTCAGAACATGAGCGAGAATGCGAGAAGCTAGTTCGAATTAGCCCAGGTAATTATACCTGCTGCGGTCTAAAGGCAGGACCCCGGGGGGCCCCTGAGGCTTGGCTACAGTATAGGCGCGACCGAGTAGGTCACGACCTTGTCCTTACGGGAATAAGGGAGATTTAGTGGCTTTGTGGCTATAAAGAACAAGAGGATCGCTGAGCGGAGGAATGGCTCGTCACCGCGGGGGTCAGCTGCGCGGTGATGACGTCACCCGTACGGTCAGGTTGTACGGAAAGGACACGTGTTATCAATGCCCAGAGGTTGGTGAAATCTTGGCAAAGGTATATGTCATTCTAGAGAGAGAAAAGGGTAATCACTGAATGAGAGGACAACATTTTCTCTGGTGAGATTCGGGCCCCATCTCCTAGGTCACCAAGGGTATCACGGCTTAGATTGAGAGCAATCCACTGCCTTAGTTCTTTCTGTACACACCTGCTCTGTTCTTCACCCTTCCTCTAGACCACCTCATTCTCTTTCTTATTGTGTCTTTACTGTTAACTATCCATACCTCTCCAGCTCATCATATTCGGCTAAAAAGCAAGAACCATCTCCTATAGTGTTCAATTACATGGGAATGATGTTAGGAAATCGGAACAACAGCCGTGCGTAATGAAAAACGGCAAAGAAAGCGAGACACAAGATATACGTGGAAAACTTCAACGCGAGGAAAAAACCACGGGAGCCACACCAGTTCACTATGAAATCAAAAATAAGAGTACAAGTCTTCGCAATCTCTCTGAGATCTGCGTTTTCTCTCGTCTCTCTCTGTTTTTCTCTGAAAATTGATAACCCTAAAATTTAACAAACTGCTAAATAGGTCGGGCTCTATGGCCGAAATTACACCCCGAGGTCCAAAAATATCGTTTTAGCAGTCCCGTGGGGGCACTGCCCGGGATAGACCACTGCTGAAGGTTGTCTGCACCCCAACAAATGAAGTGTATTTGGGATTGTTTGACTGGTTAGCTTGGACTGAGAGAATTAAGACTGTTGATTTGTCGACAAGAATGGGAATAGATAGAGTAGTAATCAAGCAATTTGCAAATTTTTGGAATAATGAGTGTTAGATATATTGGCGACTTCTGGATTCCAACAAACCATTGGAATCTGTAACTATTCTTTTTCTATTAAGGTTGGTGAAGTGTTTCTATGTTATTTAGTCTAGATACTCCGCCTTGTAGATTATGAATTTTTGAAAAGTCTATACCATGCAATTGCTTGGGAATTCTATTTTGGAAAGGTATATATACGCATTTCATGATATGCATTCACTGGAATTCATGTTAAAGACTTTCTATGTATTAATTGAGTTTTTGTTATCAAGGTCTTCGATAGGAAAAGCTGGTTTAAAAGGGCAAAGAGGTTATCGTTTGCCTTTGTGTGGAGACAGTGGAGTAGAGAAATTTTTCTAGGCACTTAAGGCTTCATTCAATTGCACGGAAAGGATGGAAAAATCAGAGTCCTTGTAACTTTCTATGTGTTCAATTACCAAGAAAGTTGTGGGACTTATAGCTTCAGTGCCTTTCCCACAAGGAAATATTTTTCTGCAAAATAGATCTTGCCAAAATGAAGGAATTTTAGTTTTCATGTAGGATTCGTTATCAAGAAAACACACAAAAAAGCAAAATTTATTTTCCTTCACTTTCTCAGGAATCCATTTTCCATACAACATTATTCACAACTGAACAAAGCCTTCAAGGACAGACTGCAGTGTCCCTGTGGCACTCAAGCTCCTTGTAGCACCCTGTTTACATATATAAAATTAACAAATCCAATAATTAATTGACACGTAATTGAAAATGCCAAACGTTGGCAATTACATGTTGGTAAAGATACACTAGATTAAAGGAATATAAATGATTAAATACGATGTCGTATCGTGTTCAAAGATGAAAAGCAGTTATTGGCAGTTGCAAACCATTGCCGACGTAAAAGGGTGGTTTCGAAGCCATGATATTTACTGCTAAACATATAAACTCCACGTATGGATTTGGGAAACAAGGCAAATTGACAGTTATAACACGTGGAATGCTTATCGAAAGACAGTTATTCACTTTAACATTTAATCATTTGAGTTTGTTTAAATAACTGTACAGATTCAAAATCAAAACTTCTGGAAGAAGAATTAGAAGGATTCAAATTCAGACGTGGAGGAGAAAACAACTGCCAACTCAAAGAATGGAAGTTAGAGTTCGAAGCAAGCTATTATTCAAATTCATTGAGCGGGAAGTTCAAATTGCAAGCAGCATCTATAAATAAGAGAAATTGAAGAGTGAAAAGGCCCCCGGACAAATCTTCAACAAACAGCTATCAAAAAACTGATGCTTGGTTTGTTCATTGGCAAAGTAGTTTAGGATTTCGAACTCAGTTCGAAGTAGTTTAGGAAGTAGATTAGGAAGTAGTTAGGATTAATCTCGGTTGTTCTTGTAACAATCACTCGTTCGAAGTTCTTGTATTTGAAGTTGGAGACAATTTCGAAGTAAGTTTACTTTTGATTTATTAATCGAAGTATCTTGTTTCTTTTCGTTCTTCGATTTCCTAAGTTTGTTGGTTTACATTTCTTCACTTGTTGAAAAAATCCTCTTAATTGAGGTAATTGAACCAATAAAACACAATCGCCTGATTAGATTTGGTTTTTTCCAAAGTTAATCTGAGAGAGGAGATTGAAACTCTCTCTGGCACGCTCGCACACAATTATTTCCATTACAAAGAAGTAAAAAGAACCAAAACACACCCACGAGGCACGCGAGCGCTCTTGGAACCAAATGAGGGTGGTCCAAGCAATTATTTATTGACGTTCAACGAAACTATAAGGAACAGTATACACAGTACATTAATTGAATCATTGATATGATCCAGTAAAAGTACTGCATTAATGTTCACAACTCAACAAGAGTATCCATTAAAGCTCCACGAGGTCGAAAGACGACCTCCGTCAACTTCTCCTTTTCTATTTTCCTTGCATTTCCATTTCCACTTCCATTTCCACCTTTCTCGTAATTCTCCTCGGCTTTTTCCCAATCAAAGCACTGGATCAAAGTTCCTAATGCCAACGCAATAAACCTCCTCGCCAAACTTTCCCCGGGGCAAACCCTTCTACCTGACCCAAATGGAACAAACTTAAACCCTACCTTTTCTCCATCCACCCCATTAAACCGCTCTGGCTTGAACTGGGTTGGGTCGTGCCATAACTGAGGGTCGTTGTGCAAAGCCCAAGTGTTGACAATTAACATGGTCCCACTAGGGACACTGAAGCCTTGTACAAAACAATCCCTTGAAGATTCATGCAAGGTGTTTAATTGGACTGTGGGACCCAATCGGAGCGCTTCATTTACGATGCAATTGAGGTATTTGAGTTTAGAGAGATCACTATCGTCCATTAGTCGAGTTTGTCCAACATTGGAATCAATCTCATCCCTTGCTTTATTGAATTCATCTGGATGTAAGATCAAAAATGAGACTGCTGCTTCTAGGGTAGTAATTGTTGTTCCTGTTCCACCTATCAACATTACCTGAATAGAAAACACCAGTCAGTGAAAAATTGTGTTTTTTTTCCTTTGAAGCAAAAAAATGCAAAATCTGAATATTGAAAAGTCCTAGCTTCCACCTTGTTATTAACCATCGATAATTGTAATGAAAGTAATGGTAAGCTTCCAACACTTGTTCTACTTTGAAGATCTAGACTTTTCATTTATAAACCAGAGTTCCGGGTCCGTTTGCACACACAGACTACTAGCGGGGTCGCAATTGAAACCGAAGCAAAGCACCGAAAGGATTAATCCTATAAGAGTTGATAGCACCTAAGAGGTTTCGAACCTGAGGCGCAAGCGGGAGCAAATCTCTAAGGGACATGCCTTGGCCACACAACCAACTTCTAGGGCTAGAATATTCTAGACCTTGATATGTAGCATGTGTTGTTGAAATTACTTTGCTCCAATCGTATGTGTGCAAATGAAACAAAAACTTGTGGTACAAAACTTGAATGAATTAATATTCATCTTGATTGGGGTAAAAGAAATTGTGATTAAAGTTAACGAAAGCATGTTGAGTTTTGGGTTCAATTAAGTCCAAGGAGATCGGCTACGTGGTCAAGGCTTGACACTTACAAATTTGCTTACTTCTAGAGTCTCATGTTTCAAACCCCTAAGTGTTATCAAAATTTATAACACCAGCCCACTACGATACGGGGCTTTGCTACTTCAAACAGACTAGTTCTCTGTTAGTGGACGGGGATTAAGTCCCATGAATTATTTAAGTTGCACATAAGTTGTGTTGAACACTAAGTTTCAACGACGACAACAACAACGACAATAATAACAAGGTATAAGGTTTAATTTACCTTTATAATGGCCTTGATGATATCATCAGTGTAAAATTCTTCTGATTCTTGTAACAATAGCATAACATCAATGATGTTCTTCCTCTTCTCATCACCCCCCTCTGTGTTTGAAAAAGACCTCTTCTTTCTTCTGTGTTTAACAATCATATTTTGCACAAACGCCTCCCTCTTTGTTTTCAATCTCTTATTTTTCACATCCCTAATTACAGAACTCACAAACTTTAGGACAGGAAACATATCAACCACACCAGGCCTACCAGGTGGACTAAAAGTCCTCTTAAAGTCACTCAACTCAAATTTCCCCTTTTCTGATTCCAATTCATCCCCTTCAAAGTACCTCTCCCCAGAAACCATCTTCATCATTATGTTAAAGGTCAAGAAAGCGAACAACAGTTTCACCTCCACTTTGGGATTTCCTATGCCAAACAATTTTTTTACCAGATACCGGACTTCTTCAGCTCGGATTCTCGAAGTCATTTGAAGCTGCGCTGACGAAAAAATTTCACTGTTGGCAAATCGGCGTATGTTGCGCCAGTGAGTGCCGTAAGGGCACATTGCAAAAGAATCCTTCTCTAGTCGCCTCGTGGAGGTAAACAACGGTCTGTTTGCAAATATTATGTCATTTTTTGTGAAGCATTCTTCGACGGCGGAGGGAGTAGATATTACTAAAACAGGACGCCACCCGAACCAGAGTAAAAATACTGAGCCATATTTTTCAGAGAGATTGTGTAGGGCATGGGGTAAGGGCTTTTGCAAGAGGTGTAAATGGCCTATAATGGGAATTCTAGGTGGACTTGGTGGTAGATTTTTATGGTGGACTCTACTACTAAGGAAGATGAGAAAGAAGGAGAGTAGGAAACCAATGTAGAGCAAAGCCTGCATAATCTCCATCTTTAGCCCCTACCAATTTGCTTCTTAGTCCGGTCCTTTATAAGAAAGAAATGTGGTTCATTCTTTTGTTTCATAAAGTTGAAATTGAAATGTTGTTGAGTCCTTAGTCGTCAAGGTGTCTTTTCATTGGTTGTAGAAAAGGATTATTAACCTTTTTGGTCCTCAATGTTTTTGCATAGTGTCATTGTTGTACCTAAAATATAATTACACAAATTTAATATCCAATATCCTTTGAACATGTCTCAAGTAGCACCATTGAATTCAACTGTCATATTTGAGGGGGCATTTCTTGAGGTTGAAAATGTATGACAGACATTTTAAAGAACGAGGGATACATTCGTGAATTTAATCACCAATCTTTTGAACATGTGTCAAGTAGCGCCATTGAATTCAATTGTCATAGCTGATGGGGCATTCCATGAGGTTCAAAACGTATGACAATTTAAAGACTGAGGACTACATTCTTGCAATTTGGCGTAATGGTTATGCGTTTTAGGGGTTTTTGTTATACCTCTTGGGGGTTTTTTAGAATTACTTTTGGGGTGACCTGTTGAACGGGTCATTTTTGCCTACGTAACATCACCTCAACCATTGGATGAGGAGGATATGGTGTCCCCGACAAAGGGGGGATATTGAAGCATTTTCGTTGATATTATATAGAGACGGCAAGGACACTCTATAAAATATAGGGCAAAATTCATTTATAACCCCTGTAGTTTGTGTCATATACAATCACCCTCCTCTGATTCACTTTATTGCGCGTATCCATAAGAGAACAGGGGGTACAGATCCTAGGGATGCACATAGGCCCGGTAGCCCACCCAACCCAACTTGGTTTTTTTAGGGTTTGGGAAAAATATTTAGGCCCATAGGGGCGAGGCGGGTTGAGATTTTAAGCCCATTTACTAATTGGGCCGGGCTTGGGAAATTTCTCTAAGGCTAAGCCCGGCCCGATTTAAATAAATTTAATTTAATACTGTATATGTTATCATTGGAACCTAACTGCTTGGGGTTTGTTTATCTTGATGAAATTGACATTGATGAAGACGAATGCTAGGTACCGCCTATGTAGAGAATATATTTAAAGTAATAGCAAATTGTTAAGAAAACTTCGAAGTTTTTTTCCCCCTTAAATTACTGTCTTATAATAATAACTCTTAGTTTTTTGTTCCTTTTATTTTTATTGTGCTCTACAAGATCTGCTGTAAGAAGTGTGAATTTAAAGGAGAGACACTCGAGACGTTTTTACATGTTAGAGTTCCATCTTTTAAAGCACTTAACTTTTATGGGTCTGTTTTTAATATTTTGGGGAGAACTTAGAACTTTAAGTATATTATTACGGTTGTGAATTATTATTGTAATTGCTATGGTTGATTAATTTATGTTTGTGATGTCATGCTTTAGAAAAATAAATGAGCTTGTTGGACGGGCTTGAGAAATTAAAATTCTAATTGGGTCGGGCTTAAGCATATTAAATGAAGCCCAATTATTAATGGGCCGGGCTTGGGAATAGACAAATCTCTATATTATCTAATATAAGCCCGACCCAAACCCAGACTGACCTGGTGTTTGTGCATCCCTGACAGATCCATCTAAGTGAATCGGAGGGGGTGTAACTACATCTGGCCCAAACCACAGGGTGAAATTTGCCCATAAATATGTTAGGGACTGAAAAGGGAAATTATCCCCATATCAAACTTATTGAAAAGAAAAAAAAATTTGAAGATTCCACCCATGCGGGTGTTATTGGTGATGTCGTTAGACCATCTCCAATAGGAGAACTAAAATTTCAAACCTATGTGGCAAATTCAAGAGTCATCTAAAAAAAATCTACTCTAAGAAATCTTCAAATTAATTTTATTATCTATCGATTTATAATATTTGAATTTATTATTCTCTTCAATTCTTGCAATTTTTTTATCATATTGCATTCAATATTGATGACTTGTCCAGTTGAATCGAGCTAATTCTTCTTGTAGAAAGTTAAACCTACACCAAAAAAATAATGTAACATCTTTGATTCTTTCTTTTTAGGGCATTTTGCTTACGTGGTTCTTCAAATATGGATAAAATTTGGTTTTGATTCCTACCTTACAGATGCTCTTGGTTTGGACGACGTACAAGGGATGTCAAGGTATTTGTCCTCTTGAACATTGGGCAAGCAGGGAGCTCAATTATTCTTAAGCAAGTGAATCAGAAATAACGATTGTGACATAAGATTCGATTTGATTTTGTTTGATTTAGCAAATCAGAAATGATGTGAGTCTTTGAACACGCGCTTGAATCTTATACGTCTACTACTTAACAACAGATACATTCTTCGTCGTTGACTTGATTCTATGGGTATATTCTAGTATGATGGGAAAACATAGACGTATAAGATTTCGCAATAAGAAGTTGTTCAATGCATTTCTTTTCCTACAGTTTTTTGCTGATTTCAAAGTGCAAGCCGACGTGTCTCAAATCTCGGAAATCATCCACTTGGAACTTGGAAAAACATGCATCAGGAGCTTCGGAGATATCAGTCGACAAAAAAAAAAAATTAAAATTAAAAGTACGGGCCGGGTGGCCAAGGCCCAAGGCCACCCCAGCCCTACTTTCCATCCGCCCCTAATTGCTACACTCATTATCTTAACAACACAATTTTGTCATAACAACATAAAAATGAGACTCACTTTTTCACTTTTATGTCATATAACACCACATTTTTAACTCCACGACTAGAGATGCCTTAGCATTGTTTTAGTCAACACACCCTTGAACTTAACTCGATCGAGAACGGCCTTGATTTAATTTCTAGCATGATTGACGGAAAAAGTTCATTATAGACGGAAAATGTTAGAAGGAGACAGGCTTCATTGGTATCTATAGGGTCATGTTATCTCCACACGAAATTTATCTTATGTGTAAATTCTTATTTAACTTGGAATCATATTTATCGTTCATTTTACACAACATAAGATGAGTTGTTTTGATGTTTGATCAAACAAAATGTCGTAAAATAATCTACTCACGTATATTGTATTGATGAATGATTCAGATTATGAGCGATTGTGAGCACATGACAAAGCCCACAACGTCAATTTAAAAGAGCAAAGAGAGATGAGGTACACAAAGAAGCTTTTAGGGGACATGGGGAAAGAAATAAAGACAATTTAAGGGCGTGTATGAAGGGGTCTAAAATCAAATTCAAGTTTTTGAGCATAGTTGAGAAAAATTTATTAGGCAAAGGCTATAAGAATTTGTGAGTGTATAAAAAGTGAAAAAATACACTAGAATGTGCATTTTTTTTTGGTTACCTTATTGACAGCCCAGTATGTTAATAATAGAAGGATTAATAAAAGTTGCTCTTAAAATACCGCCAAGTACTGAAACTTCTACTATCTCTATAACCCCATGCACATTCATACTATTGCTAATGTATGGTCAATCCCAGTGTGGGTCACATCTTGGGTGCTAAGCAGATGATCAATGTTACTCCTTTTGTCCTTTTTTTAATGTGTTACTTCGTAAATTCAATTTATTAAATAAACATCATCATTATATTTTTTACATTAACTTTTTCTTCACTTTTCACTTTTCACATCAATTTTTACATCTACTTTTCAAAATTATCTTTCACTTTTACCCATTAACTTTTTACTCACTTACTTTTCCAAATGGCAAAATGATAATTGTACAAACTTTAAGCCATTAACTTTTCAAACCACACACTTATTTAAAGACAACCTAAAATGGAAAATTAAACTCTTAAAAGTTGACGGAGGGAGTACTATTTATTTCATTACATATTAATTGTAATGTTGTACGAAAAATTAATCGAAACTGATAGATAGCATAAGTTTGTTGTCCAATAATTTTGAAATAAAAACTACATGAATTGATTACGTTTTTATTGAATTGAACTTACATGACATGTTGCAATTTCTTTTTACGGGTCATTCTATTGTCATGGGCCGACAATAAGTCAAGAAAAAGATGAAAAAGAAAACACATATTTTAATGTATTTTTTATATTTTTAATAAGCTTTCACGTATATTTTGATACTGTATACTCCTTCCGTCTCAATTTAAATATCCCCTACGGGGGACTAGGCTACTTTGACTTTAAAAAATAAAATACTTTCGAAATTAGTTTTAAAATTTTTTTTGCACCGTTCAAAAGATCTCAACGGGTACTTTTGAATGTTGTAAAAAATTTTGAAAAAAAAATTAGAAATACACTTAATTTTAAAGCTAAAATAACTCGACTTTATATAAGGGACATTTAAAATAGGACGGAGAGAGTATTTTTCACGCATTCTAATGCACACGATCAATTGTTTTGATTCATTTTTACGTGATCCTCATTTTTTTGGTACCCGTAATCGGACGAATGATGGCATTTGTAAATTTTCCGATATTCGATTACGACTTGATTCTGTTCAAGTACGACTTGATTGATGGGGTTCACTGACTATGGGGTTGAAGATGGGGCAGGATAAGAGAAAGGAATAATTGGAGGCCTCAATTTTTGTACATATATATATATTTTTTTTTTTGCATTTGTTAATTTTGCATCGTTTTTTTTTTTGTGGTTTATTAAATCATCAATATCAACATCTTTACTTTAACTTTAAAGTTAAATTAGAGAGTAAACTCTTCCAAAATCTCAAAAATCAGAATCATCAAAAGAACTCACCAATTTGAGGATTTATTAACTTTGCTACAGTAACTTAACAAATTTTAATAACCTACTGTTCACTTACCAAAAGAGAAAGAGAGAGGGAAGAGTAAAAGTTTGAATATGGAGTCTGATTCTGTAAGTTTTTGATAAAGTGACTTGCTAAAGTTTAAATAGAGAGTCTGATTTTGTAAATTTTTTGAAAAGTTGCTTGCTAAATTATAAAATGTGTTTTTGACGTTAAATTTGGTGTTTTTTTTTTTTTTTTTGTGTTTGATAAGGATGCCCTTAGTTCGTCTCGGTGAGAGGAATCTAAAAAATATAAAATTATTAACAAAACTTAAATTTTGTGAATAAAGGCAAAAATAATCCAATAAATCATAAAAATTTGAATTATTTTTGTCCTCAGTGAACTTTTTAAAAATTTTGACTCAAAACCAATTGGCAATGAGTGAAGAGGTCCCCGCATATATTAAATGATCACTCATTTCACTCCCAAGTAATGTGGGATAATATTTCTTAACATCCCCTCTCACGTACAACCGCATTTGAAATCTGTCACTTGTGGCCACTTTTTGGGTCCTATCATCGTGCAATCTTTTTTTTGCCGGTCTGTCATCGTGTGGCGTGAATTGTGATTTTTTTTTTAAATGTGGAGTGGAATGGGCCCTGCTCTAATACCATGTGAAAACTTTATATCCAACTCAAAACCAACCATTTCACTCCCAAACAATGTGAGACAATATTTCTTAACATCCCCCCTCACGTGCAGCCGTATTTGAGGCCTGTCACGTGTGGCCACTTTTTGGGTCCTATCATCGTGCAGCCTTTTGTAACATGTGATCACTTTTTGGGTCTTATCATCGTGCAACCTTTTTGCTGGTCTGTCATCGTGGAATGTGGATTGTAATTTTTTTTTTTGAATGTGGGGTGGAATGGACCCGCTCTGATCAATGGCGGAACTAGAAATGTAATCTGCCCTGGGCTTATTCGTATAAAAAAAATTATATGGGCTAACCCATATTAATTTGTTTTGACAAAAATTTTACATGTAATTTTTTAGTGTTTTTTTTACTTTGCCTGGGCTAAAGCCACCCCATACATAAGGTGGCTCTGCCCTTTGCTCTGATACATAAGGTGGCTCTGCCCTCTGCCCTTTGCTCTAAAGCCACCCCATACATAAGCCACCCCATGTAATTTTTTAGTGTAATTTCTTAACATTTCATAGGCTCACACTTCCACACTGAGCCAGCGGCTCTTTAGCTCAGTCAAATCAAAGCCAAAGCAAGAGAATCTCACGGGTACTGACCATATTGATATGCAGCGTATGCTCTTTCGCTCTCGGTCCTTTCAATGAGGTCGCGCTATCAATTTTCATTCTCGTGAATTTCATTAGTTGCTTGTTATGTGTTCTAAAAATGCTGCCACAGTTGCGACGGAGTTTGCTCTCTTTTAAAATCACGCGTTGGAAACCTTTCAAATGCTCTCAACTCTTTTAAACCTTTCAAATGCTCTCAACTCTTTGAAAGCCAGTAGAGTTTGTCCAATTAAGGCTGATTTTTTCAAATAATTTTAGCAATCCAATTGCTAAAATTAATTCAAATTTTAGTACCTGGTGAACTCATTTGCTAAAATCAGAGTTGAACGGAAAACTCAGCCTAACAATGCTATAGATACACCTAACTTGCACCTCACATGCACACCAAGAAGATGTGGCAGACAATGAGAAGCCCATCATTTCAGGTGGGCCACACATTGGACTTCTCCTTACGTGCCACATCACCTTGTTGTGCATGTGGGGTGCAAGTTAGGTATACCTATATCATTTTTCTTGTCTAATTGTTAACTTAAGACAGCTAGATTAGTCAATATACAAGTAAGCTGGCCGGACACCTAACTATAAAGAACGTACTTCTAGTATTATACTACCAAGACTCCATTCCAATACGTGAATCATTGGGGATATTGAGCTTCCACATTTTATGAGACAAGTCGTTCTTCTTGCATGCATTAACCAATAAAAACTTTAAAAAATCAAAAAGCTAAAAAGCGAAGCTTTTAGTGTGAAACGAGGCCTAATGTTTTGCTAAATTTGTGGAAAATGAGTCAAACGATACCAACTTCTGGTGAACAAAATTCAAAGGAGGGATGCAATCTACAAAGACAAACCGGCAACCCCCGCCAAACATTTGACAAAATGCACCGACCTATGGACGGCTGTTGAAACCGGGTTCTTGCTGTGTATTGACTGCTGCCTGTGCAAAACGGGCTCATTTCAATCCCGAAAATTGAACCGGATTGTAAGTTTACGTGTAGAGCTTGACGAGTAGAATTTCCTAACAAAAATATAATTAATCGGATATCAATAAGTCAAGTAACCAAAATAAACTGTTCTCGGAAAAAGAGAACCGCGCAAACATTAACTTTAGAATTTTACTTCAAAATCAATTCCATTCGAGATCTACACTCGGGTGGAATCAGAAATTTTGGATAGTAGTATCAAACCTAGGAGTTAGGACATACCCAATCTTTCTTAGTAATTTAGTGATCCAATTAAGACCTAAATTTGTTTTACCAGTAGAGAAATGCGAACTACCATTTTTACGGTGAAGCTAATGCGTAGAAAGTGTATTAATATTGGTAAACAATTGCGTAGAAATTTTTGAATGTGTGTTGTTAGGTGCATCGAAATTTTAGTGGGTGTTCTTCAAGTTTGAGGCAATTCCATTCTACTTGTGGAGGGTACTTCATGTGACGGGTATGAATTTTCTTCCTCTCACAATGGAGTGGGATTATACCCGTTACATGATTTAACCTAAACCCATTGTATGGTGAGATGACGGAGATTTATACCCGTTAAATACACGACCATGAAAAGAAAATTTCAATTGAATAAGAGACAGGAAGTTGGAAGTCAATGGGTTCACATGACCCCACTTGACTGAAAGTACCTTTGTTAATCTCTACACCATGAACGGTTCAAATCAAATTTTCAAACTCGGAACGAAACCCCTTGTTTAGCACAAGCATTACATGTTATGTTCCAAAACACCTAAGCATAGCAAGCCCCAAGCCCCATTTTGTATATCCTTCTTCACATTTTCTATTCCTCTGCTTTCTTTTCTCTGAGCCTTCAACAAACAAAACAGAAAAAATAATGTCCATAGCCATAACAGAGCCTTTTTTTCAACGGTTGTGAAGAGGGTCTGAAGCATTTGGAACTCTCCTCTTGCTTGTGAAAAACATGTCCATTGACTCCCTCAAACGCTGCTGTTGTCTTGGCTGATCTTGATGCTGATTTTCTTGCCCTCTCTGTTGTGATGTTCTGTTCATTCCAAAGGCTGAATTTTGCTTTCCAAACGATACTAACAGTAGAAGAATCAACACCATTAGCTTCATCAATTGCATTTTCTTGTCTAGAAAGGGAAGAAGAAGAAGAAGAAGAGTGCCGATAATGGGTTGTGCTTGAAAGAGAGAGGGGAAAGAAACAGAGGAAGCCTGAAAAGTTTGTGGCTTTACTTGGAAATGCAAGAGAACTTTTAGAATGTTAGGAATTTGTGGAAGTCTTTAACACCCTTTTTAAGGGACACATGTATAAATAAATAAACCATAAAGCACAAAGACACTTTAGCGAAGAAAAACGCGTATGGAACGTAGAAACTACTTAGGGTCTAATACCCTAAGCATAAAACCACGGTCTTACTTCACTTATATTTCATAATTCAAAAGGTACAAGAAGTTTAAAGACAATAAATTTACCCACAAGCCACTTGCTATTTCTAGCTCCAATTCTTGAACTAGCACCCCGTGCTCCTTCTTGAATTCATGAACCCACAAGAATCACCATTTCAATCTTCGCATCACCACGACTCCGGATTATCTGGTCAAGTAAATTAGAAGGCACCCAAACATGACTAATGATAAAGATTCGATTTTTGAAAAAGTTTTTGGAAACTAACTCAATCTAGAGCCAATCCATTGAAGGAAAAGAACTAGAAAGAGTAAAGAAGATTGGGGGAAGTCCAAATCATCTCAGGAAGAGAGATAGCACACAAGGAAAAAATAGTGAAAGGGGGAACACACTCTCTCTCTAAAATGGCTTATTTTTTTCTCAAGTGGGTGTGTGAAAATGGAAGAAAAATGACTGGGTCCTTTTTCGTGGGCAGGAAGATAGCCACTCAAAATTTGACATTTGGCCACTTAAAAAGTCTGGCAGACGCGTGTAGACGCGCACATACTCGGACACTTGGTTATCCTAAAAAAAAAGTTTGTGTAAGCCGAAAGTAAAAGAATAATTTAGACAAGATAAATAGACATTTTACCTAACTCTAGTAATATTAGGGACTATTTTGGAGTATTTCTAGGGATCAAATATGCAATAATAGACTAACAACTGGAAGGGCTACCAGACCAATTTTGGACTCGATGAGGTCAAATGATTCTACTTGTTGAAATATGCTTCAAAACTTTTACTCCTTCTTGTTTGTTTCTGGAACACTGCTACGTAATGCTTCCAAGATCTTTACCACCACAAATTTTTACGGGGCTCAAGAGTAAGCGTTGGATTTCTTATAAATGTATGATGGTAAAAACGCTGCAAAATTACATGGAAGTACTCCAAGAGCATTGAATAATCACTTTCAGCTCATGCGTCTTGATGTTCCACTAAGCACCAAAAAGAATTCCAAAATTATAGAGAACCCCACGAGATGTTTTTTTAGTAAAATTATAGAGAACCCCACGAGATGTTTTTAGTATTTCTCATGCATGATTAGCATTGCCGCCAATATGTGCAACAAAAACTATCCTTTATAGTGTCATACTTTAGAATTAGAATTGTTTAAAGAAATAACTTTGCAAAATTTGCCGTACGAAAAAACACATAAATGCGATAAAAGACACCAAGAATACTAAATATGACTGTATAAGTACCTAGCACTGCTGTTTATTTTTTCTAGAAATGTTATAGACATAGACACCGGCCAAAGATTCAATCGCAAATGACTTCATGATTATGTGAATCTCATACGCATCAAACGGTTGCAAAGTCATTTGTAGCCGGATCCATGTATTGCATATTTTTCAAGTGATAAGTATAAGGTACAAAACTAGTAAAAGACAGTGGTATTTGAGTACACCCTGCAAACAAGGGACACATCTCACGATGGAACTTTTTTCCCCATTACTTTATACAGTAAATTCTTTATGCTTCACGAGAACTTTTTCCTCATACTTTTGCTTTTTCCATCTAGCTTTCAGTCCCTTGAAACAAGGGATTCCATGCCCAATCCAGATTAATGTGTATGCAAATCTTGGCTCTTGTGGTTTTTCTTTGTCTGAGGGTTGTGTTTTGTCTGCTTTGCAATTGGTCAATTTGCTTTTTATATCTACTTCTGCTGAGACCCCACCCCGCGACAAGAAAGAAGAAGAAATCTGTGTACAATGCGTTTGTTTTGAATCTTCAGTCATCAGGTCATGTACATAGTATTATCCTTTTAGTAAGCAATCTTGGTCTATGATTCGGCAATCTTGCAGTGTAGAACCGCACTACAATTTTGTAGTGTGACATCCAAACTGTTGATCTCGGTAATTAATAGCTCGGATTTCATCTCGGAAATAGATGGCTCGGATCATGCAACTGCCGAGATGAAATCACGACCATTGATTGAGCGATCAACGGTTCGAATGACACACTACAATCCTGTAGTGTAGCTACTCACTACAGGATAACGTTCGACTCATATGAAGTTTTTCTTTGGAATGTGAAGTTTAAGATTCGGCTCATATGAATAAGAGATTAATCTTCCTAGTAATCTAAGATATATTACTATATTAACATCATATCGTTTCATAAAATAAAGTTTAAAAAAAAAAAAGACCCTCTCCAAAAGGAACCAAAAAACGTAAAATGTTGCCCTATTTAAGTACTACAAATACTTGAGTGGTCAACACTTGGGAAAAAGCATAAATTGATGACTTGAGACCGCAGGGTCCTTCCCTATGAACAGACGAAGTGAGGCCTATATCAGCATCTCTTCTTTCTTTTTGGCACTTGTTGTGGCCCTACATTATTTGAATTGAAGAGAATTTAAGAGAGAATATACTCCCTACCTCCCCAATTTTGTGTCATTTCATACTTTTTGTTGTTCCAACAAATGTGTCCCAACTTAAAAAATAATTTTCTTGTTCTGGATTTTTTTCAGTGAGGACAAAGGTTGTTGCGTGTCGTGCCAGCTTCTTGAAACATCCCATACTTCAAGTTAAGAAATAATTGGATCAAACTAATAGCCTTACCGTCAAGTTCACCCCATTCTTCGTTTGTGATCTTCTTAAGCTTCTTCGCTTTCCCTAGTAGTCTTTGAGACCCCTTGTTGGCTCAACAAATCCTTCATCCACCGTTGCCAAAGAGTAAAGTTATTCTTCCCGTTGAACTTGTCCACCTCACATTTGATGTTTGTCATCTTTTAGAATAACCTATATCAAAAACCCAACTTGGGCCTTTGATGCCATTTTCTTTTGAATATGCAAAAGAAATTAATCGATCTATATTGTGAATAAGAAAGATGAATGAAATCAAGTGATGTAGAACAGATTGCCACAGATTTTATGGAAAGATTTGACAAACAAAAAGCAAGAAAGAATCATTTATAAGATCTTCCATTATGGCAACTTTGTGTAGGAAATTTTAATTTATAGAAACGTTTGATATTCTAGAATTTTATTTTTAACTTATGCCGCTTATTTTGGCAACTTTTATTAGGGAATAATGTTAGTAGAAGATTTTATTTAGTGTTGCTTGTTTAGCACGATTTAGTTTCCTATATTTTTAGTTTTCTAGAGTTATTTTATTTTATTATTTTGTTTTGATTGGTCTCCACTCCAAGATATATTTTTGGTAGCTAAGCATTACCTTATTAGCTAGGCCTACTGCTAGTATAAATAGGTGCAACTCTCCTATGTTAAACATTCAATTCTTCATCAATAAAATTCTCGAGTTCTTCTCTCTATTTTCCTTGTGCACATGGTCTATATCATTTCTCTTGTGGATTCAAGAGTTCGTCTGTTAGAACGATATCTAACCAATTCGTCTACTAGAACGATATCTAATCTTCTTCTACTACAACGCTCCGTGATCAAAGCAAGTGATAACTAACCAATATAGGAATACAAGGTTTGCATGGTTCGATATCCAGACTTTGTATTTTCTCCAAAGGAAGGGGATGATCAATCTACTATAATCAATAAGAATTACAAACACTTTGATTTCCTCTCAAGTCTATGTTTTCTTGGTTTATCTTACCCAAACATGTTTACTGTGGCGGTCGGGTTCATAAGGGCAACCGGAGGCCCACACTTTGCATAAAAAAGAAAAAGGGTCACATCCTTAGAATCTGCAAAATCAAATGCAGATCGATTAGTCTCTCCCTCGCCAAGCGTGGGGTGTTCTCGGCTCACGGCATGGTTGTCCAGATTTGGACGACTATTGATTTGATGGAATATGCCGAGCCCGGAGATGTCATGGTCATGACACTCCCGGCATGACTCCCGGATAGCCCTCGGGGGCTCTTCCGCTCGGCGTGCCAACCGCCCAAGTGTCCCACGGGCCGAATTGGTTGATGTCGGTCGTGTGGGGGCTCGAGGACATTGGGGTCGGCGGTAATGTGTCATGAATGCTAGGCGGGTCATGATGGATCATTAAATGCGACTGTCACCTACCCTGCCACCGCCACCTGCAAAATCACGTGGGTGATGGGGAATGTTTCAAGGTGAGTTAACCCTTCAGACCCGTGTGACATGACGTCAGCTGAAGCACGGCGCCTGCAACAGAGATTGAGGTCGCATCAGCCGTCATCCTTGGTACAAATGACAGGCGTGTGAGGGCCACCGAGCGCATGCAAGGCACGCCCCCTCTACCTATAAATGCCTAGCCCCAACTACCACTCTAGGCATTCCTCTCTCCTCATTCAATACCCTCATAACTCCACTTCTCTCTCTAAGTTTCAGGCATACTTTTTCTTCTCCGGTCACTGACTTTACCATTGGAGTGCCTTCCCGGACCACCACTGTCCGGGCTAGGCACTAACTGATTGTTCACGTGTGCAGGTTGTCTTCTCAGTCAAGCAGCTAGGGTTCAGGCGAGATTCAGCCATTCTACCACCTTTCACTCCACACCAGAAGGTTCAAAGAGATTATTCCGGTGAAAGCACCCCCACAATTACAAAATCTTAAAACGAATGAGATAGGAATTTATAAAGTTGTGAGTCTTGTGACATGTCCAAATGAACTTGACCAGCGTGCGAATGAGATTACCAGAAAGTCTGACTTGAGTCGAATATGTGCGTCTGGACGACACTCAGTCACATCCGGACATTCCTTCCTTCTGTGCCCCATTTTAAAACCACACACGACACCATCGCTACCTTTATATTATTTCTTATTAATATCTATCATATGGTTAATTTCTTTGCGTTCATATCCCTTTTAAAGCCACCAAGCAAAGCAACAAAGACAGGGGAGTAAACATGTCATTTTGTTCAGTTATGTAATCATAGTGGGATTTCAAGATCCTCTACATCACTCATTTTCGTGCTGAAATTTATACTTTCTTCGTGTCATAAAGTTAGTCTTCTATTCCATTTTAAGATGTCCCAAAATATTAGTTCTATTTAACGAGGTAAAAAAAAGTGTAAGGATTTCAAAAATTAACATCAATAAATAATAACTTTAGAAGTGGAATTCAAAGGGCTTATTTACCTTTTTAGTCCCCAAAGTATTCGCAAAATGTCAATTTGGTCCCCAATATTCAAATCGTGTCTATCGAGTCTCCAATGTTCACAATGTGTGTTTAAATGGTCCCTGTGTCTAACTCCATCCGTCTTCTCTGTCAAATGCAGGGGTAATTTCGAAATTTCACCCCCACAACTTATCTTCAACCTCTAATCTTCTTCTTCTTCCTTAACATCATCTCTCCAATCTCCATAGCCACCACCACCGTACACCTCTCCTACCCGACCGGTACACCGTGACCCATCTCAACCGTGACCCCTTTCTCTCTCCTCCACCGTACACCACCATCCATTGCGCAGAGAGAGAGAGAGGGAGAGACACCACCAACGTCGACACACCACCAACGCCGCCTCTACGACCGGCGAATACAACCACAACCAACGTGGTCTGTCTCTCTTTCTCTCTCTCAATTTGAGTTATTGGGTAAAAAAAAAAAAAACCTAATTAAAAAAATTTCAGGGAAATTATCTGATGATTGAAGAAGGAAAGCTGATTAACTGAAGGATTTAGCAAGTGAAAGTCCGGTTTGGCCGAAATTTTGGGGTTTTAGTGGGTCTGTGGCTCATGGTGGTTAGAGAAATGGGGGTTACGGTTTTTTCAAGAACCGAAAGAGAGGGAGAGAGAGAGAGAGAGAGAGAGAGGCAAAGTACGGTGGTGTACAGTAGAGTGGGGCTCGGTTTTTTTGTGGTGGAGAGATGGATTTCGGGTTGGTGGGTTTCGGTGGTGAGGGGTTATGGAGGATTTGGTAGTGGTTTTGTAGAGAAGACAGAGATGAGAGGGATGTGAGGTACGGTCGTGGTGGTGGTGTACCACGGTGGTGTGAGACGAGAGAGAGAGAGAGAGGGTAGGTGATGGTGGTGTACGGTGGAGGAGAGAGGAAGGGGTCACGGTGATGGGTCACGGTGTACCGGTCGGGTAGGAGAGGTGTACGGTGGTGGCGGCTATGGAGATTGGAGAGATGATGTTAAGGAAGAAGAAGAAAATTAGAGGTTGAAGATAAGTTGTGGGGGTGAAATTTCGAAATTACCCCTGCATTTGACGGAGAAGACGGACGGAGTTAGACACAGGGACCATTTAAACACACATTGTGAACATTGGGGACTCGATAGACACGATTTGAATATTGGGGACCAAATTGACATTTCGTGAATACTTTGAAGAATAAAAAGGTAAATAAGCCGAATTCAAAGGGTGAAAAAGGAAATTAATGTTCATTGCAAATATCCCCTTAAAAAGTTAAAATTTCCAGAAAGACCGACTTTGTAGGACGATTCTTTACAAAAAGACCAACTTTGTAGGGGGAGAGGAGAAAAGGTGAGTATTTTTCTCCTTTACAACACAAACTGGGATATTGTCATGTCAAACACTTTCCGTCAATTGGCTTTTGTAGTTTCACTAATTTGTACTGTAGTACTAATTGGTTATTGCAACTTGTATGCCTAGAAAAATGGTTTTTTAGGTTGTTTAAAATTGGCATCCAATTTTTTCCTTTTCTTCTCTGAAATGGATGAGATTGAAAACTTTCAAAATTTCCTCATTTTTGGCAAGGAAACATTCCATTAAAAATTGCAAGCAGCATATACAATGAGTTCCAACTAAAAATA
This sequence comes from Vaccinium darrowii, assembly GCA_020921065.1. NCBI lineage: Eukaryota > Viridiplantae > Streptophyta > Magnoliopsida > Ericales > Ericaceae > Vaccinium > Vaccinium darrowii. Next base: position 168,800 of record CM037155.1, read on the forward strand.
CAAAAATTAAAACTAAGACACTGCTAGAAATAAAACACATTAAATTACGGGACTAGTGCCTATGATCTATACATTAGCCTATGCTCTCTAACAGACGCAAGGGTGTTGGAGAGCAATGTTGCCAACGTGAAATCTGAACCATTAAAAACACATCCGACGCCCGACAGCACTGATGCCGCACACGAGGGTGCTCTCCAGCACTCCGGGTCCCTCTCTAACACATAACGCACAGCAGATCGGGAAAAAAAGTTTTGCAAAAATGCAAATCAGAGCCAAATGTTGTCAAGATTCAGATCAGAGTAATAAAAAGGTGTCCATAATCCTTCTACTAGCTATATACATCAACATAATCCATACTTAATGTTGCATGTAAACTTGCCACGGAGAAATTTCTCTTCCAGCAAATTTTGATCACAGCTAAAGCTCCAAAACTACCTAATCAGCTAAAAGACCAACCTCTTGCTAATAGGTTCAACCAGCTAACCTTCTGGTATAAGAACTCTTATGAGGAAAATTCGTTTCCTTCTTTGGATTAACTCATGGAACACGAGGCAATTTTCTGTCAGCAAAATCATTCACAAGCTTTATCCACAGGCATAATCTTCTCTTGATCAGCTCACCTGCTAACTCCAACTATGATTCTTTAACATCTTCGAAAAAAGAATTTGGTATCTCTGGAGGAGAAGACAATGTGGACACACATTTGAACTGTTCCAAAGAAACAACAAAATTCGGATCAGATACCAATTTTACAGATTATTGTTGACAAGACAAAGCATTCGGAAGATTGAATAAAATGGAAACCTGATGTTTCTTGAACTTCTCTCTTACTGCTCCCAAAGAACTTGCCCTTTTGCTTAATTGTAAATCATATATACGAAGAACACATTCCTTCAAGTCTGCCGGCTTGTATCCAGAAAAATGTTGCAGGGATAAACTCTGTAAAAGCATATAAAATTAGTTTATGACTACGCAAATGAGGATGAGCCATGCACATACAAGAGGGGTCAACTGACACCACTCGCATTGACATCTTGACTTGGCATTTTGTATCTTTCAAAAGATTTTCCTATTTTAAACCCACTAATGCAACATATTGCCCAAAATTTCAAGAACTGTATCATTCTTCCACTCTTAGTCTGTAGTTAGCTTGCTTCTTTTTTTTTTTTTTTAACTGGAAAAAATGGTTTGCTTGCGTATGGAGAGACATTTTTCAATAGAATGTCCAATTGCCATGCGTCATTTTGCAAATATAATTGTCGTCGTACTTGTAAACCAAAATAGTGAACGATAAACGTATACCTACTTATTACCCCTAGGCCCTAACATAATTAGTTTTCACAATTATCAAATAGGGCATACAGATTACATATCATTCTAAACTTTACACTTCACTACCTAAAAATCTTGGCTCATCTCTTCTGTACATTAGCTTAGGGCTAAAACAGGTGAGTACGAAAAATCAGGTTCTTACCCAAGGATGCAACTTTGGTCTGATTGTGAACCTTGAAACAAAGATGACAGATGCAGCCACCAAAGATGGTAAGAATTTAACACAGCCATAGTCCAACAAAGTCAACTCTGATAGGTAGTAACACAAGAACTCCAGCTTCAAATTGGGGGACTGCACAAAGATTAAAACACAAATAAGCATTTGAATGTGTCAACTAAAAACCCAAACTTTTGGCATTATATAGACACAGAGAGAAAGAGAGTTAAGCTTACTTTGTAATCTTCTTGAGCAATTCTTATGAGTTTTCTGCATATGAACAAACAAGCCAACAATAGTCAGTGTCAGTCAATAGAAGTGAAAAACTTCATCAAAACGTTTGGATAATAAAGCTTCAATGTACCTCAGAAACGTCTTGATGGTGGGACTGCCAATTTCAAACTTGAGATATCCAAGTATATCAGCTTCCATTTTTACAACCTCTTTCTTTGAATATGTGTTGTCTGTTATGTAACAGAAATCTCCAACTTTTGGAGGATTAATCTCCTCATACTTTCTGCTTATCACAATGGAGCAAAGAAAATGAAGCATCAATAACCGAAATGGATTTTGTTTGAAAACGAAAAACATAAGTCAATGCAGGAGACCAAGATGCTTACGATGCAATGAGCATTGAAGAAACCCCTAGCAACTGAAGCCTCTGCCTATTGAGAGCATTCACTGACAAAAATCTATCGATGTAGGATATGGATAGGTAGAGAGTATCAGAGAGAAGCTTGTACTCCTCTGCAACTTCCACTAGCCAATCTACCAAAATCCCCCTCATGGTAGGGGTCACATCTTTCTGGACCTTCTCAATGTAATCTGGTAATGGTCTCCTCTTTGCCTCCATCTGAATTACAAACCCGATTAGTCAAAAACATGATAACCCTTATCAATACCAACCAAAACACATAAACATGAAAGCCAATCTTCTTTGTGCTGAAAACAACGCATGAACCGAACGCAGAACACTCTAACTGATAGCCATCACAAAATTAAAAGCAGAACACATAATTGACCGATCAAATTGAACAAAAGCTTTATATTGACATTTGATACCAACCCATTTCGCAATGCACAAGATTAAGAATACCCATTTTCACTAAATCCGAAAACAAAAACACAAACTGATACTACCAATCATCAACTGAAGGCAAAGGACCTACATTGTCATGTTTCGAGCAATCAACAAAAGCCTCAAACCCCTCATCAAATTAAAGACAAAACCTATAAATTTCCATAAAAGATCAAACAAATTGAAAATATTGATGGTGTGGACACCAAACCCATTCCAACTCTCAACATGCCCATTTCCACATGGAACTGACCAACCGAACGGTAAAACCCTAATCTAAACCCATCAGCAAACTATATTAATTAGTAGGGGGATACAATCAAATTGACCGCAAAACAGAGAAATTTACATGAAAAGCACAATCAAATTGAAAAAGTTCGTGCTACTGACACCAACCCAATCCATTCCATTTTACCAAAAAAAAAAAACCCAATCCATTCTTCAATTTCTCAAAACTCAGCATACCCATTTCCATCGAAACCAAACTACAGAGAACCAATGTAAACCCACTAACCTCCATGTTATGAAGATACTCAAACATCTCAGACTCAAAAGGCTCACACAAATGGGGATCTTCCGATTCCGCGTCAACATTCGTACAAGTCACGGCCTTCTTCTTCGCCTTTCTTCTCCCCCTTTTTGGTTGCGTCTCAAAACCCAGATCCACAGTCGCAGGAATATTCGACTTGGTCGGAATCTCACCCAACGCCACCCGCTTCCTGGTGGCCGGCTCTGGAAGCTCCGGCGCCGCCCTCTTTTTCCCTAAGCGCGTGACCCGCACGTTGTTTTCCTTGTCCGCCATTGTTGCTTTTTTTTTTCTCACTCTGTTGTGGACTAGGATAGTAAGGTTAGAGTTCGGAGGGAGGAGGCAGATAGAGGAGAACGGGGGCTGAGGAAGGGTCTGAGTGAGCTGTGAGGCTATGTAGCAAGAAGAGGGAGAAACACCGCCATTTCTGCAGTTTCAAATTTTTTTGTGTGTTGCGATTTGCGCGCTTTTAATCCGAAATTCGTGTTTCTCATGTTGATTTTTGTGCGTAAAATTTGGTTTTGAAGTTTTGGGATTTCAGTTCAAAAAAAGTTTTGGGAATTGGAATTTCCGGTTGAAGTTGGTGATTTCCCGCTCAACCCAAATTACAAAACCCAATTAAAAAACGTATTGGGGTGGAAATAAAAACTGATAGACCGAATCGAACCGAAAATTAAAACCTGATCAAATCGGTGATTTGGTTTGCTTTCTAGAGGTAAACGGTTTGGTCCATTTGAGTTCTTGTCAAATCAAAAAATTTCGGTTCGGACAAGTTTGCACTCTCCTATTTGGAAAAAGTTAGACACGGACCGAATTTTTATCGTATCCGATTTTTATATACATAAAAAAAAATTTAACGTATTTGTTGAGATTCCCGTCTCAAAATGTCTATTAGAGAGCAATTATATGATGTGGAAAATGCCAAACAAAGAAATTATTCAATTTAGTTTTGTACTTGATTTTTTGTTACTTTGTGGTTTAATCTAGTTTTTTTACTTAATTTTATGATATTTCGTTATTTAATTTTGTTTCCTACTTGATTTTATGATATTTGAGTAGTTTAAATGGAAATTAATATGGCGGAAGTATATTGTAGTTCGTTAGTTCGTTTTCTTGCTATAAAATGCAAGAGTAATAGATCAAAAGTAGGAATAAATCGATTAAACCAAACCAAGCCAAACCAAAATCGGACCAAACCAATCTATTAATAATTTGTTTGTAAAATTTCTAGACCAAAATGTCTGATTCAGTTTGAAAAAATGCATAAACAAAACCAAGCTGAATTATTTACATCTCTACTTTTAAGTGTACCTCGATTTGTTTTGTACTAATAAATTAAAAAGCTAACAATTTTGCAAATCAAATATGAGTTAAAAAACTTTGTGCGACCAATAGAAGTCGAACTTACAAAGTAATTAGCATGCCACCAATTACTCTAAAAATATTTTAACTGATGACAGGATTTCAACTTGCAAACTTAAATCAGCATTTCTTCGTTTTTTAAAATTTAGATTAAGTGAAACAGAGTGAAGAATTGAAAAACTGGCAGTAATGATAAAATTAGGCCTCCTTTGGGTAAAAAACTGGTTTTTGGTTTTTCTATTTTGTCCTCATTCAAATTTTTTTTGCATTCGTTAGTTTTGCATCAAGATTTTGTGGTTTTTGAATTCCTCTCGACGAGACGAATCTAACAAGTATAAATTTATGGTCAAAACTCAAATTTTTTTGAATAAAGCCAAAATAGGTGGATTAAAAGAGAAGAAAAAGGAACAATTTGGCCCATGAACATATGAACAATTTTTTTTTTTAAATTACCGAAAAAAAAGAAAAAGGAACAATTTGTTTGTGGGCTAAAATGGCTCTGTGGGCCGACTTTAGTTCATATGTTAATGGGCCGACATTAGTTCATATATTCATGGGCCCAAAAATTGAACGAACTTCGACAAGCAAAAGTGTAGCCTTAGGCCTTGTTTCCATAGGATTTTAAAAAATCAAAAGTGTTAAAATGAGAAATTCTATAAAGTCTCATTGGAAACAAGGCCTAATTTTTATATGCTCCATAATATATAAATTGTAAAATTGAACATATTTTATTAGTCAGTGACTCAGAGAATTTATTTTATCTTTTGGGTGAAAACATACAACTTTTCAATCGATAAGAGAAATTAATAAACTTTAATAATATGTATTAAACTTGAAAATAAAACTCAGAAAGTACCAAAAAAATTAATTTTCTATTTTCCTTCATCATTTTTCAAGATTTGATCCTATATTTTTAATTTCTAGATTTTTCTCAGACGGACAAATAAACAAAAACATTTAAACAAAAACCTACAAAATTCAGAAAAAAAAAAAAAACAGATTAAAAAAATAAAGCTACAATAAACAGTAGTACAATATTAGATACAAGATTCATGATTACTTAAGCTTCATACATACATAGTTCCATATATGATTCCAAGCCAAGTTCGCAGACCAACGGATGATCATCACATCAAATTATCAAACGATCGATGTTCATCTAAACACTGGAGGGCGGACCTCATGCAACGGTAAAACTACCCTATTATGGACCGTAGGTCACGGGTTGCATTCTCGAAAACCTCTCTGCTTGTAGGGGTAAGACTGCGTTCATCAACCCTTCCCCACATCCGTGAATAAGCGAGAGTTTCGTGCATTGGGCACCCCTTTTGTGTTCTATCTAAACACTGGAAAGAGAAACTCCAAAAACAATTGCATACTTCATGGTAAATTTCAAATAACAAATAAACAACTATAGAGTACTATAATGAAAAGTTTCATGGAAATTCTCTCAACAAATATGATTTTGATTTGAAGGCGTCAATTGTGACAAAAACAGTTCTAGAAGCGCTCTCTCTCTGGGCTCAGCATCAGAATATGGGCCATTTCCTGCAGCCGAAATACATATATTGCACTGTCAAAATTACTGTACTAACTTAAGATGCATGGCTAATTACCTTATTAATTAACTTCTTTTGGTATACTACAAAAAAAAAAAAAAATTGTTACAAAAGAACTCATATCATCTTGTTTCACTAGCAGCAAGGATGGAGTTAGGGCATCCTTATCAGACTCACAAAAAAAAACACCAAATTTAACCTCAAAAACACCTTTTATAATTTAGCAAGTCACTTTTTAAAAAACTCACAAAATCAGACTCTCTATTCTAACTCCACTGTATTAAACTATTCCCCTCAAATCTATATAAAAAAAACTTCCCCCTAAACAACACCTTTTCCGGTGCAGTGTATTCCCGCCCCCCTGCGCCGACACGTGTCCATGGTCCCCCATTATTGGCAGTGTTGTGCCTCCTCCTCCCAGACACGTGTGCATGGGCACACCTCTCTCATGTTCGGCATTTCACTATCTGACACAAAACCGGAAAGAAAATAATAAAAAATATTTTGGTGCGTGAACAGTGCCTACTCAAATTTGAGTAGGCACTGTAGCAAAAATAATTTGGGTAAGGAGAATAGAGAAGCTGATTTTTGGGTGTTTTGAGGAGTTTGGCTCCCTATTTTAACTCAAAAGTTAAAATAGGGAGTGAGATGAGGATGCCCTTAGAGGAGAACAAGTACTGGCGATTGCCACCACAAAAAATTTTTAAAATGATGTTTTGTATCTTAAAATAGAAAATTCGTCTCCAAATTACATATACCCGCCACCACCAGATTTTTTCATTATTCTTTCCTCATACCGAAAGTTTTTAGTCTTCCAGTTTGCCAAATTTAATGTGTCAGATGAAATATGAGGTATAATAAATGAAGAAAAACCAGACTTCAAACTAATGTTTTTTTTTTATGCAAACTCTGTTTAAGGTGTTAAATCAACACAAAATGAAAGAAACCTAGTGGTAATCCAAAGAAAGGAAAAGGGAGTTTTAAGTGACATCCACGAACTCAGGTATTAGAGGGATAGCGATATTTGTTGTTATACGTGCATATGACAACCATCGTTCGTTACCGTTTTTTCCAAAGTCCCTAAGTATTCATATTGTGATTCCTTTATTTTTATTTTTTTAGTATACGTGTTCGCCACAACTAGAATAAAATCCTATCTCCATCCCTGACTTGTAGCAATAGGCTTTGTAACTGTATAAGTAATTTGAATATATTAACTTGATATGACCTGTTTTTTAACTATATAAGTAATTCGAAAATATATCCAACATTGTTTTTACTAGTATGTTTGAAATCTAGGCTCCGTTTATTTCGACGTTATTTTCCTCATGTTGAATTCCTGCATCGATCTGTTTAAGAAGTTTGGCATGACGATTGACGCATGACTTTAGTTTATACGAAACGAAAGATGATTAAACTTTTTTGCCGTTCAAAAAAAAAAAAAGGATGATTATACTGGAAAAGAAAGCAGTACCTGTTGGGTAAAATTCAATCCAAGGGGAGAGATTGGGATCAGGAATGAACTGGCCGAACTGCGGTTGCGGGTGCTGGATGTTGTCATGATCATCCTCCATGCCACTGCTCGGGCTCGTCTGATCCTCCATCTGGATGTTTTGCCCTTGGAGGCCCAAGGTAGAAGATGGTGGTAGCATGTTGTCTATGCCTTCTCTAAAAAAAAAAAAAAAAAACCCAGAATAAATTTAAAAATAAAGGAAAAATCCAACTAAATCATTTTTAGTTTTACTTGAATGCTACATCTATCTATGTCTTTCTATCTATACATACGATATCGTATAAAGGTGTAGTCCATGTTCTGAACTCTACATTTATTAAAAATTTATGATACATGAAAAACGGGCTTTTTCTGTTGCTACAGCTTCACCTTATAATCTCCACTCTCTCCATTTTCCATGCATTGTGCGGGGTGTCACTTGTGTAAGTCTATCTTGATGATATTAATCTTTTTTCCAACTTCTTTTTAAAACTTTAGTTATACAAAAAGAAATTTTACCTCTGCTATGCAATTTGACTAGATAAATTGAAAAGTACTATTAAAAGTCCAAAAAAATATAATCTTAAACACAGATTTTTGGATTACTTTTTGCAAGTTTGTTTCCTTTTTTTTTTTTTTAACTTTTCTGATTCACTTGGCAAGACGAATCCGAAAATCAAATACTTTGACCAAAAGAAAAATAAGCTATTAACAACAAAAATTATCCAACAAAACAAGAAAATACTTTAAGACAATAAACAACCTAAATTACCAACCACAAATTCATTGTCAGTACCTCAGGGGAAGAAGGCCATTTGAATCCAAAAACTTCATGATCTGAACTTGTGGGTCTTTCTGTGGTGGCAGCCAATCCAGGATATTATTTGGATTTCTTGCAACAAAACCATTCACATTCAAACTCTCAGCAGACAGCTGCTGCATCTAGCAACAACAAATAGAGAAATAGGCTTTAGTTTGTACATGAGTATTATTTAGTGGTGTTGGGCCACCGTCCCTTGGTGTCCTACTCTTGTTTATCATATATTTTAATAGAGTTCGTACGCTCAGTACTGAGCCCCACAAAAATATGTGATGGAAAAGAGTACTGGAACACCACGTGACGGTATCTCAAAATCATTGAATAAGTGCGGAGTGCTCCAAGGGAGATTGATGGGGCTAACCTAGTCCCGCTAGCTAGTCGAACAACCGTGACGGAAGCATAAATTTCAGTAAGAAAAGTCAAAATGTTTGAATTATAATTATGATTCAGTTTAAGAGGGCTAAAGTAAAATTCTCAAAAGTTTGAGGGATTCAAAACACTGGTTTTTGATGTATAAACCAAAAAATTAAGTACAAGATGAGCTTATGCTGAATTTCATAGCAGATTAATTACTTCTTATTAAAATTTAGTTCGATCTCATTCAACTATTCAAGCTCAAGAACACGATCCGTATATCGAATACGGAAATTTATACAAACCTGTGAAGTTGTTTCTGGATTGGAGAAGTCGTAATTTTCCTCCAAAACTTGCTGTTGAATTGCGACTTTCATTAGTCCTTCAATGTAATCCAATATATACAAAATAATAATAATAATAATAATAATAATAATAATAATAATAATAATACAATCTTCCAGCATATATACGATGTCTACGAATTGAGTCCTACATATATACTCACTCTGCGTATACGGACGCATTTCAAAGTCTCCTCAAGAATTTGCTCCCGATACTGGGCCTCACACAAAGTGGTCATTTCAGAAGGATCGCCTTCAAAAATCCTAAAGAATAGATACAAGAGGAGGATTTGGATCATACATAATGCATGCTATTTTTTCATACAGATTACAGAATATTGTGACATTTCATATGAATTTCGGATTCAAATTATTATTATTTATTCGTATATGACACTCCTTCTGTCCCTTCATTTTAACTTTTATTTCATTTTGAGATGTTCTAAATTAATACAAATAATTTTTTAAAATTCTAGGAAAAATTGTTTATATTCTGAAAGACTGCCCATGATACATAATTATGAACAATTTTAAAGTAAAAAATAAAAGGCAATATTAGAAATCAAAAATAAATTTTTAAGCAAACATGTATTAATTTAATTCCGTAACGCCTTAAAAGTTGCTTAAGTAGGTACCTTAACCGCCTGTCCATATCCTCCAATTGAGACTTGCATCTGAGAATTTCTTGTTGAAGTTCCTGTAATTAATCCATTTAAATTAATCATTTCCAATTAAATAATAACCTAAGAAAGTTATTTCTTTATAAAATTGAAGTCTTCATTTACTTGCATGATTGAAGATGTACAGTCAAATACCTCAACTTGGGAATCAGCACTCACTGGGCTGCTTCATATTTATGACAGGGAAAAAAACAATTTAACTAAGTTAAAAACAAAGGAGACAGATACGTGAAATTTAAAATAAAAAAACAAAAGAAGGGGAAAAAGTTAAAAGTTACAATACACAATCCTATATTTTGGTTGCATACAATATGTAAGATTTACCTTATGCATAAGATGAAAATGTATCATGAAAAATAATTTTCACTCTCCCTTTTTATCTATCTTTTTTGTCTTTATTTATGTGAAATTATACTAAATTTCTTTCATATGTAAAAAGTAAATTTAGAATTGAGGACAATTTAATAATTTCAACAACAATATGACAATAAAAGGAGTGAGTGTGAATAAAAAGAGAGTGAAAATCTTTTCCCTTTATCATATTTGCATAAATTCGTAACATTAAGACCAAAATTATAAAAATAATGAATTCAAGTTTGATGTAATGAATTCAGTGCAAATACTAGAGTACCATAAATTTCTATGCAAAACCTACAAAAAAAAAAATTCAAAAAAATTGATATACTCGAGACAAGCTATTTTCTTAAGGGGAAAAAAAAAAAAATCATTTTTGAGGATAAATCCAAACCTTGCTACTTGGTAGCTTCTATCTGTTTCGCCTTTCAGCTTGGCCAGAGCTCTATGCAAATACTGTACCAATCGATCAATCAATCAATATTACGATCAGTCTTTTAAATAACAGCATTAGGAGTATAAAATAAAAACGATACAATCTCATTCAATAGCTAGCACAGTTTAGGGAGAGCTTACCTCTTGATTATGCAGCCTTTTTGCCATTGATCATATCCATGAGAGAGAGAGAGAGAGAGAACCATCAATATACCGACACAAGAGTAAGTTACTGTATATAACTATATACCGTCACAAATATATATATTGGAAATCTGGTCTTCTGGAATTGGAAAATGGCGTCGTCTTTACTGAAAAATCTAAATACATACCGTCCTCGCTCGTGCTCAGGAAGATTCAGATACCGAGCCATAATCTCTTCAATGCTTTCTCAGACACAATTCACATAAAAAAAAAGAGCATAATTAAGATGATTTCGCTTGAACTGATTCGATATATTGAATTCGAATGAAAATGGAAATAAGATAATTATACAATAATTTAGGTAGGTAGGGTTAATTATTAAGATGTGAGACCTTCGATTGCCAGAGAAGATGCTGAGTCTTCCAGAAGGGGAAAACATAATAAGAGCAACATCAACATCACAAAGAACAGAGAGTTCATAAGCTTTCTTGATTAGCCCATTTCTCCTTTTCGAGAATGTCACTTGTCTGTTTGTTGTGTTCTCTATCTTCTTGATCTGCAACTTCACTCTCCCCATCTCTCTCTCTCTCTCTCTCTCTCTCTGTGTCTCTCTGTTTTTCTCGTCAAATGAGTATGTTTATAAGACCCCATTCCTCTTTCGTTTTTATTTTTATTTTTTGTTCAAAAATATTCAGAAGTCTCTCTCACCAAAAAAAAAAAGTCTCGAAAGCTTAAAAAGCTACGATAAGAGAGATAACCTTAATATGTATGTAGTTTAACGGGGGAAAAAAAAAATAAAAAGCTACAAGAAACACACCTTAATTTTATTTGTTTGCAAACACACCTTAATTTTATTTTGTTTTTGGTTGTTTGGCTGAAAAAATGAAAAATGTATTATGTGAGAATGTGTTTTGATTTTTTGATATTAGCGAGGAGAAACCACGAGTAGGCTTAAATGAGCTCTTTGACATCTTATTTTTTCATTTTAATTAATAAAAAGACTTACAAATATTCTGCATGTATCTCCCAAATACTGCTGCTGCAAAATGCATTCATGAATTTCCTATTAACACTCTACGTACCAAATTTAAATTACATTCCGACTAAAATCTAAAAAGACAAAAAGTCGAAAATAAAAAGCTGAAAATGAGTCTCCCAAACATCCAGGGAATTATTGAAGGTTTTTTTTTTTTTGTGTGGGAAGGCGGAGGAGATTTGTGTAATTAAATGGTGAATTAATTGGGAAAAAGAAGTTGAGAAAGTGATGACGAGAGGGTCGCGGAAAAGGAGGGAGAGAAGGAGCTAGGGTTTAACAACGAGTTTTGTCATTGTCAGGCTTATACACAGAACATGACGCCACAGAGAGAGACACAGAGGCGGTGTGTTGGCTGGCTAACGGAACATGCAGGGTGGTGATGTTTTGGAAAGGGTTCGGATTGGGTTCGGATCCTCTCAGGTGTTCATTTAATTTTGGACTATAGGGCCGGGGTGTTTGGATTGCACGTCTTTTCATAATAGCCCATTATATTTTGGAACAGAGGAAATATCTCATTTTCCTTTTTACTACATTTTACCATTTTTTGGTGTTTGTTTGTGCACAGGCAAAATGCATTCTTTCAAAACTTATTTTCCATTTTCTTACATTAGAGAAGAGAAGTAAGGAGTAGGGTCCGAGAAGCTCTTTTGCATATATCTCTGAAACACTCTGCTGATTCATAATTCTGGCTATAATTCGAAAAATAAAAAACATAGTAAAAAAACAAATTGTAAAAAGAAAAAATGAGGATTGCAAACACCCGTAGATCAAGTAGTTCAAATCAGGATTTGAATGACAATAAGATAATGTTAACAAATTCAGTGCATAGAGTTTACTAAGAAAATATTTTGTGTGAAAAATCATGTTGCGTTAATATTCAATTAACATGATTACGAAACAAGTTAATTCACTTCAACAAAGACAAACTATCATACTTGTAAGAAACCATACATTTAAAATGTATATGAATCGATATACTTTGTTGAACAAATTTCAATTAAAATGATCTTTTAGCGTGATTGATCTTATTGATGAGATCTATAATATGAACAGTTATGATCATCTTCATTGCCCGTCATAGGTTCAGCTCGAGACCCAAATATCCGAAGCTAACTAGTCTAGTTTTTCCCCAAACTGGAGAGGATCCGGTTCCTATCTAGAGTGGGAGGGAGATATACAAAAATGTTAAAAGTATGTAAGTAACTGTTGGGATTCCACCCCGTGTGGGCCCGTTGGGCTTAGGCCCAGAGGGAGTGGATTAGGGTTTGTCTGTGTAACTCTATAAATACTCTGTGATGCCTTGTGTATTGAGTGTGGTAGCACAATGTAGAGAGAGAGGCAAAGAGTGTGAGAGGGGGGCCGGTTGTGGCTTCCCGGAGAGAGAGATACACAAGAGAACTGATGAGGATTTCATTATTGTGTGATTGAGTGTGAGTGTGTAACACAAGAACACGGAGTTTCTCTGGATTATAGTGAAACCCCCCTCCCCGTGGATGTAGGTCCGATTTGGCCGAACCACGTATATTTGTGTGTTGTGTTTCTCTTGATTTTACTCTTTCTGTTGCGTGTAGTGCGTCGTTGGAATCCTAACAACTGGTATCAGAGCTTGGGTTGAAGCACCGGAGAGCGCAGAGCAGTCGGAAAATCACTAGGAGGCCATTGAAGCACTGTTTGAAGCTTTGATCGGACAAAACAGGTGACAAAACTTGTTTTTGATCAGAGGGAAAGGTGCTACTCTCAGAGAGGAATCCAACGGTGTAAGGCTCGTCGCGATTGGTGGCCGAAGGAGGTCGGAATAGCGTGTTGAAGGTCGACGGACGGAGGCGGAAAGAGGCGGAGGAACAGAGGCTTAGCGGTCTTGTTTAGAGTGGTCGGGCTAAACTTTTGAAGTTAGGGTTTTGTTGCCCATGGAGAGACGATCACGGAGGAACAAACCCGGTAGCCGGAAATCACCGCACGCGCCCCCACGCGCCACCTGTATTTCGGCGCGTCGGATCCCGCGCGGCGGTGAGACACACGCGCGGGAAGGGTCTGGAAGGTGACCACATGGCACACAGTCAGCGCCACGCGGCGCAGAGTCAGTAGCCACGAATGATGTCACGTCAGCAGGTCACGCCACGTCAGCAAAAGGGTCATAAGGGTCAGGGTTCAGGGTCAAAAAGGTCAAAGGAGTCAAGGTCCAGGTCAAAGGGATCAAAGGTCAGGTCTAAAGGGTCAGACCGGCGTTCAAAAGGGTCAGTCCGATTCAGACCGGCGGTTCAGAGATATCGTCAGACCGGGTTCAACTCAGACCGGACCAGACAGCGGTCTAGGGCAGACCCGATATTGTTTTTTGACCGGTTCAGTAGGATTTTGACCGGTTCATGGCCGGTTCGGACAAGTTCCCGACTCGATTTTTCGTTCCGGATCCAACCACGTGCTCTATTTTTCATGTTGAGGCTCGGAAGTATGTTATTGCTGGATTGAGCCGGTTTTGGACGTTCAGAGGCGTTTTGGGTTGTGAGGAGGCTATTCCTAGCTAATTGGACGGTTCCGGATTCAGTGGTGGGCTTGGTTTTGTGTGATTCAGGCCAAATTTTGCAGTCCTAGATATATCCGGAGAGATTGGGGAGGATCCGACACGGTCAGATCAATCAGATGGGAGGATGTTGAGTCGGAGGTAGACCATGGGAGATCCGATGGGAGTCCAGGGGGTGCTAGGAAGGCCGGAGATGGAACATGGATGGACCAAGGGGCAGGATGAGACCTGGGAGAGCTGACGGAGAGTGGCGAGAAGACTAGAATAGTGGCAGGAGTGGCGGATAGGTGACGGATTGGTGACAAGATAGGCGAGCGGAGTTGGATAGCTACACACCAGGAGTATTGGACAGACTTTGCAGAGATCAGAGGTTGACCGGAGCAATCGGGTGATTGCAGATTCGCGGCGTTTGAGCAGTGGTGATCAGTCGGAGAAGCTAGTGAGCAAGGATACATTCTCTCAGGTGTTGCATCTTTGTTGATGGGTGCGGATACACTTGTTTGGTAATGACACAGGCGCTTACTAGAGTGACAGGTCGGAGTTGGTTAGCAGTGATCGGAGGCAGTCTGGTTCAATCGGATTTGAAGACCTATTATCAGGATTTGCAGTTATGATTCAAGCTGCATTGGATTGGATGATGGGCCACCATACAAGCTTGTGGGAGTGCAATGATAGTTGGAGCTGATGTCAGGCATGGTCAGGCAGTATGGGTGTTATGTGACGTGAATAGGGATGACGACCATTGCGGATGCACACAGGATAAGCGCAAGCGCGAGATTGTACCGAGGTGTCGCGACCGGAATGGTACTGGATGCGCTGGGAGTCGAATCAGGAGTGTGCAGGATGTTGGCCAGCAACAATGATGTGATAGGTTGTTCAGGATATGTTCACGGGAGCTCCGGACAGAGGGATTGAGATGGAGATCAGATGATGCATACTGGTATTCTCTTTCTTCTGTGGTTTTTTGTGGCGGATTATCTTTCCAGTTATAAGCTCTTGTTGGTGTGGAGAGATGGAGTCACGGATTATGTCCTGTGATTGGGCATGAGCATTTGGGTTTTGGATGCCTGGATGCGGGCACTCCGGATAGGGGGTGCAGGATTGTGATCAACCGCGAAAGATCTGGCATGCAGGGATACATTCATTCGAGTAGTGTGCCCGGTTAGGGTGCGGATATGCTTGTTTGGGAATGACACAGGCGCTTGTCAGAGCGGTAGATTAGTTTGAGCCACGGAGATATAGCAGGTTTTGTTCACATCCCGGATTCACGAGAGGTGTATCCCGGTTTTGGGGTGCGGAGGTACTCGGTGAGGGATGCGGTGTCAGAGAAGGAGTCAGCCTCATCATAGATGGTGTGTGAGATCATTTGAAGAAGTGAGCCTCTGGTGTGGGCAGAGGGTTGCTGCATTTTCTTGACAGGACAGGATGCTAGAGTGGCAGAGCGCGGCGATGATGGTGCGAGCGCTTCTCTTGGTGAGCGCATACACTTCGGGTTTGAGGTGTGCGAGTGGAGGCATTCTTTTTTAGGGGGTGCGATACTCAGATTTTCTGATTGGCTGCGGAGTCTGGTTTTGCAAGGATACACTCTTTTTGGAATTTGTGTACTCTGTTTGGTGGTGCATGGATGCTCGACTGGTTAGTGACACAAGCGCTTGCCAGAGTTAGCTAATTGGAGGAGGCGACATGGGAGTGTTGCAGACGACTTTGCCCACTCGGTGTGGAGGGGGTGATTGTTGGGATTCCACCCTATGTGGGCCCGTTGGGCTTAGGCCCAGAGGGAGTGGATTAGGGTTTGTCTGTGTAACTCTATAAATACTCTGTGATGCCTTGTGTATTGAGTGTGGTAGCACAATGTAGAGAGAGAGGCAGAGAGTGTGAGAGGGGGGCCGGTTGTGGCTTCCCGGAGAGAAAGATACACGAGAGAACTGGTGAGGATTTCATTATTGTGAGATTGAGTGTGAGTGTGTTACACAAGAACACGGAGTTTCTCCGGATTATAGTGAAACCCCCCTCCCCGTGGATGTAGGTCCGATTTGGCCGAACCACGTATATTTGTGTGTTGTGTTTCTCTTGATTTTACTGCTTCTGTTGCGAGAGGTGCGTTGTTGGAATCCTAACAGTAACGGTCTTAAACTGTCCAAACTGTCCTTGGTCAAGCATTTTTTAAACCCAATTATCAGGGTTAGTTTCGGGAATTTGTCTCCTCCTATGGCAATTTGACATGAAAGTACTGCTGGGTGCACAGATCGCTGCATGCAAGGCCAATTGTTATTGTAGCTACGACAAATTGTTATGTGTTTTCATATATATTTTCAGTTCTTACGCGCTTCTTGACTAAATTTTGATGTATCGATCAAATCGTCCTCTAACAAAGACATTCGGAAGTTAAATAAATTTTCGTATAAATCGAACTCACAAATGTCGACTCCTTAATTAGAAAGAAGTTTAAATTAGAAGCTATAGAGCTAAAAAGAAGTGGACTTCTAAGTGTTAGGTACTCTCTCTGTCCCATTTTAAATGTCCCCTACGTAAAATCGTGTCATTTTGACTTTAAAATAAAACATATTTCTAGATATTATTTTTCAAAAATTTCTACACCATTCAAAAATATTCATTGAGATCTTTTGAACGGTAAAAAAATTAAAAAATAATTCCGCAAGTATTTTATTTTTTAAGGTCAAACTTGTACGGTCTTACGTAGAGAATATTTAAATTGGGATGGAGGGAGTATTAACCATCCGGCTAACCCTTGATCTTAGACTTACTGATTATGGGATTAATTAGAGATTGGTGTAACCGACTTAGCATATAAATCTTGGTCAGAGGAAAAACTTGTATGCAGATAGAGTATCGCCACGTAGTACCCTATTGCGCATTCGAGTCGTCCAAATATGTTTTTGGACGGTCTAAATTTGTTGAGATAAATTTGCACTTAGTATAAAAATGTCACCCTTCAATTTGGACTGTCCAAATTATATTTGGATTGCTCGAATGCGCTAACAGATACTAGCATGCAAGTTTTTGTCCTTGGTCAGCCACTGAGGGATTGAGACTCAACAATTTGAACTTGTCTTGATCACAAGATGAGCCGACTTGACCTTTCTCAAGCATTAAACAATAACTGGCCACAAACAGGACATACAGACGGACTACGGTAATGATACGGAATACAAATTTTCTTCATGGCACATGTACTCTTGGATTTTCCTTAATACAACAGCAATGTTACATACACAAAAAAATGACTCAAAATTTATTCAGAAAGTAAAAATGAGTGGCACAGATAGATGCACTTGCAAAATACATCAAGGGAGAAAGAAGAAACAGAAGCGGAGAGAGAAGAGAGAGAAAAGACCAAACGAATACAACCATAGAAACAACCCCGTGCAACGACCAGCACAACACAACCCGGCAAAACAAAACAAAGACCTCTTTGATTGGTTTCAACTTTCAAGGGAGTTGTTAAAAAAAAGGGCAATTTGTTCAAAAGTCCTAGGCAAAAAATTTATAATTCCTTTAGTCCATCAAACAAGTTTATAACCTATCCAGTCTTAACGCTAGCAAATTTTTATTTTTTTTTTACCAAAAAAAAGTTTGTACCCTATGAAAGTGCCGAAAAAGTTTGTACCCTATGAAAGTGCCTAAAATTCTAGGGTACCCTACAAAAGTGCCTAAAACCCTAGAGTACCCTATAAAAGTGTCTAAACCACTAAAACCCTATAATAGGAAAGTGCACCCTAAAACGTAAACCCTAGGGTACCCTATGAAAGTGCCTAAATCCTGGGGTACCCTATGAAAGTGCCTAAAACATTAAAACCCTATAATAGGAAAGTGCAGCCTAAAACCTAAACCCTAGGGCACCCTTTGAAAGTGTCTAAATTCTAAAAAATAAAAAATAAAAAAAAATCATGGACCTTAGACCTTGTAAAACTTTAACATGGACTAAATGCTCAATAAGTCCCCACTTCTGGACCTTAGAACAATTAACCGTAAAAAAAAAGGTGCCAAATTGACAAATTTCAAATGCATTTAGCAGTAATTATCAGGCTTCAATCTTAAAAAGTTCAAATTCTTAGTTGAGACACATGCAAGCTGTCTTCGACATTCGGTTATCAAAAAACTAAGTTTAAAATGGAGAATTTGTAATTAATGTCAAGTTAGAGGAAGATAGAAGGCCCGTACCGACCTATGCAAAAATTGCAACGGTTTTTTTTTTTGGTTAGTTCTACGGTTAGAGTGTTCGGACCAACTTATGCGCATCTCGACTAATTTTCTTCCCAACCTGGTTAAAGGCAGGCCATCCATGTGTGATGTATGGCAGGACTAGATGATTCACAAGAAATTACCCGTTTGCGGTTTGACTCCCAGAATTAAACTCTGATCAATTATGTGAGAAACAAACTCACCGATCAACCGGACTGATAAAAAAAAAATTTGCACAGTTTTTACTCGGGCGAGGGGAGGCGATGAAAAAGAGGTGAGTTAGCCCACAAACTTCGACTGCCAAAATTGGGAAGGATGTACTGTATGCATGTGTCTTAAGTTCCTTAATTGTTTTCTTCGAGATCTCATGGATTGTTTTCTTCTCTCTCTTCTCATGGCTCGCCACTCGTGTGACCGACTCTCTCACCAACGCCCACAGTTTCTGAGCATTTTACATGCCATGGGTCGAACTACCACCCAGGCACCCACTGATTCAGCCGGCCGTTGCTACAATGCTCGGCTCAGCTCAAATCTAACCCTATGTGAGAGCCATTACTTGAATTTGATTCGAGCCATGCATTGTAGCAACAGCCGGCCGGATAGGTCCACAACACAGTGTCATGCACCTAGTTCACGGCATCCCCCAATCCCTTCTCAGTCCACTTTGTTGATCTAAACCATTCACATTTTAGAGTTCGTTGAGAATATTTGTCACGCCAAAATGAGATTGATTGGATGCTGGTTGATATAATTTCGGAATGCATTTATCTTAAAATAAATGGGTTCCAATTTGTTGTAGTAATCTTTCTATGTTCTAAGACAAATATGTTCCGAAATCATATTAAGCAATATCCGATCAACTTGATTTGTAGCGTAGTTGATGTTCTCGACGAATTGTAAAATGCAAACGGTTTGAATTATCAAAGTGAACCTGAAAAAAGGCTTACAAGCGGGCAAACTAGACAATCCAGTCGGTTTTCTCATCCCTTCCAACCGGTCCATTTTCAATTTATCTTTAGGGAAAAAAATCCAAGTAGGACCCATAAGAAAACAGTAATTAAGCTTCTCAAAATATTATTGTTGTACGCAGAGGCTGGACCAGAATTTCAGTTTAGGATTGAAAATAATTACTCTAAAATTAGTTAGTATTAATAGATAATTTTATTATAACAAAAAAAATTGAAATTCTATTTAGGATTTGATAACTTTTTCTGAAAGTGCTTTAAAGTTTCAGCAAAAATAAAATAGAGTGCGTTGCAGTCTATTAAAAGTCAAATGGTACGCTACAGTTTTCAACATTTTCTGCTTCATAATTAGAATGACCCCTTTTTTTCCTTGAAACTTGTAAGATTTTTCACCGTCTTTGACCATAAAAAAAATTTCCAAGCAATGAAATTAATACTCGGACCTAAAATATAAAATAACCATTCTCAATACTAACAAATATTACAAGGGTGTCTTTCCGAGCTCGGTGACAAGCAAAGGAAGTGACATATGTTTTCACTAGCTTTTGACAAGCTTACATGTTGTCGTTTGCCTTGCTCTCGTTGACAAGCCATGTTTTTATGCAAGTTGCTTTGTGCATTGACTTCTATGTAAGCCGGGGCATGCCTTTTTCATGGCTTCGTGCTATGTACTAACTTGCCCAACCGGATGACAAGCCCATTTCATGTCAATAACACAAAAGTTGCCACGATTGGCAACCATTTAGGTCATGAATACTTTCGCTTCCCTTGGCCATGTATCGCACGCACTTTGATCGAAAACCTTGCGATATGAGTTGTGCCTTAATTTCATACAAGTCATGGCATGCCTTTTTTTTGCTTCGTGCTACGTATTGGCTTGCCTAACTCGATGACAAGCCCATGCCGTGTCAATTACACGATTGTTGCTGCGACTTATTGCACCACTGGGGTCATGATACTTTTGCCTCCGCTGGCCATATGTTACGCATTTTGATTGAACGCGTTGCAAACTTATGCTTGAATTTTCGTACCCAAGACACTTGTTCACTTTTTTTCTTAAAGAACTATAAACTAATAACCACCAAAAGTTCGAGACAAAATCAAAAGGCAAAACAAAAAAAAAAAAAAACAAAAAATTGAATAAAGACAAAACCGAAAAAATGGCTTTTAGCACCGTCACTAAAAACGGAAAACTCTGCCTTACATAAACCACTGCCCAACTAGTTTACGGTGCTACCCAGTGATTGGGCCGGACCTGTGCGTAACTCTATTACATTGCTACCCAGTGATTGGGGTTGGGCCTCCCTGTGGCGCAACAACAGCTATTGGGCGGAGCGGTGCTCAAGCAAGTTTACAGTTCAAATAGGTGCAACAAAACTGATTGGACCGGGCTACAAGTTTACTTGGAGGTTTAAAAGCAAACCCGTCGCCGACCCAAAAAACAAAAGTTTAGGAGAAATTTTTCAGTGCCGAGCGGACACGGCTACGTGGTGCAGAGGGCGTATCTCAGCTGTCCAAAAGTGTTTTGGACGGTCCGGATGTCTCTCTCACACACACACACACACACACACACACTCTCTCTCTCTCTCTCTCTCTCTTCTTTCCCTCTTTAAAATCTAAGCTGTCCAAAATACTATTCCACGTAGGCGGTGTCCACTCAACACTGAAAATTTTCTCAACGTTTAGACACGTTACTGTCCAGTCTTATTTCCGAAACGATTTTGTTTTTACTACGAACGAATGTATGCGGAGAAATACTTTTTCCTAATTATTAATTTCGCAGAATAAGATTGAGAATTACAGGAATCGTTATACAATAAAAAAAAACCAATAACACTATTAATTTTATCACTCATTTAGTGGTGCCCTTGTCAATGATTTTCAATGAAAAAAATTGATTATGGCTCGTGCATATAATTTTTTTTTGGTCGCAATGTTGATCCAGTGGTGCGAAAAAGTATTTTATTTGGCTTAGCCTATCATAGTTGTTAAATTGCTTGAATTATCGCCTAGATTTTTTTTTTTTTTCCATTCGTCTATTACATTGGAGAAGTGGGGAATGAAACTAGATCCCGGGATACAGTGTGGGGCATCAAAGAGCTCTACCGCATGAGCTAGCCACCACTTGCATCGCCTAGAAATTTGAATAACAAATTTTCAAAGAATTTTCTTTCTTGGTGATGATGTGATGAAAAAATTATTTTGCCCTTTCTTAAATCAAATTTAGCCCCTCTTTTCTGGCTCGAGAATTGTCAAGTAATTATTGGAGAACATTTTTTTGAAAAGCCTTGCCAAAAAATAGATTTTGCATGAATGGATCACGAAATTCATGCACTGATAAACACATTTCTTCATATTAACGTCACATTATTAGCCCTTCAGCAGAACTTCACCTGAAAAACTTGGTATGGTCTCTGTTTTCACGTGCCAATGAGTGTGTGTCACTGTGTGTGTGTGTGTGTGTGTGTGTGTGTGTGTGTGAGAGAGAGAGAGAGAGAGAGAGAGAGTTTAATTTGGACTTGGATAATTATTTTAAAATTACTTTAATGGTACGGATCGTTTGTATGGGTCCCACACGATCGCATTTGGCAAACTACTTGGGGTTGCCCATAAAACGGCCCCGTTTGGCTTGCACGGCTCCGTGCTGTGCATTTCCTCCACAGTAGGCCCCCCCCCCCCCCCCCCCCCCCCCCCCCCCCCCGCCTTCAACGAGAGAGAGTCCTTGGCTTGTTTGCTCACACCTCTCCTGGTTTCGACAAGAGAGAGTCCTTGGCTCGTTTCCTCCACAGTAGGTCCCCTGCCTTCGAACGGGTTGGAGGAAATGACCCTGGTTACCATAGGACCTGATCGGATTCGAACGGGTTGCATTTCCTCCGTGCTGAGTTAATCTAGTAAGTAAGAATAGGATGAGATTATTTACCAAAAAAAGAATATGATGAGATCATCATAGGACCCGCACTCGCGTATATTATTTTGATTCTTCTTCTTCCTGCTGCCGCGGCCCATGATGTTACGAGTAATTTTAGATTAACGGTCTGGGTATTCAACCCAATCGCGTCAACTAATAGAAAATTTTGCGAAAAAAAAAACACAAATTCCCAGATTTTAACTATCCATTTCTTTTCTCCCGATGATTCGATCAAGGTTTACGCGCCTCATTTTTTACCTGAAAGATATACACATCGGGACCTACAGAGAAACGTTTTCGATCGTTAAATTGGACCGTGACGAGTCTCGTTCGCATTATATAAAGAACCACCTACAAAAATCTTTACAAGATATTTAATACTTAAAAGTCAATAACAACCAAATTCCAATATAGGCCCAAACCGCCCAAACCCAATAGAAAAAAGCCTACACCTAACATTCAAAAACACTTACCATTCAAGTACCCGCCAATCGCTGTATACCGTTAGTTGTCCAAAACGCAAAAACATAGTCTCGTAATCCCATTGGTTGGTGGATTTGCTCCCCGAGCTGTTGATAATTATTTGATTCTCGGAGTCATACTGTAAGAAAATAATTTCTTATAAATCTCTTAGTCCCGGTATGGAAGACTTGTCTTTGACTTGACTGAGAATGAGATTAATCGAGGTGAGCGTAAGCTAACTCGAACACGTCTGAATATCGAACCAAAAAAAAAAAAAAAAAACTCAACCCCCAAAATCTACTAGTCTCCACTCCCTCCCCTGGTTACCAACTTACCTTCTCTCTCTCTCTCTCTCTCTCTCTCTCTCATCTCCCAAAATTAACAATGTACAGACCAGGCTTGAATCCTCTCAGATACCACAACCCACAACAGTGCCAAGAATCCTTGGCTCGTTTGCTCACACCTCTCACTCTTTGGATTTGTGGCATGTAATTCGTCACGTTCTTCATATATTTCCATTGCTACCCTTCTGTTCTGAAACAGTTTGCTTTTTCCCCACCTATTTTTTTTGCAGTATCCGTGACTCTAAAGTATGGGTATTACGGGAATTGTCACATGGTGCTTGGACCTGGCTCTTCTCGATTGTTCGAGGCAAGCTCTGTTTTTGTAAAGCAAATTCGAGTGAGGAGTGAGTATGAGAAAGGGGTTTTGCTCTATGGCTTTTCTGAGAAGCCGAGATTAAGCCTGGAAAACAATTGGAACGTCTCGACTTATGTGATTGTCGCATCGTACGGTCGAAAGGTAATTTCAGAATGATTTTCGCACTCCCCTTTTTATCATCCCCACTTTCTTGTCTTTCTTTTCGGGAATTTACAACTTGCCTTTCGGAATATGGTAAATTCTCATGCTTGATGACAAAAAAGAGGGCGTTCGTAAAAAATGAGAGGTCTTTTATTGATATCCTAACAGAGATCTGGATGTAGAAATGTCTGAAGCCATCCGATTCATCTGGGGTTGCAGCCGATATACGCTCAAGCACATCGAACAGTTCTAGACACATCCGTGTCTGAAATATGTCTTCAACATTTTCATTCTTTTATTTCGAAAATTGATTTCAAACTCTTCTTTTTATCATCTGCACATCTTTTTCGTGAATTTACAACTTGCCCTTTCATGTGTAAGAAAAGAACAAATTTATGGGGAATATCGTAAATTCACATTCTTTATGACAAAAAGGAGGGCGTTCATAAAAAAACGAAACGTCTTTTATTGATATCCTAGCACAGATCTAGGTGTAGAAGTGTCTGGAGCCATCCGATTCATGTGGGTCGCAACCAATACACGTTCATATACATTGAACAGTTCCATATACATCGTGTCTGAATTTACGTCTCAAACAATTTTCCTTCTTTCATTTTTTAGTACTTATTTGTAGATTTGCTGCCTTTTGATTTTCAGGGATTTGCCTTGTGGTTGAACGAGGGTTCCACAATCAGACTTAGATGGGAAGCTCAGGCTAGTAGCTTGGGTCAACTTGAAGTGTCCATCATTAAAGGTAAAAGTCAACTTTGATTAACTTAAGTTTTTCCCCCTTACATCGTGCTTATTAAAAAAATCAGTTTAAAAATTCTTCTTTTTCTAGAAAATTCAGTTGAAGAATTTTTTAATCAGATTAATTTGGACCTTACAATTTTGTTCACTTCCTTCATAGGGGAACGAAATTACGAAACATTGTTACCTACTTCAACAAATTCCCCCGACGAACGTGCCCTCTCTGAACCAGTACATGGTAAGAAACTTCCTCATTTTAAGTTTCATAAATTGAACAAGTTAAATATTCTATTTGGATCTTAGATTCGGCACAGTCATTTTGGTTATTTTCTATTAGTTTTTGTTAGATTTGTAGAAATTTTTTTACATCATATCGTTCGTCTCGACGAACCGAATCAAGAAAGTACAAAAATAAGACCAAAATTGAAAAACAATCATATAAGACGACAAGAAAACTCTCAAAGTCGAATTTTTTTGGGTCTTTTTTCAACTTTGGTATATATATTTAAAATTTTCCCATTTTTTCGTCGAACCGAACTAAACTTAAGATTGGACAGTCAAAAAACCAAGTAAAAAAGCCCTTTGAAAGTTATGTCAAAGGGGGCAATTTGTGAAAAGGTACTGTTCAACTGAAAATGAATGGAATCCCTCCCCTTCTCATTTTTCTTTCCAAATCCCTCCATAAGTTCTAGATCCAAACAGAGCAGGATTATATTAGCTATGCCATTGGCAGTAACAACACTACTCAACTGAAAATGCCATAATGTACATTTTTTCAGGCAGAGAAGCTGAATACGCAATCGAAGAAGACGATAAGTACTATCTCCGTATCGTAAACGCGAATCCCAGAAGTATCATAATGGTGATGAACATAAACATTTCGTCGATGATTTACGATACAATTACGGCGAAAAGCATGTGTTCGACAACCAACGGTTCGTGTCAGCTCGATCTTCTTTTTCCCAACACCCAATACGTCGCAGTAACTACCCCTAACAATGTAAGGTCTCTTCTTTTGAAGAAAACTGATAAATTTATCTTTTTTTCTTTCCATTATCTTGTTTAATTTCCCTTTCCTTCATAAATTGAGCTACAAATGCATGATCCAAACAAAGCCTGAACGTTTTACGAGTTACGAAGAATCTAACTGTGAAATTTTGATATGTGCAGGGGAATCTTGGAGAATGGTACATAGAGCTGTCTTTTGTGGCTCGTATAATAACTTATATGGCTATTTTAGGTATACCCTTTTGAGCTTGATCTACATTGCCTCTGAATTTTAGAGTGCAAATTTTGTTAAGCTAGTGAACTTTATCCTCTTGTTTAGGGGTTCGCACCGGGTCTTATTTTAATGATTGGAACCGTTCATTAAGGCCTAGTTTTATAGCAGATATTTTTTTGAAAAAATCAGCTTAATGTCTTTTTTTTTTGGTACTTCAAAATCAGCTTAATGTCGCATATACATGGATCTGATCTGTTGACATTTTGTATTGTATTGGTTAAGAATTCCATTCTTGGATTTTAGACCAAGAAGAAATGTTTTGGTGGGAGAAACTAAATCGCCAAGCCTTATAAATTGAATGGATCTGATCATAGAAGTGGGACTCGGTGTGGCTTCTACACAAAATGAGTAATATTTAGCACTCCGAAATTTTGATTTGGAAGCATGTATGGCCTTTTTCGGGGCAGAAAGAGTGATCCAAAGTTCCAAATCATTCATTTTGTTCGGCTCATTGTCTCTCTCATACACAAAGTTCTTTGAGCAAGGAAAGTGACATGATTGTCTCAAACTTGTAGTAGTTGTTCAAAGTTAATTACAAAATTTGTTTCACTTAGGTCGATCAGTGTGATTGTTCTACACGTGATAAACTCAATGAGCTAAACAAAATAAACGGATCAGATCACTGTTTTGTGCCCGAAAAGAGACCATATTAAAGTCACAGCAAGACCCCGGTCTCCGATTTAGACAAATATAGTGATACATTGCAGTTTTTGCCTAACCTATTCAAGGTTATTTCAGGTTTTGTAATCATCATGGTTTTCCTAGTACTAAAATACCTCGGAGCCTGCGACAGCGATCGCACCCGAGAGGAAGAAACACACGCGCACCGGGTAACAGAGGCCGATCCCCTGATACCCGTAAAGCCATTTCGACTGCCGTATGGAACGGGTGATGAAGAAGACCTGGAGTCTGGATCTTCCAGCTCTTCTGAAGATTTATATGATGGGAAAATTTGTGTTATTTGTTATGAAGAGCCCAGGAATTGCTTCTTCGTTCCTTGTGGTCACTGTGCCACCTGCTATAGCTGTGCTCAGAGGTATGTTTTATTACATGTCCTAATTGGAAAGGAAAATGATAGGTACACACAAAGTTTGTACCCACAAAATACCCAAACACACACACACAAGTGTGGCCCCCACACACACTGCAACACACTGCACCTGCAGTGTGTGTGGGGGCCACACTTGTGTGTGTGTGTTTGGGTACTTTGTGGGTAACTTTAAGCTAGTTTGGTTCTCGGTTTACCATTGAACCGAACCTATTGGTCCTGGTTCATTCCTTTTGAAAAGAGCTGTATTGAATGTAGTGAGGTTGATAATCAGGATTACTTTTGTAGGATCATGGATGGGGACACCAAGGTGTGTCCGATATGCCGAAGGCTGATTCACAAAGTCAGAAAATTGTTGATTCCTTAACAAATTCCCAATCCTATGATTTTTGTTTTCGTCGGTTGCACAAGATTTCAAGTGAGTTCCAGTGGATGGGAGTGATCGTGAATCCCCTATTTTTTTTTTCCCTTGGATCATCGTCGTTTAATGCCCAATTCACCATGGAAATACAAGTTCAAATGGGATTGCAGAGGTGTACGTAGTTGTCGATTTTCGCAGTTTTTTCCGAGCAGACAAATTATGCAAGGCGAGTACCATTTCTGGGGAATCTTATTTACATCCAGATAGAGTTCATGAGTTGATTTACATTTTGTAAGTTTGTATGTTTTAGTGTGTGGGGGTACTCTATTTGCCTGTAGACAAAACTCCTCTGGTTTTTTTTTTTTTTTCCTTCTCTTGAGGAAATCTTTTTATTTGGACTTTACAAGTTCACAAACACAATAGAACAGAAAAAATTAGTGATAATTTGACTATTTTTTGAAAGCTATGTTCTGTTTATTGCCATTTATTCCTGAAATTTCTTAGAAGTAAAATTAGTTATTTTTTCATCATGTAAATACATGAAAGCCCCATTATACCCTCCCTCCCGTTACGCTCTCTCCCTGCCATACATCTTTTTTTTTTGGGTGCATCGGAAATTCAAATAATTAAACTGAAGGAAACAATTAAAGGTCTTGTAGCAGTAGTGCGAGCATGCGTAGCCAGGGTATTACAGAACATGATAATACGATCTAAACTCAGTCTAGAAGTTCCCAAGGTGGAGGCTATCATGTGTCAGGAGACGCGCAAGGTGGTCTGCACATTGATTGGCTTCGAGGTAAGATGAGTCGAGAGAGTTCCTGTACGGTAGAGTAGCATGTTGGCATCCTTGATAATGACGCTCTGAGCATGGTTATCAGGCGAGCCTCTATAAATTCCCCACACTTCTACGTCCAAGCTAGATTAGCATATGCGTTTGCCTATATACGCATGTATATAGGTATAGGAGGAACAGCCGAAGCTAATGAAGTTGCTCCTTTGAATCGTCACCTTGTGGAGCAACTTCATTAGCTTCGGCTGTTCCTCCATTGGCCCATTGCCGCCTCTCTGACGGACAAGCAAGTCCTGCACTGTCCTTGACCTGATCATAATTGTAAATTTATCAGCTTCACTGGGTTTGCTAGGAACATCGTGGGTTGATTGAAGCTGAGAAATGAATAATTAAATCTGCAAGGATTTCATCCTCTTAGGATTTACCGAAAGCCCCAGGGTCATGTTGTATTGTAAGCACCAAATCACAGTGGATATGGACATTTTGCCTCAGTATATCACAAACTCAATGCACAATTTTCCTTTTCCTCTTTTCTATTTGACTAGATACTGTCGGGGCTGTTTCGCCAAAGTTACCTGTTACCTATTTGAGCATCTAGTTCGGTACAGATGGATGGTGGAATGGCTGAATCTTGCCTGAATCCTAAAGAGCTAGTCAAAGAGGATGACCTGCACACTGAACAACTGCGTTAGCGCAAAGCCCGAACCATGGGAAGGGGGGGAGAGAGAGAATTCCAGCATATGGAGACACCTACCCCTTCAGGTTGGTGAGGATGCATTTTATAGGCGAGGGCTTACTTGATCTCCAAGCTCCCAGTGCCTATCATGCACACTGCCTGTATGAGACATCCCACTCGAGTCAACGCGTTTCGAGAAGGGCGTTCGCTTCAGGTGACATCACCTCTGACACACCTAATAAGTCAACAAGTCTGTGAGTACTCCCGAGTCCATCACGTGATTCCCGCTCACACCGCCTGATGCCACACCTGGTTTGTCAAGCACGTATCCCCGTAAAAGCTGTCGGCACAAGCCGAGACCCCGTAATACCCACCGATTCGGTGGACTCAGTCTAGCGATGGTCGAGGCAACTGGCACCAAGCAAGATGCCCCCAGAACTTATTGGTTCGGAAGACATGGCTCGTCCAACTAGCGAGTCTGAGATCGCTTAAATGTTCTTTTGAGACGGTTGCTCCGACGCGATGCATACTGAACCCACCAATTTGGTAGCGGTCGTATCGTTCATTTGATCCCTTATTCACTTTGGGCGTTGACACAAAGCACACCGAGCCCTTGTCCGTATCAGTGGCACTGACGGGGCTCATTCTATTCCGCTGTGACTAGACCACACGATGGGTGACCCTTTCCACTACTTCTGTACGGCTAAATGGCTCGATTGAGCCTCGCAGACCTTTGCTGATTTGGCCTACTACAAATATAAAATCATGCTCTTCTCCTCTCGGCTCCTTCCCTCCCTCATGGTTGTGAGTGGTTGAACCTCTCCTCTTCTACGAGATGAGTTTCCCTCACCCCATCATTTTTGGACACGGGGGGCCCGATCTTGGGCACCTAGGCTCCTAGATCCGATTGGTTTTGCCGACGGATTTTTGGGAGCCCTCTCACAGCGGCAATGGCGGCGTCTGCAGCGGATCCGGTGGTGGTCCTTCAGCCTGTGGCGGGAACGAGCTTCAGAAAGATGTAGATCTGGTCAATCCACCCTCCTTCACGAGTGTGTCTGATGGGTCCATCCTCGACCCTGATTCTTGCGGCTTTTTGGTTTGTTTTGATTTTGTTTTTGTTGTTTTTTCTTTGTTTTTTGTTGTGATCTCTTTTCCCTTTAGGCCTATGGGCCGTGTAACTTGTACTTGATTTCTAATCAATATAAGTTGCATTTTCCCCGTTAAAAAAAAAAAAAAACAATGTAGTCACTTCTGGATTTGGGGGCCCTGCTGTGCACTAGGTGCATGACACCATGTCATGCACCCATCCGACCGTCCATTGTGAAAATACACAACTCGAATCAAATTCAACTCCATGTGAGAGCCATTGCTTGGATTTGATCCAAGCTGCGTATTTTCGCAACGGACCACCGGATGGGGTGCGTGGCATGGTGCCAAGAGAGATAAAATACCCCAGAATAGTGTGGAAGCTCTATAACGACCCAAAAACCTAAACTATTAGGTGAAAGGGTCTCAACGTTATCTTAAGTGATCACATATTTTATACCCAAGCAATCTATAATTGTATTTTCTTAACTTCTCCCTCAAGAGCAATCTTTCTATTGGGTCTGTCATCGTAACGTGTGTATTATAATTTTTTCTTAAAATTTGGGGAGGAATTGGTTCCCCTATAATACAATGTGAAAATTTCATAGGCCAGTTAAAAGTTTTAAGCTGTTAGGTGGAGAAGTCTTGGACATTATATTTCGTGATCAACCATTGCATACCCAGTTACCAATGTGATAATGTGATGTTGTATTTCATTAAATAGTTTGGCCACGCAACCACGTAGTGAGCACAGAGCGAACTATTCTTTCGCCTTTTACTAACAAATAGTTTGGCCCATGGAGTGATGGAAACTTCGAGACCTTGGATTTTCACAGTTTGTGCAACTGTAAATCATCCCAACTCTCTCACGGAATCCTCCAGTGGGAAAAACTTAGAAGGTGCAATTAACAAATATTCGAGGTATATAGTTACTCATATATTTTCTGGAGCACACGCGCCCCTTCAACACCACACATTGAAATGTGTTCAGTCTTCAACCCGATATCAAACTTATCAACTCAATGATTTCAATAATGCAATTGAATCCCAACTACGTACACATTGACTAGTGATCAAGCCGGAATCCAATTGCTAGAGACTCAAGACCTAGAGAGGGATCATATTAGTTCTAGGTGCAAAAGGATATATAGATGTGTCTACGAGGGCTCTAAGTATTACATTGAGGTGCGCGCAAGTTAGCCCGAAACACCTTGCATTACCAAATTTATTTTGTATGTCTTTTTAATTTGGTGAAATTAGCAAATAAAGGGAGAGTCTGATTTATTATTTGGTGAAATATTAGCTTTGTGCAATTTTTTGATTATTTGTTCGTTCTGAAGAGAAAAATCTAAGCACTTTAAAACTATAACAAAAATTGAAAAAACTAACCAACGAGAAAGATAATTCAAAATAGACAGATTTATCTTTACCAAGTTTGTATCTTTTCTGATTTTTTGTTAAAATTTGATCCATGTGTTTTTTTTTTTTTTTGTCTGATTTCTCTCGTTAAGACAAAACCAAAAAATCACATGTTTTGACCAAAAAACCTACAGAAATTTAACTGAAAGGTCACAGATATATATGTTTAGGGCCCGATTGGATGCATCTAAAACACCCCCTCAAAAGTTATACCGGGTGAAAAACGTGGGTCCCACTCCATTTGCTGGGTTTGGCAACCCAAGTTACTCCCCCCTCTTCCATTTCTCGCGTACGCCCTCCTCTCCCTGATAACTTTCGGGCACCTCCAAGGCTACCCAAAAATTATCCGGCTCAAGACCCCTCGGTTTTTTACATTTCTGCCCCTTCTTATCCCCCTACCCCAACTGATTGAAACAGAAAATGGCCGAAATTTTACCTGATACACGCTGGAAAAATGGTCGAAAATTGCACAGTTTTGGCCGAAATCGCGTACTTCCCGTTGTATCGGATGATCTTGGTTGATACCAGCCATGCAGAGAAGAGAAGAAAACGAAATAGTAGCAGGTTGCAGCTCGTCGGCGCCGGAGAAGAAATAGAAAACCAGACGAACAAGTGAGGGTGGAAAGAGAGAGAGGAGAAGAAGAGGAGATAAGGTTTGGTCGGTGCAGTAAAGTTGCTTTTGTACTCTCTCTTTTCTTTTTTTTTTCTTCCTATAATGGTTTCTTTATGGGTCTATGTACAAAAATAGTACGGGTAATGTTATTGATTCTCTTAGAAAAAAAAAATGCAAATATACATAATTTTTAGTTTAAAACATTTGATAGAATCAGATAGAATAAATATCAACGGTATTTTTTTTTTTTTTGGGAACCTGGTAATTGTATCTCAAATGTAATTATTAAAAAAAACATTTTTCCTAAAAAAATTATTAAAAAAAATTATATTTTCAATGAAATAAATTAATAAACCTTCAAATTGTCCAAAATTTATTAAGTAGATTAAGTTTTGTAATTATATAATTAATTTAATGAATTTTTAAGTTTCGTACAGTACAAGGGCAAAAGAGTCATTTCACGGCTTTTTCCATCATTTACCCCCTCTTATTTATAAAACATCCAAACCAAATCAAAAGTTATCCCCTTATTTAATCCTTCATCCAAACTATCTACTTTTTTTATCCCCTTCCATAAACTTCACATCAATGTGGGCCAACCCTCTAAAAATAATACCCCCTCTTATCTTATATCCCCTCTATAACTTATCCCCCTGAAATTTTAGCACCATCCAATCGGGACCTTAACTTATTCCAAACCCCCGGTTTAAATTCTTCACGCCCACCAAGTTGTCCAACCAAAAAGGAAAACTCATTCGAGATCCAAAAGAGGAGCAAACAATTTTCGAGGTTACCTGCGTACCAATCATATCAAATCCTAATTAACTTATTTATGGGTTAAGCATCTCCCATCCTCACTCATATTCTAACTCAAATTTGAGTAAAAGATCCATTTGGTAAGAAACATTCCCATGGGTACACCCAAATCTAAGAACATTCTCATAGGACCGGAAATTCCACTAACTTTAGTTTTTTGGACTTTTGGTCAATACTATGTGAGGAGAATGACATCGTGAAACGTCAAAAAAAAAAAAAAAAAAAACCCCAAAAAGCTCCTTAGTGGAATTTAATTTCTTCAATTTTCACGTTTCACGAGATAAATCATTTTCATCACATATATCAACTAAAAAAATACAAAAGGCCAAAAAGTCAGCTTAGTGAAACTGGCTCGAAAAGCCACTATAAGAATGTACACAAATCTCATACTTGCCCACGCCGAGAGAGAGAGAGATGGGATAATAGTGATGCTATTTTTTTCAGTGGTCATAGCCACGCCGATGGTTCATGGAGCAGCACAACCACCAAACGCAGTGGAAGATTGGTTCCAAAACCTTGGAAAGGAAAAGGTAACAACTAACAAAGCTTCACTTTTACTATCACGACACCATCAGTGGCAAGAACCCAATTGTGGTCACCGTAGCAAAAGCCGACACGACCTTAACCTCACTCACCCTTTTTGGCCTAATGAACATAACCTACGACTCATTGACGGTCGAGCCCGAACCCAATTCCACAGTCGTCGGTCGAGCCACGGGGCTTTACGTTTCGGCTGGACTTGACCAGTTGGGCCTACTTAGGACCTTCACCTTTGTGTTCACTACAGAAAAATACAATGGCAGCACTCTGAGTGTCTTGGGCTGGAACCCGGTACTCGACACGTACCGCGAAATATCCATCATCGGCGAGTCTAGTGTTTTCCGACTAGCTCGCGGAACTGCCACCTGCAAGACGACTTGGTTGAACTTAACCACGGGTGATGCTGTGGTTGAATACAACGTTGTTGCCCTTCATTATTGAATCGTGATGCTCCCCACTGCCTACTCTATCGTTTCTTTCTTTTCATTTTTCTTAGCATTTCATGCTTTTGAT
Organism: Vaccinium darrowii; assembly: GCA_020921065.1. Lineage (NCBI taxonomy): Eukaryota > Viridiplantae > Streptophyta > Magnoliopsida > Ericales > Ericaceae > Vaccinium > Vaccinium darrowii. Next base: position 202,224 of record CM037155.1, read on the forward strand.
ATCTCTAGTGGGTATTTTTATATTGTACTAATGAATGACCCATGCCTAAATGAACTCTACAAGATAAAATTTTACCTTAAATAAACTAATGAAATTCCTAAGTCATATTCTTCTCTACAACACAAATTTAGATTCGTAAAATAAACCCGTGCTTATGTATATTTCCACTCTATTCATGCACACTAACAATAACACATCTTCTTCATCTCTACAACACAAATCTTGACGGTAAAATAACCCGTGCCTATGTACGTGTCCACTTTATTGTGTGCTGTCTACTTGTTGCAATGTTTTAGCCTCCATTCCTGTATCAAATGGCAATTTTTTTTAAAAAAAAAAAATAGAGACTCAAATCATGCCATCACTCTAATAAATATTTGAGGCTCCCGTAAACAATATTACTAAAAGAATTAATCCAAGATGCACTTTTACTCTAAAAAGTGACAAAATCTAAAAGAAAAACCAAAATGAAATTCATTATATCAATAGCCTAGTTCGGTGCCATGCTTTATGCAGTGTCCATTGTCGGCCGTTTTCCTCTGTTTTCCGCGACTTTTCCCTCTTGTTTCACCCACCGCCCACCGGTACTCGCCGGAATGAACAGAAATCTACAACCCTGAATGGCGGGTGAAAACACACTGACTTGGGACGTACTCATCTCTCTCTTCCGTTCTTTTCGCGAGGTTACTTTTGGAAAGCGAGAAGCTACATACTCGACGAGACGAACAACAAAATAACTGATTCGAATCAAATAACAGGACCCGGGGTGGACCCTAAAGCAGCTGCACAATACATGTGCCACACATTGCTGCACAGGATATTCCCCGCTCCAAAAAGGGAGTGAAATGTCTTCGTTATTTTATTCGGGGCGTAATCACTTGTATCTATTTTTTTACTATTTATGATGAAAATACTGTGATAAATTTCCACAAGAAACAAGAATAAATTTCGATACTCCCTCCAATTACGGTATGTTTGTAGCACTGAGAAATGTGATAAATTTGGTTATACGAACAAGATTTTGTGATAATTACATTTCAATAAGCGACTCAACCGAAATGATCGATTTTAAAAGCCATGACTCAGTTGACTTCCACAATAACACAATTGGATTATGATCGGTTTTTTTTTTTTTTTTTTTGCGAACTAAAAAATGCACAAAAAGGGTACAAACCACAAACCGGAGCCATTCGTTGGGAAAAATACTCAACTTTCAGGTTATCAAGTACGTGGAAACAAAGAGTAGATAAAGTTCCACACAGGGAACAGAAATCTCCATTGACAGAGAGAAACTAAAACAAGCAGAAAAATAAGAACAAAAAACGAAACCAGCAATCATTGGAAGTAAGGCCTGAGCCGCCTCCACAGGTTCAGTCCCTTGTTCGCCGGAGGAGAAGCTGCCCCGCCCCAAAACTACGTGATCCTGGCAAATCTGACCCTCCTGAGGTTTCGATTGGAGCTGAGGGAAACAGATTAACCCTCCGTCACTGTTGCCGATGGAGGTTGGGCTATGAAGACTGAAGGGTTTCTATCCCTTCCAATAAATTAGATTATGGGGAACAAAGAGTACGAGAGCAGAAGATAATTTGAATATTTGATAATTCAACTAGGATTGATCCTAACATAAGAACTAAGATTAACAAAATTAAGTACCCCAATTATTGCACACAAACAACGAGAATAAGATTAACATATTTAAGTACACACCGTAGCTTGAAACCCTGCATCTCAACAATGGAGGGTACCTTCTATTTCCTCCACTTGCATTAGAAAGGTGATACAGTGCACATTACGCATGAAATTCATTTGAACTCTCCTTTGACCGGTGCTTCCGTTTCTTGCTCCTGATACAATAAATCGACAACAATTGAGCGACAAAGAGACACAGATAGCATCTTATCAAAACAATAGTTAATCCTAATAGTACATAAAAGCGCATAAGCTATACTTGTCATGTGAGCTTGGATCCCGGCATAATTTGAGCTTCCGATCAACGTGCTTCATATCTGTAGCAGTAAGGGTCACAAGTTTACTTACCTGTACAAAAAAGACAAGAAAACGTTTAAGAAGTTGGGAGGTAAAACCGAGCTATACTTGCACTTGTCAAAATGAACATTCGGATGCCTGAATTATGTCACCTAACCAGCAGCTGTATCAGATCACCCTCAAACTGAGAATGTTATAAAATAAACAATACATTCATACCAAGGAGCATATGGTATTTAGAGAAACAGTGAGTTCTGAAATGGAGTGCGTATCCTGCTGGCGAGAGAGAAGGCTCCCAAGGCATCTGCATAATATTGTATTGAATTTCAGGAAAATTGGGCTACAAATAAGAAATTCATTAAGTTCATAATAAGGGAAGCAGTTAGAACCTCTCAAAGTCGAGAAGCCCATGCACCTCATTTGCCCGGTACAAAGCAGCCAATGCCAACTGCATCAAAATAAATCCTTATACAAAAGTAACATGATAATAGGAAACTATTACCCAAGAAACTAAAAGTTGCCTTGTTGAAGTTGTTCTTATTTCCTATGTTATCTATTAAGGTATAGATTTCCTCAGTAACAAGACCATTCCAATAAAAAAAAATTACTCTCTAATAGTATAAGCCTTGAGGGATCCTCCAGAGATGACACTTCCACACAGAGGTGCTGGGTGGTCTACGAGAAGGAAACTGGCCAGTATAATATGAAAGAGGTAAAGATTCGCATTTTAGGGCGTCCCCAAGATATGTTTTCAGATACCGCGATACAATTACAACCCGTCTTTGCTCAATAATGGGGATATGACATACAAATACATATTAGGAATAACGAATAACCCATAGCTTGGCTGAGAAAGAGGGAAAAAGTAACGGGATTGAAAATGACACTCCTGAATCTCCTGAGATAAGTCCAGTGCTCATGCATTTGGAAATCATTCTTTTCCCATCTTGTGAAACTTTTCATGGAATGTAGGACAGGGATGAGTATACTAGGACTTCTGTGTACATATTGAAGAGCAGGGAATGCAAGTCCACAAGATTTCTAAAACCAAAGCAGAACTCTTGCAGAGAATAATAGCTCATTAAGAATCTGCCTCTGTTGTTCATAGCCATTTGTTAAATGACAACTTCAGCCATCTCCAACTTATATGTGAAAAATAATCAAAATTGCTTGCCGCATAGATAACCTTCCCAATCGATTTGCAGCCAATGGACATACATGTCATCACATTAGCATAACCCTCATCATCTCGTGTAAAGCCACCTGCCCCTGAACGCATTAATTTACACAAACCACCATTTCACAGTTTAGTGATTAGTGAGGATAGATCCTTTTAATAACCAGAGTTAATCCAAGTGTAGCCCAGATAATGTAGCCAAACCCCTCTCAATCACCCCAGCTCTATCAGTTCGATAAAACTTCCTTACCCATCAAAGATAACCAGATTACAAAGATTATTTTTTGTCAAGTGATGCCTAAGGCTTCTAGGTGTGAGTCATGACGCTATATTTAAACCAACCCGAGCCTTATGTCCCAATCAATTGGGGTCGGCTACATGAATCCTGTTTTTCCATTGAGCTTTGTCTAGAGCGACCTCTTCACTTAGGTTTAGTAAGCCCAAGTCCTTTCGTATGACGGCATCCAAAGACAATTTAGGTCTTCCTCTTCTCCTAGCCCTACTATCCACTACTATCATATCACTCTTCTTGACTACTGCGTGTAGAGGTCTACGATAGATATATCCAAACCACCTCAATCTATTTTCTCTCAACGTATCCTCTGTAGGTATAACTCTTACCTTTTCACGAATAGTTTCATTTCTAAGTCTATGAATTCTAGTCTTGCCACACACCCACCTCCACATAATAGTGTGATGACAGGTAATCATATTTTTTTTTGGTCTGTGTTGTTGATATGCCACTGAGGAGACACCAGGACCTTTTACAAAGAAAATTAAAGTTATATTTCAAGGTTAATAATCACTTTATCCATTGTAAGAAAGCAAATTTTCTGGTAGAACTCAGACCAAGCTCGTCCATCACCTTCCAACTCCAGAGTCCGACTTTCTCTGGAAGATTGAAACACATGACTAAATTTATGAGATACCCGCAAACTTTTTCCATCCACGTGCTTTGGATAGTAGTAGCATGGTAACGGCCTTGTATGACTGCTGAAGTTTCGGGTGTATTCATATTGTAAACTTCAACAATCAAGATTGTAACTCAAAGGTCAGACGCTGTTCATCAGCCAACAGAGACAGAGACAAGCAGCAACACACGCATACGAGAACCAGTACCTATGTCCTTATCCATGACTCTATATAAATGAAACATATACTGCATGTATTTATACAAAAGACAACAGAATGCAACCAATTATGAGAATTGATTAGTTATTGAAAATCAATTAGGTTCGTTAATAATTTCTATAGTGTCCAAATATTTTTTGACAAAAGCGGGCTCAAATGGCCACAGAAAATTTACCAGATGCACATGATAAAGAAAATAAAATTACAGAAAATAAGACAAACTACTGGCTCAAACAAAACCTGAACAAAACAACTGCATTTCTCTTAGTATTGAAGCAATCCTGCACTTAGTTTCTATTATGTCTTAACTTAAAGTTTCTAAGTTTCAAAATGGCAAAACGGGCATAAAGCAAACTAGTTGTTCTATAATTAAAGGACGTTTGGACAACAAGTACCTGCCCAGGAGGGAACAGAAGGGAAGCATCTGTGAGCATGATTTTATCTGATTCCACCTTAGCAGTTTCATGCAGATCCTACAAAAAGGAGCCATTGAAAATCAGATTACAGTAGGCAGAGGGGCAGCTAAACTAGATTATTTCTTTCTTTCTTTCTTTCTCTTTCTTTTTTCTTTCTACAAGATATAGTTCTCTTTCGTTCTTTTGTCTCTTTTCTTTCTATTCGTTTTTTATAATTAAAGCAATTAAACTTGGTCGAATTACATAACCATGTGTGTATAATTTTTTTTCTTTAATAACCCAATTCCGAGCCAGCTTGCACACACCTTGACTAATTCCAAGGCCCTGAAGTTAACGACCGGGTAAACCTCCAGTGGCCCCCTCAAGGTTTGGAATGTTTGGCCTCCATGGGAATGGAACATGCGACCCATGGAGGAGCACTTATTGCTTTCTCATAACCACTCAATCCCGTTAAGGTTCATGTGTGTACAGTTTTGATGATCACAACATGAACGTATAATACTAACATCATCTTCACAACCTCTACAATTAGAGCATTGAGCTAGAACAATGACAAAGAATACAATCAATGAAACAAAAGAATAAAAGGCTACAAACTGAGTGCCATGTTCATTTTTATTGTAGATACAGTCCAAGAATACTCATAATTTATGTACAGTGTCATGCAAAAGAAATCAGTAACAAAATTAACACTCACGGACACTTTATTCAGAAAACAGCAAATATAATGGATAAGGCTACCTGTAGCATTTGAAGTTGTTCATCATTTGCTTCGATAAACTCCTAAAGGATGAAGGATAATTATCATTATTGGCGGTGAAAAATGAGGATATACATATAAATTGTAAGCACGTATAGTCGTCATTGACCAAAGTCAAGTATGACTATACAAATGACTGCAGGGGAAAAAAAAATTAATTGATTTTTTTTTTTATTTTGGGAGAATATGGAAAGGAAATCACGCGAAAAAAACTAATTTGGAGACTGACCTCCATAACACTGACAAAACCCTCAAGTGCACGGTACGGTGCATAAACGATAAGGTCAAAACCGAGACTCTGCAAATCAAAGGAAAATGTTTAACCTATTATCAAGTTAGTTCAAGTTTAAACAAATATATAGGAAAATTGTTGGTGTCATATCATGCCTGGAGAACAAGCATCTCATTATTGAGGATCATTTGATGATCCTGTTCAATTGCCTTACCAAGCTCTTCCGCTGATACATGATTTTCTTCAGCCTTGCAGGCTGCATATATGCAAGTTAACCTGTGCCCAACCAAAAAACTTCCAATAAGTTTAAAATGAGTGAAACCAATGAACGGTTTCAAAAAATCCAGTGCATCTATGAAGCATGGATACTCAAAAAATGACTAGTACGATACTTGGCAGACATGGATACATGACCTATATGGCCCGATTGTATCGTACACAAATATCCAAGTATTTCTTAATTTTTCCACCAGCGCGTGTTGGATGAATTGGTAATGGAAAGGATAATCAATAGGTATGGGCTCAAAGCATGATATTTAGAGGGTGTAAGTACCATGTTCACATGATATTAAACGTGTACGCATAGACGCATACCCAAATTGGACACTTGGTATCTTCAATAATGAATGTGTCCGGGAAAAGCGGATAGTGTCTGATAGGAAAGAAAGGAAAATTATCCTCTCACATGTATGGGAGAAAGAGGGCATATAATGCGGGGGATCTCCCTTTGAAGTTTCAAGTACTGTCCTAAATTATGGCATATAATGTCAAATTATTTGACAGTAGATTAGATATGTGAATGCTAATGATGTATCAACGTAGTTTGGATGCATGTCCCCCCATATCCTAAGCAGAAGGGTTATGGGAAGGCAGGAAACCAACGCCCAGACAAACACCCGATACAACCTTAACGTAGACACTCGATGGAAGGTATTCTATACAACCTTAACATTTCAAACCCAAGACAATGGAACATAGGTTTGTACGTGTAAGAGAGGTTCGAAATCTCAGGGCAATATTTTTTAGAATACATGACTTGGAGAGGTGAGGATAGTTGATGACTAGATAAAATGAGAGAATGAAGTGATCTAGAAGGGTGAAAGAGAAGGACAAGAGATACAAAAGAGACCAAGGCAGTGCAAATCCTTAGCCATTTCTGTGTGGAAAAATACAATCATATTAGATATCCTAGATTTGATAGTACTCTTGAACAATGGGATAGAAAAAATATCAGTTATGAAGGTGTCCATTTATATGAAGGACCACATACAGCAAACTCTACATGCATAAATTACTGGGCGTAACATTACCATTCTGCTATCCTGGCTTTTGACCTACTTCCGTTTCCTTATGGAACTGACCATAGCATGTATGTGTATTTGTGTATCATATTTTCAAGCACCAATAGGAAAACTAAATTACCATTTGAATGACACATAGAGGTGATAAACATCACAGAGCATCGATGAAAAATACAAGTCCATCTGCGGAAAACATGTTTCGTAAATATTAATGGAAAATGCTGACAACCGCCGTGGATGATGGGGAAAAGTGTATGGATATCGATACAGGTGAAAAATGTATGGATATCTATGACGTGTATTTTTAAAATATAACTTTATGGCTTCATGCGAGTATTATTATCCATTTCACACTAGACGGTTGTTAGCAAAACCGATCACAAAATGTATATTATAGTTCCTGTTGTTCTACTTTAGCAAACAAATCTTTTGTAGTTTCAATTGTACAACAATACTAAGAAAAAAGAGTTCCTGAATGGGCCAAATGAACATTGGCCACCTCTAGGTTGTGAATCAGATCAAAACTTATCTTACATTATGTCTTTCGGGTGGTGCTCCATAACCGACCATTGTAAGTAAAAACGTTTGAAGTATATTAGAGCTGTTGCCTGCAGAGAATGGACAATTTCAGAAAATGAAATTTTTGAATCACGATATACAATTCCCTCTCCTACCTCCAAAAAATGCTACTAGTCACTATTAAAGCCAAAAGCAGAACCATGTACCTGTATTTTACGTGGAAATTTAAAGGCATCGCATACATCTTGAATTTTGAACTCATAGAATGTCCGCAGAAGTTGTTCTTCGTCAATCTTGAGTGGTTTACGCGAATGCTTCTCAACTGATGCGAAAAACAGAAACAAAATGATCAGAGTAATGCACTCTGCCTATATATACACCCAACAAGAATTTTCAAAGCGTGCACAAATTATACCCTAATTTAAGTCTTAATTAATAGTTACCAATCTCTTTGGCATCAGGTTGAGGTTCCGGGTACGACCAGGACCCATCAACATCTACTTCCATTCTTGTTGCCCCATACTGCAAAGCATATTACACGGTCAGTAAGTCTCACAGTTATTATATCCATGATAAGGAACCACGGAAAACTCTTCTAACTAAAAGAGAAAAGAGACTCGACATAGCAGATTATAACGTCAATATACCAACAAATGAACTAATACAAATAGAAATGAAACGAGGTGAAGCGTTTGGATAAAAAAACGACACTTGATGTGTTGAACATGATGCCCTGGTCAAATTCACAAGACGTAGACAAGTATTCTATTCACAATTCATACTTAATCTAAAAGCCAAAAGACTATGTTAGGTGGACTCTCCTAAATATATGGAAGTACTCGTTTTGTATGCTTGACATTTGGGAAAGGGTGTGGGATGTGCTCCCCTGTACCAAATCTAGATACTTGGAGTTTCTAATTTTATGACATTTAAAGAAGAAAAGAAGCTCACATAGCTAGAAAAGAAACATTAAAAACCTTTCACATGGATGTGAAACAGAAACTAAACTATTTTGCCTTGACCCGGTAGATTTCAAGTACTTCTCTAACTAAATTTACCATCTTTTAACTGAGTAAGCCATTGCAGTACATATACGTGTTTTGGATATGTCTCCGTAAACACATCTTAAATCTGGAATCTGGATACATACAACAATATCTTAATGAAGCTTAGGTCTGAGTTCCAATGGAGTATAATAAATGTGTTGAACTTTGAACATAGTGCCACTATGGATTGAAGAATATTGAGTAGATTAGAACTCTAGCTCTGGTGTCTCTTCATAACCATAGGGCTATCCCTGAGCATAAATAAGTTTTGTACCCCCTCTTCACAAACAAAAACAGAGAAGTCACCACCGAAAGTATTAGGATAAGCAAATCTTACTAAGATTTCCACATTAAAGTACTACATGAAGCCTTGCCCACTCAAAGAAGTTTTCTTGTTTTAGGTGTGTTAGATGGTAAAATCACCTAAAAGCAAGCTTCAATGTTAGATAGCTTGATGCATAGTAGAACCCATTTCCTAAAAGCTTAAGCTTTTGGGACAAAGGGTGACTTTACAGTCAGAGCTTAGGTTGGGAAAGGTCTTAGGTTCAAGTCTCTCTAATTGCATTTGTTTAGGTTGGGAAAGGTCTTATGTTCAAGTCTCTCTAATTGCATTTGTTCCGCGCTTGCATAATGTTTCTCCCCTTTGCATTCTATTGCAAAGCGATGTTTGTATCTCCTCGTGCAAGACGGGGTTGCACATGAGGAGGGTGTTTGACAGGTTGATATACATTGTTTGGCCCATTTCCTAACAGCTTAAGCTTTTGGGACAATGGGTAGCTTAACACTCAACTATGAGGTTTACGGCCCGATTGGATGCCGGATTAGTTTTAGGGGTATTAAATATGGAAGGGGTATAAGATAGTAGGGGGTAATATATATGGAGGGTGGCCCCACAGTGATGTGACATTTATGGAGGGGGCTTAAGTAATACTTGATTTGGATGATTTTGTAAGAAGGGGGGATTAAATTTGGGTGGATGATGTAAAAAGCGGTCAAAAGACTTTTTTGCCCTTGTGTGAATATTCGTATTAGTTGTGTGTTTTTTTAATTAGATAAATCTAATAATTAATTTATTTATTATTGAAACTCAATAACTAATTAAGCTATAAGATTTAATTGCAATTAATTTTTATATTAATTTTTTTATTATAAAAATTAATTTAGATGTTTACTTTTTATTATAAAAATTATTGAATCGGATCATCTTTTAGGAGTTTCCAAAAAGCATGTCAAAAAACTAACGAGATTTTTGGGTAAAGAATGTATACTAACGAGATTTTTGGGTAAATAATTGTTTTATTATAAAAACTAATTAATTTTTTTAAATTATTTTTGGGTAAATAATACTCCTAATTTTGAAGTACATTTTCAAATAATAAAAAAGAAAACACAACACATGACAATGTCTTGGGAGGGTTATTGGGAGGGGGTATTAAAAGGGGTACAATGGTCATTTTCCAGGGGGTATTAGGGGGTCATAAATATGGACACCCCCTGGGGTGTCCATAAATAACACCCCTGCAGGGGTGATATTTAGTCCGGGTGATAAATAACACCCCTGCACTTATTTTTGGCAAACCATTCCATAGCCGTGGGCCCGGGCATAAATAAGACCCCCCATATTTATGCCCCCCACTAAGACCCCATCCAAACGGGCCGTTAGGAGTTAAAAATAAGAACCACAAAACCCCAAATGTTTCACCAATTTGAAACATATCGTAAATACCAAAAAACTGCACTGCATATCCTCAAGTAGCTTATTATGAAGATCTATTATAATTCTCCAATCTCCATATCAAAGAGCTAGCTATTGAGATGAATAATACATAAAGCAAATGAACATAAGAAATCAATTCACAACTATAAAAACAAAACCATAGCCACAGAGTGAGATAGAAACACATTCACAAGCATACACCAATATACAATTGGAGCAAGAATTTCTCCATACCTTTTCCAATGCTTGCCTTGCCCTTTGATTAGCAGCTTTGTATTTTTCTTTCTATGTAAAATCAAAAAGAAAAGATGGTCTTAATGCAATGACAAATTGGAGAAGGAAATATTAAACCAACGTTAGAAAACAATTTTTCCACCAAGATATTTCCCTTATATGGTAAGGGTTGCCAAGTAATAGTGAACCATAGCTTTTCAGTTTTAAACGAGGTTCTCCCCCCTTGATAAACAGAAAGTACAAGGACCACCACAACTTGGTGTAGTTTTTCCTTCTCTCTTCCTCATAGCAACCAAAAATAAACTCAAATAGAAACAATGCCTATCATAATTATGGAGGAAATAGTTGAAATTGGAGACAGGAAATTACCAGATCTTGGGGAGAGAAAATCCACTTGGCACGGTGAGTTGAAGTTAGAAAATCAGCCATCACTAAAAAGTGAGATTCACATGAGTCTATAACACAGGAATCACAATTTGTCATAATGTTTTAACTTGTAAGTATTGAACTGGTAAATAGACTGGGTCAAGGGTCATTGGTACACAAAATACGAAATATACAAAGCACGTATACTCAGCCTAGCTGTGCTTCATACACAGATCGCTTTATTTTCAAAAAACCCAAAAAAAACAGATGGCAGTTTTATACAATTCCCCCCCCCCCCCCCCCCCCTTCAATCAGACATCAATTCCTTTTGTTTATGGTACTCCCTCTGTCCCAAACAGTTAGTCCACTATGAAAGGACTTGCAATTTTAAAGATCTCAATTAGTTCTATAATTTGTTGTGAAAAAATTAAAAAAATTGTAGACACAAGTATTTCATTTTTTGAACCAAAATTTGCACGTCTTTTGTAGTGGACTATTTTTTTGCGATGGAGGGAGTATATGTCAAGTCTTTCATTTTCATTTTCTGTTGTACCTTTCTTGTTCAAGTTTACAACATGTTTAGTCATTTTGTCATTACGTGTACAGAATACCATGTAGGGTATTTTCATTTTCATTTTCAACACGAACTATAATGGAAGAGGAAAGAATTCTCATATAGTGTAAGAAATTGCTCCTTGGGAAAACATACATCTCTTTTCCCTATAAAGATGAAGTCACTCGTCCCTATCATTCCATAAAAAATGTACCAAAAAAAAGAATTCAAAGCAAAGAAGAATTCACTTCGAACATAAACATTATTTTACCTTCTATCAATAGACACCAATGCCTCAAACCACACTACAGTTGTGCCTTCATATAAAAGAACCTAATAGGTTAGAATCCCAACAATGTGTCTTGAGTCTCTTGACAGATTGCAACATTTAAAGAACCTAAAACAGAAAATGCATGATGCCTAAGTCCTAAGAGTTGATTGTGATGACTGGTACCAATCATTGGAAAAACATGTTTATACATATGCCTTGAATTTAGATGCATCAAAAAGAAATGCTAGCAACAAGCATTAAGGCTCACTTATTTGGATGAACTAAACGACTGGAACTATGTTGCACACACAGATTTCAATGAGAAATCAATTTGTTAGGCACTAGATGCTATATTTCACTACATAACAGCAATGTAATCCCACTCTTACCACCACAAATTTGGGGTTTTTCATATTGGGGGTTAGTAAATAAAATTATCATATTGAGGTTAGCAAATCAGATTACAAGTCATGAAAATGTTGTGAACGAAAATTTCAGTCGTATAACAAGCTTGATAAAAAAAATTAGGGCTTTTACAGAACCAATCTTTAGGGCTTTTACATTACATAAACAATCATTAGAAATTCCTCAAGCTCAGAAAGCCTAATTTTTCCAGAACCTCTCTGTCACGCTACATGCTGTAATCAATCTTAAGGGTTGAGTTTAAATCAGGAACACTATTTTTTTGTGTTCACCCGAGCTACATGAGAGAGAGAGATACCGTGGTGGTAGTCTGCGATGGGGTCGTACTCTCGATTCGCGCGGAGCGGCGTGAGAGAGAGAGAGAGAGACCTTCAAAGCTGTTCCTCTTTTACAGGAGGTGGAAGCAGTGCGGTCGGCGGCGGCGGTGGGGATCGTGGTCGACAGCGGTGGTGGGAATCGTGGTCGACGGCTCCTCTCACGCTCTCTGTGCTCTGTGCCAAATGGGGGAAGAGAAAGAAAGGGGTGAAATCTGAAAAAAATTTCGTGTTTTTCTTTTCTTTGAATTGAGTACAAAACGACGTCGTTTTTTACCCGAGTTGACCCGGTTGTGAACCCGGTTGTCGAGACCCGGACATGTATGCATCATTTTTGTTTTCAAAACCCATTTT
>CM037155.1:215123-398181 GCA_020921065.1 Vaccinium darrowii
GGTTTGAGGCCCGTCTCATACGAACAGTGTACGAGGTGGATTTCACGCATTTGATATATTTTTTTGGGTGATTTTATAGGTAATTTTTCATGTACCAAACACTTTCTCTTTTGGTTTGAGGCACAGAGATGTGGATTAGAAAGCACCGTTAGAAAATTCATCCAAACTGACAATTTGTGTAGCAGGCAGGCCTAAAACAAAGACCTTCTTTTTTAAACACTTTTGTCCAAGTTTCCCAAAATTTTTGTGTTTTATTTAATCACATGTCTTCTTCATTTGATAAAATCAAGTGTTAGATTTTATCAAACGTAGATTTATTATTTGGAAAACTTGGCCTAGTGGTTTGGGTAAATTAAAAAAACTGGTTTTTTGGTTTTTTTGGTTTTGTCCTTATTCAAAATTTTTTTGCATTTGTTAGTTTTCGGTTGATTTTTTGTGGGTTTTTGGCTTGTCTCGACGAGATGAATCTAAAAAGTATAAAATTATTAACCAAACTTAAAGTTTTGTGAATAAAGACGAAGGTGACATCCAAAAAATCGACCGAAAACTATCAAATGCAAAAAAAAAAAATTTGAATAAGGACAAAACCAAAAAAACAAAAAAACCAATTTTTTCAATTTACCCAAACCAGGTTAGTCGATTTTTCCAAACTAAAAGCGACTAACAAAAATCTGTTAGTTGATGGTTTTGTAATTGATGGTTTCTTGTTAGTCGTGGTAATATACAACAAATCCAAACTCGAAGTTCCACCTTCACTTGGCATGTGTTTTGGGAGGCTTATTTGAAATTCTTATTTTATTACCCAGCAATTAAAGCAGATAAACAGGAATTGAAGAACAACGATGAACACAAAAATATATGTAGAAAACCACAAAATAGATAAAAACCAGAAGAAGGAATTACACACTAAAAAATAACATTGTATAATTACAATCGACCTTAACTTACAATTAAAGCTCCTCTCAATTGACATAAGAACTGATTGCCGACTTGTCATTCATCGCTTCAAGTATTTGATTGCCGATGGCTTGAATCCTCAAGTCTTTCAAGATTCTATTGTTCAAAAGATTGAATCACTATTGTATGGCTGTGAAAATTCTTGCCTTCAAAACCCTAGTAGTCGTCATATATAGGCTGCTGAAACGCCTAGCTTGAGCATATGTGAAACTTGCTCGAGCACTTTGCTGGCAGATTAGATGCTTGATGCTAAAAGTGAATGTTGCTTGAGCACTTTGCTCCAAACGGTGTATATGACTCTAAAACTCTATAAAATTGAATTACATCGAATCATAGACCACTTTAGAACAATTTCAAATTGATTTCCTTCCACTTACCTAAACAGACACTCTAAAATAATATGAAACAGAGAAACGCGATAAATAGGTGCACACAGAAATGTATATTTTGTCAAATTGTCATCCAAAAAGGGTGTTCGGCTTATCTCTTACATCATTGTCAACTTTTCATTTTCAAAATTTTGGCCTTCTGAATTATGGTTAGAGTATATTTTGAACCTAGTAGAGTGTTTGAGAGAAATCTGCAAAATATATTTTGCAACAGGAGTAATGTTTGTGAGATATTGCATTATACAATTTATAAGTCGTTTTGTTAACCAAAATAAGAAAGGTCAAAATGAGAAGTCAAAAAGCTCCTCCCACCCTACTTTTGGCTTCTTCTCTCCAATATAAAAAAACCAAAACAAATTCTCACAGAACGCATTTTGCAATTTCCAACCAAACAACCAAAAACAAAAACGTAAAAATGAAAAGTTTAATCTAGCTGTCTTTTTTAATTAGTTCTTGAGAATGATGGTGATTTGATTCTCTTTTAACTCATCAATTGCATGTCTTAGTGTTTCATGAACGTCTAGGCTGCTATCCCATGATAAGGACGAAGAATGGATACAAAGTTGAGATGAAATTAGGCAGTTGATTCTCGTACAAAGAACTTAGGCAAGAAAGTTTAGGCAGTTGATTCTCGTACAATACTATAATTTTCTATTGTCTTTCCTCTTTTTCTCAAAACCAAACAATGAATGAGAAATATTTTAATTTTTCTTTCATTTCTCTTCTTTCCTCAAGTTCCAAGCAAAAGGTGGAAGAAGGTAGGGGAATTTCCTTTTATGTTGTGAATGTTCATATATCTCCCTCTCTCCTCTTTCTCACCCACACGCTGAAATCTCTATGATTGGGATTTTGTCTTTGGAGTTGATTTGGGTGGCAGTTGCGGTGGATTGTTTCTTGTAAAAAAAAAATTAATAAAATAAAATAAAATTGCAATGGAATGTTGTGATGGGCATGAATGAGTTTTGTTGGGTTTGTGGGGTCGGAAGGAGTGCAATTTTGTTACGTAACCCTCATTCTAAATAATGGAAGATATGTGAGGTCTACCACAAACTAACCTTATTATTACCAAAAAGGTATCGATTTTATGGACTCCACACTTTTTCACCAATCAGAGGGAGGATAACGTTCACCTCATTTAACGAGGGTAAACAAAATTGCACTCGGTTGGAAGGGGTTAGCAAGAGGTTGCGAGGACGTTTTAAGTGGACATTTTTGACCTTTTGCATACGCCTTGACAGAATGAGACGGTGCTTTTTAATCCATAAACCACAAGGTGGTTTTTTGGTCAAAGTTAAACGTGATGGGTTAATACGCAACTGACCCATAATATAAGGGGGCAAAATGAATTTTTCCCCAAAAAAAAAAAGCGATGACTAATGACTATTTCTGTGGGTTGTGGGGTCGCTTTTTGCTTACCCTCAGTAATTGACTTTTAGATAATCAATTCTTATGGGTAAACGATGACTATTTATGCTAATATGTGCCCAATAGACACACGTTACGATTGAAAAAGTCTATTGAAATATGTAAAAAGTGTATATGGATATGTGAAAGTGTATTAAAGTATCTCCAACGCATTGTTTTTCCTTCAAAATGAAGAACGAAAGTGACATATTAAGGGGAGATTTTGTAAATTATTTCCTCCTTTGCTCAAAAAGTTGTTTTTTTTTTTAGGGATCCATCCTCCTTTTTGGAGAATTGGTTCTTCAAATCTATTTTGGTTCTTCAAATTTGAAGAACAAAAGTAGATTTGAAGAATGAATGTGACAAAAAGGAGGATGGGTCCCCCCAAAAAATATGATTTTTTTGACGAAAAAGGAGTATAAATTACATTATTACAAAATCTCTTCTGGACATGTCATTTCCGTTCTTCATTTTGAAGATTTAAAGTAGGGGTGCTCACGGTCCGGATCGGTCCGGATTGGCATGAATCCAATCCTAATCCGCGAGTCACGGTTTTTTGAAAATACAATCCGTGTCCGATCCAAAAGTCTCACGGTTCGGTTCCAATCCGAACCGCGAGTCACGGATCGGTTCCGGATTAATCCGCGGATTTTCAACTTATTCGGAAAAAACAACAAACAAAGGCAGTAAGCCACTAGCAAGTAGCAAATGCAAATGCACTAAATAGAAAGTTCAAAGTTGGAAACATTTCCATATTAAGACAATAGCAAGACTAGCAACAGAGGCAAGACAATAGTAGATTAAGACAATAGCAAGACATGTCCAGAAAGTTCAAAGTTCAAACTAGCAACACAATAGCAGATTAACACTTTCAGTTCACTCACAAACAGAGGCACTACCACATAGTTCTAGTTCACAAAGACAAAAGCAGGAACAAACAAAGGCAGTTTTGTAGAGTGGAATACAAATACTTAGTTACATCAAAGTCTAACATAAAAAAACTACTGAGTGAAGAACTTCAAAACACAAGGCATCAATAACTTCAAATGCATATATAAAAGTGAAAAAATTATATATACATATATATATATATAATTATATATATTTAAAACAATTATATATAATAAAAATTTCACGGTCCGGATCGGTTAATCCACGGTTTCAAAATCAAAATCCGTGTCCGATCCAAAAGTCACGGTTTTTTATTTTTTGAATCCGTGTCCGGACCATTAATCCACGGTTAAAATCTAAAATGTAATACCCGTTCCGAGTATTTATGTTTAATTCACATTTTCTAAAATTAATTATGAGTTTATATGCGTGTATTTGTCTTGCAAGAGGATGGAGAGTGGGTGGTGTGGCATTAATTTGTGAGATTGGAGCACATGGCTCATGGGACACACATACACACAATCATTTTACTATTAGAGCTCAATAATAGAGCCTGGGGATATTTTTTCCCCTTCAATCTGATCCTAAACAATCAGAGAGGTGAGAGGGAGAGGGAGAACGAGAGAAGGAGAAGAAGAAGAAGAAGAAGAAGAAGAAGAAGAAGAAGAAAGGAGGAGGAGGAGTTGGGGGAAACCAAAATTAAGGTACGAATTAGAGTTTAATTTCTGAGATTCTTGAGTATGTTGTTCTTTTACAAGTTAATGAGGTCTTTTGATTCTTGTAAGAGTGGTTTGGAGTTTGGTTTTGTAAAATTCGTGGAAGGGAAGTGAGGGGGTTTCCTGACAGATTTTTCGAAATTGAATCTGCTACGGTTTTTGGTGAATTTATGGACGTGGTTCCTGAACTCGTAATTTTATGAAATTTTTACAGTAGCTACCCATGGATGTCTTCGGTGTTGTGTTAAATTTTCGTGATTTTATGAGAAGCACAGAAAATATGAAAAATGTTTTACCGAGCTGCTGTCGGGTTCGCGTCTGTGCAGACGGCACTGACACTCTTTGGAAAAATGGGCATAACTCATAGCTCGAGTATCCGTTTTACGAACCGCTTTTTGATTTGGAAACTAGACTCGTATACCTTCGAGATTATGTAGGGCTTGTGCCTTAAATTTGTGTAGGAAATAGCAGTTTTTGATTTGAAGTCGATGGTTGAGGAATTCTGGAAATCTGGGCAGCCTTTTGGGTTGAGTTTTTCATGAAGTTTGCTATAGCTAAGCATGGTTAATGGATATGGTTTTTTATGGGTTTTATGTTTTGATGAGTTGGTGATGTTTTTGGAGTTGGAATCGTTGGTGTAGGTGGAGTAGACGATTTATAATGAATTGTTGAGTGAAGAAGGTTCTGCATAATTTATAATCTTGTGATTTTGTTGTGTAAATTCGATTGAGTGTAACTACATCATCCGGGCTCCAATTAGGATGAATTTTATATCGAAATCTATGTACTGGAAGTCTACTTTCCAATGGTGGTGGTCTCACAGCCTAATTTTGAACCTATAGAAAGTTGTAGCCAAAATATGACAGACTGTCTGGCTAGATTATACGTTTGCTGTGCTGAATTTCTGAGTTTGTGCATGAATTCGACTTGGTTCTTTTGCTTATAAAAATCCATGAAAAATCAGGGATTAACTTAAGCATGTGGTAGAGTTGTTTACCAAGTCTTAGCCGATTATGATGTATATTCTAATTATGACAGATTTTACAAGTGTGTGGATGTCCTTATTGAATGTTGTGTTGTAGCAAACGGTTTGATTCACGGAGTGTTGGTTGTGGATTAATTCCACAGTAGCCTTATATTTCCATATTTAAGCATTTGTGCTAATGTTTAAAGATGATCATATGCTGATATGGTTTAGCTTGTGGCTAGGTGACAAGTCGGGTCATCGGGAGGTGCCGAAACCGTAAGTTTGGCATACTCCAGTCGAATCAGAGGTGAGTGTGTTTGATATATTCATGTTCAATAACATATAACTGAGTTGATCATGTATTGTTGTAAAAACGGATGTATATTATGTGATGATGACGTGTTGTTGTGAAGATGAATGTTGTTATGCTAATAGATGTTTTAGCTGCTGATGATGTGTTGTTGTGAAGACGGATGTATGTCATGTGATGATGATGTGTTGTTGTGAAGATGGATGTATATCATGCTAATAGATGTTTTAGCTGTGGATATGCATGTATGATGTGTGTGAAAGATGGTATCTACGAAGGGGCTGTGGATTGAGTTACACAGTGACCTAGGATACATTGTATATTGTGTGTGAAAGATGGTATCTGCGAAGGGGCTGTGGATTGGGTTGCACCGCGAGTACGTTGTGTCGGCTAGCTACCGGTGACAACGAGCGAGGTGTGCTCCCACAGTGACCTAGGATACATAGGATGTGGCAGACGTGCCACTTGCATGTGATTGGTTTTATACACATTGAAAGTTGTTGTATAATGATGTTGTGTTTTGGACGTTGAAAGTTGTTGTATAATGATGTTGTGCTTTGGATGTTGATTTAGTTGATGTATAATGTTGTTGTGTTTTGGCATGTTGATTTGGTTATATTTTATTGAGCAAATCTATGTCTCACACACTCTGGATTTCCTTTATGGTTTTCTAGATAGCAGGAGCTGTAGAGGGGGTCCACTACCGGTCAGCGTTGGGTTGTGAAGTTGATGTCGAGTGAATTTTGGACATGTTGTCATCCAATACTTTTAATGATTTGTAAAGAGTATTTTGAGCACATGTATTGTTAAAGTTGTTTCTGAGTAGACCGCATGGTATTGTTGAGTTAGTGATTTAACGTTGGCATTTCTATTTATTTATGTGAAGAAGTCTTCCGCTGTGTTGTTAATATAATAGTTTATTAAGTTGATGTTGAGTGTTGTGTTGGAATGCCACGTGGCCGCACCGACTCGGGCCCACCACGGGTGCCGTTTGCGGGGCGGGGCGGGGCGGGGCGTGACAGCTTGGTATCAGAGCATAGTACGTTCTAGACTCTGTGTTGGGAGTCGGCTGGGGATATGGTAGTGGACCATGGGAGTTTTGTGTATGTCAAAAAGAAGATTAGTGGTTGACTAACGTGTGAGTTATATCTACAACTTGTGTTTGTTGTTGGTTGTTTAAGTTGTTGAAGCAGGTTTTTGAGAAATGGATTCAAAGCGTACGATTCACACTGAGAATGTTGCATTTTGTGGTGATGAGGTTGGGCAATCGAGAGTTTCTTTTCAACCACCAGTTGTGGGGGACACCGAAAAGATGTTGATTGTTATGGTTCAGTTACGCGACATGCAATTTTTATGCAATGATGAATTTCACAGGCAACGGCTTGGGGAGAATGGGTGTTGGTTTGTTGGAGTGATTTGGGAAGTTTTTCACCAATGAGTTTGGGAGAATTGTGTCTTCAGTTATGACTGGAGAATTGTTAAAATCTGTGGAGAAGGTATGGATTCAATGGGTGTGACCAGTGAGCTAAGGTTGACATAGACGACGTTCAAAAGGGTGAGATGCTGAGTTGGTGGGAACACTTTGTTCAAGGGTTCGATAATCATCATTGTCCGGGGGTTATCAATTTTAGCAAGAGGCAGTGTTCACTCACCTACAATAGGGTGATGTGACGGTTGTGGAATATGAAGCAGAGATTGGGGTTTTGTCACCATACACTACGGATTTGGTTGAATCGGATATGAAGGGGTTTAGGCATTTGCAGCTTGATGTTTCTCCGAAGATAGCAATGATATTGACCACCTTCTGGGAAAGAGACTACGCTGACTTGGTAGAGATGGTTATGGAGACGGGGATAAGATGTTCATGAACATTATGACAGATGAGGGTTCAATAAAAGAAAATATAAAAATAATAATAACTAAAACGCAAGGGGCAGCTTTTGGGGAGTCCAGATGTGGGAACATTAAAGGCGATGATCAAAAGTTAAAGGTTGGCAAAAGTTGAGATTTTGGAAAACTTAAAGGGGATTCATCGGGATGGTAGAAAGGGAAGTAAAGCAGGGAGTTGGTAAGCAGTCAGTGGCAACACATCGATGTTTAAGTTGTGGGTCAACAGATCTGATGAGAGAATGTTCCAATGAAGCAAATGGGCTGAAAGCGTTTAAGTTGCAATGAGTTGAGTACATGGCGGCGTAATGTTCTCTTGCGCAAGCATAAATGGTGTTTTTTTTTTATAGTGTTCGGAAGGATGGAAGTAGAAGAGCTGAGAGGTCTACGACATCGGGGGGAGTGTTTACAGTCACAAGTTAAAGGGGTCAGACTTCACCGGGAGAGGTGACAGGTAAAACAGCAAGAAATGATGCGTACAACAATCATGGTGACAGGTATATTCAATATTGTTTAAGGAATAACCTGTGATCGAAAAGAAGAATGTGTGTGCATGTTTTTGTGTGCGGGTTTTTCGGTTGATAAATGTTGAGATGACGTATGTGATGCATAATGATATGACACTTAGTCTTATGACAAACTTTTTAATAATTGAGAATTTATGAGGGGCAATGATTAGTTATTTTACGAACTCCCATAGAAATGATAAAATGATGTTCCTTGTTCATGTGTCACTAGGTGAGGTGGACATAATAAATGTGGAGTACTCACAATGTGAGTTGACTAATGTAGGAAATGTTGTCGATGGATTTCCTGATGTAGGAGATTTCTGATTTAGGTATAAAATTGGTATCGATTTCTTGATTAGAGTATCATACCTTTATGGATCGTTTTGGTAAAGGGGTTACAATTCGCTTGTCGAGTGGTGGCGAAGTCAGACTCTATGGAGATTCGGTAGTATATCACATGTGCTGGATTTCAGCTTTAAAAGACTAAGTTTTTGTTGAGTAAGGGTGCAAGATTGTATTGCTTTTGTCTTTGACACAGATAACAACGTGTTGGATTTGGAAGAGTTAGCTGTAGTATATTAATTTTGGATATGATGATCAATTTTATGAGGATGCATTTATTGTATTAGTGTGATTGGTAAATTTGTAGTTTATGGTGTATTCAACAATTTCATACTAAATGATTAGGTGTTGATTGATGGAAGGTGTTTATAAGTGGCATATGTAGAAGATGTTTATAAAACTATGAGAATCTATCTCCGGATATTCAATATGAAGTGGCGACTGGCCATCGCAATTTCAGGATTGAATGTCCAGAATGGAAGCTCTTTTACAAGATAAAATGAGAGGTTTACTTGTTGTCTGGTTCTGATAAAAGATAGATCACGTGATGTCATGATTGAAGGTTGTGTTAACTTGTTGGTTTCAATTATGTGATGGTAGATGTGAGTAGTGTTGGTTATGGAGTTTAACTTACTATGATGTGGTTAGTTTTTATTGTGCGCCTAATGTATTTGGCGATTCCTATGAGGTGGGTTGTGTTGAAGTGATAAAGATGTGTTAGTCCTGTTGAGGTTTAGATTGTCGGTGGTTGGGTTCTGATGGCTGGAAGTAATATAAGTTATGTGAGTTGATTTTGAACTTGAAGGTTTATCACCTAAGAGGTTATAGGTGTTGTTGTGAGCGTGATGACTGTATTGGTTCCGTGGGAACTAGTATATATGTTGTTTGTCTATGGAGAGATAGATGTGGATGATTATATAATATATTTTTATTGGTTATATGAATGAGTTCCAGAAGGTTTAGAGAGTTAGTTGTTGGATGTGGGATTTAATGGTGAAGATGTTTCACTTAAAAGTCTGGTTTGTAAATTTGGAGAGAGTTGGGAACCGCGCTTTATGCGATAAAATTTATTGGAGGATGTAATCAGGTGCTATTGATGGCAAAGCGTGTAAAGTTTGCAAAGGTTGAGCAATGATTTGAGTTCGTTATGTGAGTATGGTTTGAGAGATACAAGTTTGAGAGGTACATGTTTGGATGTGATTGAATGGTATTGAGAGGTTGGGTAAAAAGTTGTGAGTAGCAAATGTGAAAAGAGTTGTTTGAGGGATTATGACAGGTGTAAACTTTTACTTGTGGTGTAGTTGATGAAGAGGTTATGTGTTGTGGTTACATTGAAAGAGGGCAATAGAAGTTCGTGCGATATTGACAAAAAAAAGCGGTTGTGTGGTTAGAAAAAAAAAAAAATGAGTTGGCAATTGGCTAATTTGTGGTTACTAAAATAGATTGGACCAGGTGAGATTGTTAAGAAAATGGAAGTTATGGTTTGTCGTTGGTTTACATGTTGTTGAGATTCTCGGTTGGGAAGTGCGAGTTTATGTTCTAAGTCATTAGCTTACATGGAAGCATTGTGGCGAAAGCTTATGTTGAAGATTTATGTGGGAAGATGAGAGGTTGATAAACTTGAAGCATCATATTTGTTGTCAAGAGGTAGATCTTATTTCGGGACGAAATTTCCTAAGGGGGGAAGAGTTGTAATACCCGTTCCGAGTATTTATGTTTAATTCACATTTTCTAAAATTAATTATGAGTTTATATGCATGTATTTGTCTTGCAAGAGGATGGAGAGTGGGTGATGTGGCATTAATTTGTGAGATTGGAGCACATGGCTCATGGGACACACATACACACAATCATTTTACTATTAGAGCTCAATAATAGAGCCTGGGGATATTTTTTCCCCTTCAATCTGATCCTAAACAATCAGAGAGGTGAGAGGGAGAGGGAGAACGAGAGAAGGAGAAGAAGAAGAAGAAGAAGAAGAAGAAGAAGAAGAAGAAGAAAGGAGGAGGAGGAGTTGGGGGAAACCAAAATTAAGGTACGAATTAGAGTTTAATTTCTGAGATTCTTGAGTATGTTGTTCTTTTACAAGTTAATGAGGTCTTTTGATTCTTGTAAGAGTGGTTTGGAGTTTGGTTTTGTAAAATTCGTGGAAGGGAAGTGAGGGGGTTTCCTGACAGATTTTTCGAAATTGAATCTGCTACGGTTTTTGGTGAATTTATGGACGTGGTTCCTGAACTCGTAATTTTATGAAATTTTTACAGTAGCTACCCATGGATGTCTTCGGTGTTGTGTTAAATTTTCGTGATTTTATGAGAAGCACAGAAAATATGAAAAATGTTTTACCGAGCTGCTGTCGGGTTCGCGTCTGTGCAGACGGCACTGACACTCTTTGGAAAAATGGGCATAACTCATAGCTCGAGTATCCGTTTTACGAACCGCTTTTTGATTTGGAAACTAGACTCGTATACCTTCGAGATTATGTAGGGCTTGTGCCTTAAATTTGTGTAGGAAATAGCAGTTTTTGATTTGAAGTCGATGGTTGAGGAATTCTGGAAATCTGGGCAGCCTTTTGGGTTGAGTTTTTCATGAAGTTTGCTATAGCTAAGCATGGTTAATGGATATGGTTTTTTATGGGTTTTATGTTTTGATGAGTTGGTGATGTTTTGGAGTTGGAATCGTTGGTGTAGGTGGAGTAGACGATTTATAATGAATTGTTGAGTGAAGAAGGTTCTGCAGAATTTATAATCTTGTGATTTTGTTGTGTAAATTCGATTGAGCGTAACTACATCATCCGGGCTCCAATTAGGATGAATTTTATATCGAAATCTATGTACTGGAAGTCTACTTTCCAATGGTGGTGGTCTCACAGCCTAATTTTGAACCTATAGAAAGTTGTAGCCAAAATATGACAGACTGTCTGGCTAGATTATACGTTTGCTGTGCTGAATTTCTGAGTTTGTGCATGAATTCGACTTGGTTCTTTTGCTTATAAAAATCCATGAAAAATCAGGGATTAACTTAAGCATGTGGTAGAGTTGTTTACCAAGTCTTAGCCGATTATGATGTATATTCTAATTATGACAGATTTTACAAGTGTGTGGATGTCCCTATTGAATGTTGTGTTGTAGCAAACGGTTTGATTCACGGAGTGTTGGTTGTGGATTAATTCCACAGTAGCCTTATATTTCCATATTTAAGCATTTGTGCTAATGTTTAAAGATGATCATATGCTGATATGGTTTAGCTTGTGGCTAGGTGACAAGTCGGGTCATCGGGAGGTGCCGAAACCGTAAGTTTGGCATACTCCAGTCGAATCAGAGGTGAGTGTGTTTGATATATTCATGTTCAATAACATATAACTGAGTTGATCATGTATTGTTGTAAAAACGGATGTATATTATGTGATGATGACGTGTTGTTGTGAAGATGAATGTTGTTATGCTAATAGATGTTTTAGCTGCTGATGATGTGTTGTTGTGAAGACGGATGTATGTCATGTGATGATGATGTGTTGTTGTGAAGATGGATGTATATCATGCTAATAGATGTTTTAGCTGTGGATATGCATGTATGATGTGTGTGAAAGATGGTATCTACGAAGGGGCTGTGGATTGAGTTACACAGTGACCTAGGATACATTGTATATTGTGTGTGAAAGATGGTATCTGCGAAGGGGCTGTGGATTGGGTTGCACCGCGAGTACGTTGTGTCGGCTAGCTACCGGTGACAACGAGCGAGGTGTGCTCCCACAGTGACCTAGGATACATAGGATGTGGCAGACGTGCCACTTGCATGTGATTGGTTTTATACACATTGAAAGTTGTTGTATAATGATGTTGTGTTTTGGACGTTGAAAGTTGTTGTATAATGATGTTGTGCTTTGGATGTTGATTTAGTTGATGTATAATGTTGTTGTGTTTTGGCATGTTGATTTGGTTATATTTTATTGAGCAAATCTATGTCTCACACACTCTGGATTTCCTTTATGGTTTTCTAGATAGCAGGAGCTGTAGAGGGGGTCCACTACCGGTCAGCGTTGGGTTGTGAAGTTGATGTCGAGTGAATTTTGGACATGTTGTCATCCAATACTTTTAATGATTTGTAAAGAGTATTTTGAGCACATGTATTATTAAAGTTGTTTCTGAGTAGACCGCATGGTATTGTTGAGTTAGTGATTTAACGTTGGCATTTCTATTTATTTATGTGAAGAAGTCTTCCGCTGTGTTGTTAATATAATAGTTTATTAAGTTGATGTTGAGTGTTGTGTTGGAATGCCACGTGGCCGCACCGACTCGGGCCCACCACGGGTGCCGTTTGCGGGGCGGGGCGGGGCGTGACATAAAAGGTACGGATCGGTTCGGTCCGGACCGGATTCACGGTTCACCGGTTTTTTTGAGCAGCCCTAATTTAAAGATTGGTAGGAGATACTCTAAAAAAATGTAAAAGGTGTATTGGAGTGTACATTTTATTTGTTGCTTTCTGCTTGCCACCAATTATTGACTTTTGGATAATCAATTCTTATGGGTAACGTAACAAGTACTCTAAGGAGGTGTTCCACTAAAAAAAAAGGCTATCTTAGTTTTAACTTAAAAGTTACTCTATCCCGTTAACAAAAAAACTCCCCAAAAAATAACCAATTTCACTAACCTTAAAAAAATAATTGATTTTGGTAACACAACAAGAAGCCAAAAAGCAAAAAAACTAGGGTTAGTGGAATAATTTTTTTTTTTTCTAAAGTCAAAGATCCAAAAAAAAAAAACTCACTTTGTTCACTTCGCATTTCCAAAAAAAATTCCAAAAAGTTTTCTTCCCCATCTTTCATCTCTCCAATCATTAATCATATTTCTCTCTCTATTGATACCCTTCCATCCAATCATTATTTTCATTTTTCTCTTTATCTCTCTCCAATTATTACACCTCTTTCTAATTATTACTTTTTCTAAAAACTCATTCAAACACTATCTCAAAAAAAATTCTCAAAATATTTTTCTCAAAACTCTCAACCAAACACAACGATGTTATTGGAACGATGCTTGAACGGAGTTTGCGGTTCTTCGAGCAGATTCATAATCTGAGAAAAGTAATACTACTATGTAATGAAAAATCTCAACAACTTGTACTCTCCGTCAAGTGTCAACCAGTTGTGATGATCATTTAGCTCTAAAGTTGTGAAATCCACAAAACTTACAAGAGAGAGAGAGAGAGAGAGAGAGAGAGAAAAAAGGCACCTTTCCCTAGAAAAAAAAATAGATTTAATTTTGTTCACTCTCTTATTACCTTTTTTTGGGGGTAAATTACTCTCTTATTATCCTCCCTCTTATTAGTTGAGGCAATATTGATCTCACAAATAATGATGTCATTCTTACCAAAAAAAATGTATTACAAGTGTGAGAGTCGTTCACCCAATAAGAGGGAAGATTATATTCACCATCTTTTAAAGAAGATAAACAAAATTACACTAAAAAAAATAGACAATTTCTGTGTGACAGGGTTGCTTTTCGCTTCCCCCCATTGATTGACTTTTGGATAATCAATTCCTCGATGGGTAATATTTTCAGATTCCGAGATCCTGTAGTACGGAGCCATGCTATAATCCTATAGTGTGGCATCCAAGCTGTTGATTTCGGTTGTCAACGTCTCAGATTTTATCTCGGCAATGAACGGCTCAGATCATGCAGGTGTCAAGATGAAATCAGAACCATTGATTGTGCGATCAACAACCGGGATGCCGCACTATAATCCTGTAGTACAGCTCCGCACTACATGATCCCTAATTCCAATATATAAACGTACTCTGTCTGATTGTTTTCAATTCATATGAATAAGCTGGAAGTTATTGACTTTTTTTTTCTCAACAAAGGACTCCGGACGGAAATTGTCCTTTAAGACAGATTCTGAATTCCCAAAAAAAAAAAAGCTTATTTGCAGTGGCACCCCCTCAACTATCACTTGTTGGCAACATCACCCCCTAAACTAAAAAACGTGCCAACCTCACCCCCTCAACTATCAAAACCAAGCAACTTCACCCCTTCCCCTCAAGTTTGTTAAATTTTTGGACGGAATGGAGGGAAAAGACTATGATACCCTGAACGATGAAAGAAACCTTGTAAAAAAATCCCCATAGTCTCTCTCTCTATGTATATATTTTTCAAACTCTCTCTCCCAAACTTCCAACCCTAATCGCCGCACCTTTTCCCCCTTCCCCCAAAGGGCCTCACCATTCTTTGCGGGCGACGGAAGGGGATGAATCAACCTTTTGAGTGCAGATCTGGTTTCCCCTTCCCCTATTCCACCATAACCGCTCATTTTTTGTTGACATTGCCGTTGTTTCACTCTCTTCGATCAGTCTTTCCTCCAATTTTCTCCGACTTGTCGAAGAGAGCTAGTGGTATTGGTTCATTGGAGTGAAGCTGGGGATGTTCTGGTCCGTAGGTGTGGAGTCAAGGTGTCTTGGTTCGTTAGCGTTGAAGCTTCGGAAATTTGGTTCATCTCCTTGTGCAGAGCTTTCTATTCCTTGATTTTTGATCTGTGTGTGGAACCTTTCTATACGCTCGGGTATTTTTTCCTGGACATCTTGTATTCCATCTGATCCATGAATTTCCTCCAGAGCCTTCCGTTATCGAGTAGGTGTGGTTTTTTGCTGCAATCCTGTAGTTAATTTGTTGCGGAGAGAACATGCAAAAATTCTGGGTAAGCTGTGAGATTCAGTTGCCTATTTTCAAATAGCAAATGCTTATTGAGATGGATTTTCTTGTATTCCAGTATGGATTTGCAGAATCTTTGTTGGGTTACTTAAATGATGTGATAAAAAAATGCATTTATGTGTTTAATTGTAATATCTACTTCCTTTTGAGTTATATTATTTGAAAAATATTTTAGAGCTTGTTGCACTGGTAATTGGAGGCATAGG
Source organism: Vaccinium darrowii (assembly GCA_020921065.1). Lineage (NCBI taxonomy): Eukaryota > Viridiplantae > Streptophyta > Magnoliopsida > Ericales > Ericaceae > Vaccinium > Vaccinium darrowii. The sequence goes on from CM037155.1 coordinate 230,406, forward strand.
GATGGTGGTTATGATTATAAAATTTAGATAATGGGTTTGTTATCCATAAGTTTCAATTTTTTAATTATTTTTTTTTTTTTGGCATTGGGATGGTGGCATTGGAATAGTTTTGAAAAATAGGTTTTTGTTTTTGAAATTCTGGGGTTGAAAATGGGTTCGAAATTTGGGATTGGGGATCGAAAAACAGGTTTTTGTTTTGGAAATTATGGGTTTGAAAATGGGTTCGAAATCTGGGTTTGAGAGAGAGAGAGAGAGAGAGAGAGAGAGATTGGGTTTGAAATCCTGGTTTCCAGGTTTGAAATTTCGTTTTAATAAAGAGAGAGAAAGGAGGAGGAAGGCATCTTTGGGTTAATGTTTCAACTATCCGTTAACTTTTCAATTTTCCGTCCAAATTCTTAATATTTTTTTAACTGATTTGGACGGAAGGGGTCATGTTGCTGGATTTTGAAAGTTAGAGGGGTCATGTTGGCACATTGTTTAGTTTAGGGGGGTGTTGTTGCCAAAAAGTGATAGTTGAAGGGGTGTCCTTGCAAATAAGCCAATCCCACCAAAACAATTAAGGGGGAGTTTTTGAATGGATTTTATGAGATAAAATGAGAAATTTGATTTTAGTTGGTGTTTTATGGAAGGGTGATAAAATCACCATATTTTTCCAATAGATAAAATCTAGTGTGATAATAGTTGTGGATAATATAGTGTGATAAAATCTAGTGTGATAAAATCACCTTCCTTTTATCCATTCGTAAAAGATGATGATAAAATTAAAGATGATAAAATCAAATAATTCATTGGAAAACTCCCCCTAAAAAAAGAAAGAAGAAGCAATTAAACAAATCCCACCAAAACAATTAAACAAAATCCCACCAACAGATGCTCTCCATCAAGTGTCAATCAATTGTGATGTTCACTGAATGAACTTTCATTCTTCCGTAGAATTGTGAAACCCAAAAAGCTACAATCAGCAAAATCAATGGAGATTCCGTACATCTTCTTCCTCTTCATCTTCACTTTCTTTGTCACCAAACACTTCCTCAATAACAAAAACAAAAACCTCCCGCCAAGCCCTTCCCACCCCTTCCCAATCATAGGCCACTTGCACCTCCTGAAAAAACCGCTCCACCGAACCTTATCCACCCTCTCCAAAACCCACGGCCCGGTCCTCTCCCTCCGGTTCGGCTCCCGCCCGGTCGTCCTCGTCTCCTCCCCTTCCGCCGCCGAGGAATGCTTCACCGCAAACGACGTCGTCTTCGCCAACCGCCCCAAGTTGCTCGCCGGAAAGCACCTCGGGTACAACTACACCACCCTCGTGTGGGCCTCCTACGGCCAGCACTGGCGCAATTTGAGACGGCTTGTTTCGACCGAAATCCTGTCCGCGAACCGGGTCCAGATGTTCAAGATGATTCGGGCCGACGAGGTTCGGTTGCTTTTGGATCGGCTTTACAGAGAATCCTCGAATGGGGATTTTTGTACGGTGGAAATGAAATCGGTGTTGTTTGAGATGACGGTCAATAATATCATGAGGATGATTGCTGGAAAGAGATATTATGGGGACAAAAAGGCAGATTTGGAGGTAACTTGTACTGTATTTTCGTTTTCATTTCTTGATTTGAAGAAATTCGTCAACAAAAAGCTCGACTTTAATTGGGCTCCTTGCAAGAGGGCGGTGAGGTGAGATTGTGCCCAAGGTTAGTGGGCGCGAAAGTCGACCCAGATACTTGACTTATAATTAGTGTTCTAAAAGTAGGCCGCCCCGGCCGACTAAGTCTCCGCCTAGGCGCTAGGCGGTGGTCCAACACCAAGATTAGGAAGTCAACTAATTAGCGCCTAGTCCCTGGCTAGGGCGCTAGGCGGCCAACTAGTCGGCACCTAGGCCCTACGCGCCCCTTCTCCGCCCGACTAGCACCTCGCGAGTTTTAGAAGATTGTAATATGAGCAATATCTTGAATTGGTATTGTTTCACGAGGGGGCCGTTGACTTGATCGGAGCCGCCGATGTTATTAGGCCAGCGTTGGCATAATAAATCACTTGACTTATTTTTTCGTCTCTATTTAATTTCATTTTGTGGTAGTTAGTTATGCGTCAAGATTGTGTATTATTGGTTCGTGTCAACAAGAGGAATCGAAAAAATAAAAAATTATGATCGAACAAACCAATAATACACACAAAAAAAAAAAAAAAAAATTCAACCAACCAATTATACACAAAAACTTGACGCAAAATGAACTAAGGCGAAAAGAAGTCAAATAAATACAAAAACAAAAGTGTATTGATAGTTGAGTAAATGACTCATTTGTTTTAGAATACTGAACAGCTAGTAGGATTGTGAAAATTAAGTATGAAATACATATGATTGAATCATAAGACTATCAATGTTCCAATCTGCTTAAATTATTTCATGGACGACCATCTGAAAGAACCAAAAAGGACAATTGGTTGTGATCCTAAAATAGGATGTCATGCGGTGATCACATGATATCCTTAAATTATTTTATGGCCTTTGATTTTGACTCGTGGACTCAAGACTTGCACCCTGTTGGATCGTGCTCATTCCATAGAAAAAGGCTCTTTGTTCGCGCTTCTCGAATGAGATATGGGAAGATCTGTTCCCAGAACTGCAATTTGTTTTGTTGACTCAGTCCGAGACTGGAAGAGGGCTAACTCTCCTGACCTCGACCTTCCCTAAGTTGCAATACGGATTGGAAAGCTTCCATGTAGAGAATTGTGTCTTGAGTACAACAACAAGCAAGCTCCTCGCTTCCTGCATATTCGGTCAGAGTTTTGTTTGTACAGAATGTGTTTTCTTAGAAAATATTTACCAGAAAAACATAAATGATGTCGTTGCTATAAATCATATGGGCTGTCTTAGTTTGCACTATTGGATATTCGCATCCAATTTGTGTCGCTTCCTCAAAAGAACCCTCACACGGATTAGAATTTAGAATAAAGGAGCATCCTCACAGAGGATCCAGATTATTGTAGGTGTCGGAGGCAATATTGGCAGTAGGTGGTGGAGAATAGGGATCATAGTTTTGGTTGTGGTTGAGTAGTAGTTCCAGTGAGTTTAAGTACTATTTCTTCAAAATCAACTTATTTTTCATTGGGTATAAAAGAAAAAACTGTTCATGACAATGCACCAATTGTGTATAGGGGAAAGTGAATCATATTTTTGATAGAGATGGAGCATGACGAGAGCAAGATTTTAGTATCTCTGATAAATTTTGTCACGATTGCCCATAATTTTTTTGCTATTTAATCTGGTAATGTCATCAACAGGATGAATCGAGGAAGTTTAAGGAGATGGTGATGGAGACTTTTGAATTGAGCGGGGGGGCGAACATGGGGGATTTCATGCCTATTTTGAATTGGGTTGGATCAAATGGGCTTGTTAGGAGGTTGAAAGTATTGCGGCAGAGGAGGGATAAGTTCATGCAAGATTTGATTGAAGAGCATAGGAAGGAGAAGAAGAGTGAGAACTATTGCGATCAGCAGAGGACCAAGACGATGATTGATGTGCTGTTGTCGCTTCAAGAGAATGAACCGGCTTATTACACAGATGAAATTATCAGAGGATTGATGCAGGTTTTGTTTTTCTCTCTCCCTTGCATTTTCTGTTGTAGAATGTACATATAGAAAAGCACCTAGATACAATCCAAAACTAAACGGAAAGCCGTTTCACAGATTCAAACGCTGAAGTGTCTGCAATTCGTTTGATGTAACGAGTGACGTGAAAATCTTGCTTTATGAAACTTTCCACTGTTCTATATGAATTTGATGAAAATTTGAACAACGCATACTTCAACTACGCAGCAACTAATGCCTATTACTTGCTTTATGACGACTACAGGTTATGCTAACGACAGGGAGCGACACTTCAGCGGGGACAATAGAATGGGCCCTATCGTTCCTACTAAACAACCCAGATATCCTCGAGAAGGCATATACCGAAATCGAGGATAAAATCGGGGAGCAAAATCGATTAATCGAAGAGTCGGACCTCAACGAGCTTCCTTACCTCAACAAAATCATAAAAGAGACACTCCGAATGTGCCCACCGTCCCGTTTGCACCCACCCCGAGAATCATCCGAAGAATGCACCATAGGCGGCTTCCGCATCCCACGTGGCACGATGCTAATGGTAAACACCTGGGCCATACAAAACGATCCTGAGCTGTGGCCTGAGCCCACGAAATTCAAGCCCGAAAGGTGGGGCGATGGAGATGTTGACGGATTTTTGTTTTTTCCATTCGGGTTTGGGAGGCGGAGGTGCCCCGGGGAAGGGTTGGCTATGAGAGTGATTGGTTTGGCTTTAGGGTCGCTAATTCAGTGCTTTGAATGGGAGAGAGATGGAGAGGAAATGGTGGACATGACAGAGGGGTCGGGTCTTACTGCGCCCAAGGCTCTGCCCTTGGTGGCAAAATGTAGGCCACGCCGTACCATGGTGAATCTGCTTTCTCAATTGTAAGATTCTCACCTGTAAGAATAATTCACAAACAGAAAATTATATAGGACACGGAACAGAGATTGGTGCCGTCCCTTCAAGGACAACATGTGGGCTGATTACGGCCGTCCGTGGTCGGCCATGAATGGCTCAGATTTGTTCGGCAGTGAACAGTTCAGATTTATTTGGACAAGATATGATGTGAGATGGCCGACCACGGATGGCCGTGATCGGCCAACATCGATGCTGTCCCCGTGTCCAGGAGTATATAGTGTTTAAATATCTGGGTGTAAAAAAATACAAATTAATGCTATATGAAAATAAAATTTAGCTTGTTCTTCAATTCAAATAACTTTCCCTTTGTTGAAAAGTTTCCTTAGTTTTTCATGGCAAGTAATCAAAACTGGTATTTGAGTGGTCGACCGTCGACACCCTCGTGCAGTCACCGGTAAGCTTTCCGGGGAAGGCTTCTTTGGTGTTCGGCGGAGGGTGCAGTCTGGCCATATTTTAACCCATTTTGTAGTCACTTCGATAGTTGGAGTTGTCAACATTGTAGAGCTTGTCAACCAGAATAAGTAGAGCTGGGAAAACTAGATTAGAACTTGGAAAGTCTTTTTTGCCCCCTAATTAGGGTCAAGCCACAACACCCTCCCATGATTCCTTCCTCCACGCTCCGTCTACCATTACCCTTACCACATTTGACGCAATCCCATTAGCCCGTTACATTCAACAAAATCACCTTCTTATTTTCAGCAGCACCAACAGAAAGCCCTGAGCGAGCTTCAGAACCTCCTTGACAGAAGGTATACTTTCATTGCACCCGAGAAACCGTCTGGTACAAAGAATGAGCATTCTTGGCTGCCTGCAAGACATCAATCTGAAAATTTTGGAATACAAGATATTACGACAGCACCAGATAGTCCACAATATTGAAATAGACTCCACAAATGGCATACACACCCGGGGTTTCATCAATCGACTTAGCAAACCAGACCTCAAACTCAACTGGACAACCCACCGTAAAATCTAAACCCAAATTAGACACCCTCCAAAGTCCAAATCCTACCGAGCCTCATCGCATTGAAAAACTAATGTTCTATAGTTTCATTATCCTCACCACTACACAAAGGGCATACCACATCCTCTATTAATTTTTTGGCTAGCTGAGTCACCTTCACCAGTAAAATTCTGTTGGGCTTGGAGTGCCCCCATGGATTTGGTTACACAATGTCACTCCCTGCGATCGCTCTAAAAACAGGCTTGCGGGTGCGATGTCGAATGCCATAAAAGACTTAATTGAAACCCTTCCTACCACCAATTGGTTTTAGGAGAGATGGTGGAAAAGCGGTCTGACAAATTCTATGCACCACCTTCCACAAAAACAAAGCTAAATTAGGAGGCAATTTATAACTTCCTACAAATACTACTTGTATCCCCAATGTAGATTATGGGCAATTTATAACTTGTCTAAGGGTGAAAATAACTTGCTTCAGAATTTTTATTTTTTTAAAACCCGTGTAGTCGATTTAACTCCTTTATAACCTATTTGTTTGTGGAATATGTTCTGGAGAGGGAAATGGAGATATAATAAGAGAGGATAGATATGGTTGGAGGGGTTACTAATTTAGAAGGGGAGATTAAAAGTTTTATTTGGTTTGTTTTGTTGTTGTACAATGAGAATATAATGATAGTTCAAAAAAAAAAAAAAAGAATGAGAATATAAGGATATAATAAGAGAGGATAAAGAGGATAGGTATATGGTTGGAGGGGTTACTAATTTAGAAGGGGAGATTATTTGGTTTGTTTTGTTGTTGTACAATGAGAATTAATGGTAGTTCAAAAAAAAAAGAATGAGAATGCAAGGGGTTACATAAATGTACAATTGTGAGAGATATATCTCTTCTATATGTCCCCAATAAGCAAATCACAAAAGGGCAAGTGGTGGGGCCATTTCTCTCTCTCTGCCGCATCATCTCTCACTCACTCTCTCCTTTTCCCGACGGCCAGTCTCTCTCTCTCCATCAACGCAAAGGGGCAGGAGTGGGGTAAAAGGAGGACCGGATAAAATTTGGACGGCGAGTGTGTCCAAATTTTATCCCTCCAAAAGAGATAGAGATATGTAGAAATCCAATAATATCATATTCGGGTAGCAAAAAATGGAACAAAGGCCGAATATGCGACACCCAAATTTTTATATCTGGGCTATACCTATTTTCCCCTCTCATTCCCTCCAACAAACAAGCTCTTAGACAATAGGAGAAACTCAACCTCCTTTGGGTAAAAAACTTAATCCGGATTATTGGTTTTTTGGTTTTTCCTCAAATAATCCAAAAAACCGGATTATTGGTTTTTTGTTCTGCACATGACATGTGGCAGCAATAATATGGATTATTGGATTAAGGCCTCCTTTGGGTAAAAAACCAGTTTTTGGTTTTTTAAAAAACCAGTTTTGTCCTTATTCAAATTTTTTTTTGCATTCGTTAGTTTTGCGTCAAGATTTTGTAGTTTCTGGATTCCTCTCGACGAGACGAATCCAGAAACCACAAAATCTTGACGCAAAACTAACGATGAAAAAAAAAAAAGGACAAAAATGATTTTTTAAAAATCCAAAAATTGGTTTTTTACCCAAAAAGATTTTTACCCAAAGCACTCTGGCTTTTTGTACCCCAAAAAACCAATAATTTGGATTAAGTTTTTTACCCAAAGGAGGCCACGTTCAATATATCTGTAATTTTAATTAAGTGGTCCGAAAAATGTTCTATACAAAATGACACAAAATATCTTGAAAAATGAGTTTTTACTTGGACTAAGAAAAATAAATATCGTTTTATGAATTTGAGTAAAGGCGTTAAGAGTATTTAGATGATACATTTATCAAATCTAAGTCCAAGTTATGATTTGAGTAAAAACTGGAGATGGTCTAAATTAGCTCGGGTCGAATTTTACCTGTTAAAGAGTTGTGTTCTTTTTGCGATATAATAGATTAGCGGGAGGTTAGCAAGAAAGTTAGTGTGTAACAAACAAAGGGAGTTTGAAGCCTTTCCGTGACTCGAACCGTAAACCTTATTCTGGAAAGTCTAAGGGGTGCAACAATATGGACTAAGAGTCACATATCGGTTGGTTATCATCTTGAAAACTAATACTCATATATGAGTTTGAACGGCCACTTTACTCATTACCAATTGATTTTGAGTTGGATGCTTTAACAAAAGTCGCACAATTTTGAGATAAAAAATAGATTATTTAAAATTCATAAAGAAATTCAAAAAATTATTCGGATAATGTTTTGATCCGAAAATTACATGATTTTTTGTAAGTGCGAGGGCCGAAGAGTCTGTAGATGTTTTTGAGAGTATTGACCAGACCAAGATGCAAACATAGCTATGCAGAGTGTGAACAGACAAGAAGACTCGAGACTGACGACTCTTGACTCGAATCATAGCGTATCAAAATTTGCTAATTTGGGAGTATTTGTTGAGTAAACAAACCACCAAAAAATTTCCTTTTATGGAATAATGGGGGTGCTGGTTGAAAGTCTCGGTCTTCAGATCATTGCTTTTGAAAAGCAGTTCCGTTAAGTCATCCAAAGTGGGTGAGCATTATATGCTTTTCGTGCGATTGATCCATTCTACGACCAGAGCCGGCTTATAGTATAAGTCAATAAAGCCCAGTCTTTGGGCCCCGAGAAAATGTTAACAGTGGCAGACCCAGGAATTGAAGTAGGAGGGGGCCAAAATTATTAAATTTTGGTTTCACAATTTTTTCAAGACTAAATCCAGTCATTCGAGTTTTTGTGGGACGATTTTGATAAATTAAAAAATTAATCTCGGGTATTGTTGTTATCATATTGTTTGACGAATCACGAATGCAATATTATTCTTGCACATTATCATTCACCATAATTTAACTTCTCAAAATGAAAATTGTTTTAACTTTTTAATTATTTTTTAATTTTTATGAATTTTTAAAAAAAAATATCAAAAAAATATGTAAAATACACACCAAAATACCTATATAGCTCCGCCACTGAATGTTAAGAATGGGAGTCCAAAATATTTAAGTCTCTTTTATATATGTATTAGACTCGAATAATTTTTAGTTTTAGCCTGTTATGAAAAAAATAAGTCCAATTTTAAATTTTTGGTTTTAACTTGGTTATGAAGACTTAATTAGTACGTTTAAAAATAATAGTGGGAGAAAAGTAATGTTCAAATGATTGATTTTAAAGTATTTTAGTAGTTGTAGTAATTTTTGGATGATTATACGTTTATTTTGGATGGTTTTTTAATGAAAACTCTGTATTGAATGATATTTTTGTGCAAAATATATGGAGGGCCTCATTCAAGGAGTCTGTTTTGGACCTCTGAAACTCTTGCGCCAGCACTATCTGTACCTCACTGCAATGATCATATACGTTTCATTTATAGAGCTTGATACCTAGTTATTCCTGTAATAAAATTATTGTGATGTCGATAAATTCTTGGTCCGATAATTCAATCCTGGATTTAAACTATTTATGGACGAAGATTCTGAACGAAAACAAAATGTTATTACAGACGGTTTGGGGTTATTGTGTTTGGTGAACTGCATTTTAGTTCGTCAAATATATATATATATTTTTTGAGATTAACGAATCGAAAAAGTATTGAATATAAATTTAAAAAGAAGTTGAAAAAAGTTACTAATACAAGTCACATGACATTTCTAAAGATAAAACTGTCCATTCTAACTTTTTCCATGTTCTCTTGAATTTCTCTTCTTCTTTTTATTTTTTCGTCACATTTTTTTTTTTTTTACTTTTAGGTTCAACTCGTCACAACGAATGATTGATCTAAACAATAGACTTGAATGTAACAAATAAGACGACCCTAAAGCCTTTCCCTAAGTTTAGGCCAAACGTGCCCTAACAATATAAAAATAAGCTGATTTTTTTACAAGATTGTGTAGAAATTCAATTGCTACAGACTGAACGATTCCGTTTATCAAAGTAAAGCTCGATCTGAACCTCGCATAAGATAAATAATGTTCACCAACTTAATAAAAGGGAAAGAAAACAAAATTCCAGTCATTACTTTGTGGCTTGCGTTACAGGCCTCATAACGCCTTACATTACGCAAAAAGCCATCTACTTACTCGTAGAATACTTTAGTAGCAAATTTGGATCACTAAAAATATTTTTGGATTGTTATGATTGTGCAACACATCCCTATTGTGGAACCCTACACTACAGGATTCTCTCTTCCTACGCGAAGTTAATTAAGTAATTACTTAGAAATTGGAATGCAAGTCTGACTGTTCAATAGCTGCATTCAAGTTTCCTTTGGCTTCTCTCAACAGAAATCAATGCCTGTTTTCTTCAATCGTTCATGCATGGTTCATTAAAGAGAGAATAAATTATTTTTTTTGCCTTGAAACGAAGAGTCAACAGTCAAATGTCGAAATAATCACCTCGCCAGAAAAATGAAAACATGTCTTTATCCATTTTAATGTGGGGAAGTTATGATACTCACACGCATATAGACTAAAATTAATACGGCACGTTTGATTGTTGGATTAAGGATGGAGATGAAGGAGACAAATGGAGCCTATGAGATAGGAGATGGGATTATAGGGGTACTAGTTAGTTGTATCGTGTTTGATTAGATTGTGATGAAGATAGAATACAGATAGAATACAGATGATAGAGATTATTTTTGACCGTTGAATGAGGAGTGAGATAATTCGGAGGATGGAGACTAACTAATACCACCCTTCCCCCGGGTATTATTTAATCCCCCACATATATGGGGTAATAAACGGACTAATAGTTCACAGGCAATTGTCCAGTCTTGTTGTTAATTCCAGGTGAATCAAACACGGGACTAAAAAAATATTAAGAAACACATGGCCGAGTCGTGTTCCCCAAATCCTGATCTCATCCTCTTTAGTCCTGCAAGTGCCCGAGTTAGTTTGTGTGGACCTCAACTAGTGGGGCTCCAATCCCACTGCCCACTTGCAGGAAACCCAATTAAAATTGGAGCAAAATTCTAAATAATCTAGCCCCGAAGGAGTTGATAGTATAAGGTTTCGAACTTAAGACCTAAAAAAACAAAAACTGGCCCAATGACCTAATTTGAATTAAAACCACTACTTTCTATATTATTTTATAGTGGTGTTGATGATTGATTTATGGAAAAGGCTACAATACACACCCCTTATTTGGGTGTGTATGATACACACCCCTGTAAAAGTTATGATTTTTTGCGAAAAGTTACGAATTTTTTGGAAAAGTTACAAATTTTTTGTAAAGGTTACGAATTTTTTTTGTAAAAGTTACGAGACACACCAAAATGTTACGAATCATAGAAAATGTTACGAATCATATAGCTGAAAAGTTACGAAAAATTAAAAAATGTTACGATTGTCGATGAGGTGGCACAATCTGGACCATACAATAGGTGCATATGGTACACCCAAATAAGGGGTGTGTATTGTAGCCATTTCCTTGATTTATTTATTTGTGAACTCATGATTCTTATAAGCCACCGGATAAACATGGAATGTTACCGTCACAAATAAAAATCAGATGGATAATTATTATCTTCTATTAGTCCAATCACATTGCCTACTAATGAGTTATATCGTGAATTTTTCGAATTCAGAATATCTTTATCTTGTAATTCAGAGAAGAAAAAAAAAAAAAAAAAAGCTCTCTCAAGCACTGTATGGCTAGAAGACTTGGATCAATTAATGCATGACGACTAGAAGCACCAGCCTTATCTATAGGCGTGACCATAGGAATTCCAAACACTCACGAAATCTTGGAAGGCAAGCGGCCAATAGGAGGAACCTAGAGGTTAGAGTCAAGACGCGTTGTTTACTTGACTCGAACTTGCTACCAACGCTCTAAGGCTCTCACATTTTTCGGGTGTTTGTGTGTCTTTCCGTTCGACGCATAAAAAGAGATACAAAACAAAAAACTGCCAACAATTCCCACGGACTTGAACCATTTTATGGTGACTTTATTATTTCATCGAGACGAAATGAAGTCCAAGATGGTAGAGAAGCCTTGCAAATTTTTATGGTAATGGAGCAGTCATTTTCAGTTTCTATATTTCTCTCATGCACTGTTAAATGAAAATTCAAAGTTGCTTGTCATGCAAATGATCAAAGCCACATGTGGAAAGATATGGGAAACCACTACGATGGTGTTTGGGAGCTTCCTTTTTTTTATTTTCATTTTCTATTTTTTTTTTCCTTTCGCTTGTTTGGCTATCCTCTTCCAAAATGAATTCCAACGAAATACATTTTTGATTTTTGATAAAGGAAAGCAAAAGGAAAAAGTGGCAATGGGGGGCCTGTAGTGAGCATTTCTCATTACAGGGTGCAGTGAGTAATTGGGACCATTGATCTCCACAATTGATAGTTCAGATTTGCTATGCACTCTTACCGGTCAAGGTGTACTATAACCGGTAATAGTGTAAATCACATCTAAGCCGTTAATTTTAGAGGTTAACAGTCTATATTACTCACTACACCCTGTAGTGAGCAGTTCACTACAGGGCCCCGTTCCGGCAAAAGTAGGATGAGAGGAATTTTTTGACTTCTCATTTTTTACTTTTCTCATGTTGGTTACAAAATAAAATGTATTCTGCACATATCTCCTAAACATGTATGTTGCAAATGCATTTTGCACGTTTCTCTCAAACGGTCTTACCAAATTCAAAATACATTCTGACTATAATTTAAAAAGCCGAAAAGTTAAAAATGAAAAACTGAAAATAAAACTCCTTTCAGATTATACTATATACTTTGTTTGTGATATTCAAACATAAATATTCATGTTCTGAAGTTAGACTGACACTTATTATTACGAAATTGAAATGATCTGAATCATTAATTGTGTCTCCATTAGTCGAGATCACGGATATTTTGTTTAACCAATGCTCTTAAATTTGACAATACGTGACATTAGTATTAAGGCTTTTTATTTCCAAAAGAGAAAATAAATGTTAGTAATACCATCTCTATTTTTGATATCTTGCTTCTTTGAATGTGAATTTGATTGTTTTCACGCTTCTGTTTAAAAACCAAATCAACTTTAATTTTACTTTGAACTTGTGAAAAATTTAAAAGTTAATCTTTCATGAATTAATGAAAAAATTACAATCATCACAAATCAAAATAAATGGTCCATTTTATAATCATAGATTACGCAAAAGTAGGGTATGATTATACAAAAAAATAGTTTCCTTGTCAATTTCCTAATGAAAAAAAAATTAGAAAAAGAATATTTCATGACTTTGTTTATAGTTTGAAATGTGGTGGCTTGGCTTTTATTATCAGTATTTGAATTTTTAAATTTATGAACAAAATATAGTTTGAATTTGCTTAAAAATTTATACTTCAGAAAACAAATTCCGTCGACGTTCAAAGACAATTTTTAAGTTGAAGAAAATATGAACAAATAATTGTAACTCTCGTCTTTTCCTACAAATTTGTTTCTGTTTTGTATTTGCTAAAGTGAAATGAAAATATACCTATGTATTCATTTTCTAACGTTCCTACCTTTTCAATTTGTGTTGAGAACTAGAAAATTTAAGAGCAAGTTTACAACTTATACAGTAAAAGATAGACTGTGTGGTTGTTTGGGTTGATGTATGCACTACTAGCTGAACTCTTTTTTTTTTTTTTTTATCACTGACTTCTTTTCGTTTGTAATTCGATTTTTATATGTTTTGATCAAAATACGTTAATTTTTTGTTCCGTCATGATGAGAAGAATCAGAAAAAAAAAGTTAGAACAAAGTCTACAACAAATCAAAAAAGCCTAAATTAATTTTAAAAAAATGTCTATTTTGGATTCCGGTAATCTTCAATGAACTATTCGTAACTTTCTGCTATGACTTTTTAAATTTTTAGTCGAATTCTCTGTTCAATATGAATCTTTAATCCAAAAAAACTAAATACAAAACTAACAAAATTTGAAAATAGATAAAAATAAGATAAAAGAGTAAGCTACTACTTTCTACAAAAACAAATTTCTTAAAACTCCTCAGCGCACGGTTTAGATTTCCAAAAACATCTCTTTCCTCATTGCACGGTTTCCAATAATTTTTTTTTCTAATTATTACTCGCATTTCTCTGTATATCTCTCTCCATCTCTCTCTGGTATCCACTCATTACCGAAAATATCTTTATCGAAAACTAAACCAGTACAATTAATGAAAAAGAAAACAACAAAACAGAAATAGCATGAAACCGCGTGGGGTTGTAACAGTAACAGGAGAGGCCATTATAAGCTCCAAGGTGACAGACTAGCCTTCATTCGCCTACGCCTTCCCGCATGTAAATGTTTTCCATAAACTGCATGCACTCCCTGTATCTATACACTCTCTCTCTCTACATTCTCCTCTCACACCCAAATCCCCCTTTGCTCTCAACAATCCCTTTCTCTCTCTCTCACATACAAACACTTAATCCCATCTCATTCGCCCCAAATCCATAATTCCAGCTCTTCCTTCCTCAATTTCTTCACTCAAAAAATTGCAGGAAAAAACCCATTAAAAATCTCCACACCCAAACCCTCTTTAAAACCCCACTCCAAATCTCCAAACTCTCTCCCTTCCTCGATACCCTTTCAGTTTCTCACTCTGTTTCTGGCGTTTTCTTGAAATGGAGAGAAGATTTGGGAACCAATCTCTGTTCACAAACCCACCATCGGAGAGTTTCTACCCAACTGACCGAAATACCCCTGCCGGTGATCAAACCCTAGAATCGTCTCTCTCTCGCCTCACCCTCAGCTCCTCTTCGCCGCCGTTTAACCCCAACGAGCGTTACTCGCCTCTTCTCTTCCAAACCAATGGGCTTAGGGTTCAGAACGCTGTGAACGGACGGATGGGTTTTGGGTTTGGTGAGACCGGCGTGAATCCGATGGTGGAGCCGCAGATGGGTTCTTATCCGACGGCTGAGAGCGAGCTGTGGGGAACAACGTACAGTGGAGTTGATTCTTCTTTTGGGTTTAATCAAGGGCCTGGATTGGTATCTGAGAGTGGGTCTGGGTCCCACATAAACAGTCCCTACTCTCACGATTTCTTTGACTCAGCCCGTTTGAGTTCAATCAATCAAAACCTGGGTGGGTCTTACTTGCAACCCAAGAAACAATTGGGAAACCAATATAATTCCCAAATCCCAATTCTACCCTTCGTTAAGAAAAACAATTTTCTGGGTAGTTCTGGACCTTCTGGTCAGAATTTTGATGGGTTTATGCGAATGAAGTCGTATAATCTGGGTACTAGTAGTTTGAATCAATTTCCGCAGTTCTTGAATGGTTGTTCGTTGGAGAATTTGCGCGGTCAGATTGTTAGAATGGCGAAAGATCAGTACGGGAGTAGGTTGTTGCAAACGAAGTTTGAGGACCCGAAAGAGGACGAAATTGAGATGGTGTTGTCGGAGGTGATAGACCATTTGGGTGAGCTGATGGGAGACCAGTTTGGGAATTACATTGTTCAGAAGCTTGTCAAGGTTTGCAGTGAGAAACAGAGGACTCTTATGATTTGTGCAATAACCAAGACTCAGTTTCAGCTCATTAGTATATGTCTCGACCCCCACGGGTACAGTTATGATTTGATACTCATTTTTTATTTGATCTTTTAATGATTTTAATATTGCTAATGTATTGTTTTGATTGCAGAACTAGAGTTGTGCAGAGATTGTTGGAGAATATTACTAGCAAACGGCAAATTTCCTTGGTTATGTCAGCTCTAAGCCCTGGTGCTGTGGTACTTGCTACTGACCCAAATGGACATCATGTGATCCAGCATTGCTTGATTCATTTCTCAAATGAAGATAATAAGGTAATTTCTCAACCTTCTTTGTTAGATGTGCATCAAACTTTCTTATATAACACTTGAGTAATGCTGCAATTTAAGTTATGTTTTCAGTATCTAGTAAAAACTGGTAATTTTACCTAGTTTAGTCAAGATAGTTCTCATTTTTGGGGACAGTTATTCTTCTTGTTGTTGCCGTGATATTTTTAAATAAGTGATTGGTATTGCCTTGATTTCAATAAAAGACGAACAAAAGATTGTCGGAATTGTTTGCTTGAGCTCAAGGACCTTGGGGTTTTATCTGTTTTGAACCTTTATTATGGGACAAACATTTGGACTTATTATATAATTCCAAATCCTTGTAACTGTTTATTATGAAGAGAAAAAAAAAACATGGGTTTCCGTGTCATAGTCTTAAGTTGTTTACCACTTTTGTATAGATATTCCTGTATTACTTACCTTACAATAAGCTAATGTTTTCTAGATGTTATGGCCGTAGGCCTGTAAGTTGGATTTTAGTTTTTAATAATGAAGTTTTTGGTAAATTGGAAACATCTTATCTAGCCTACTGGCAGGGAGAAGGGAACAGGAAGAAGTGGGAATTAGATCCCTGCCCTCATGAGCTAGAGTTCAAGGGTTAAGGCCCAACCACTAGGCCCAACTCTCTTTCTCACTTGTTGACAATTGATTCTCATTGAAAACATGCATTAGTAGATGACATACTTCAATAATTTATTCAATTAGTTACTGAAGTAACCAGTCACTTGCAAGTTTTATCTTTGTTTATTGCTTTTAGTTTTCTTTAGAAACTAGGATTCTTGAATTTGATGTTCGCTAGATGGAAGATAAGTCAATAACTTAATTAACCAAGAACGACGTATTCTTCATTGAAGTATTGCCTACAGAAAAGATGTTTGTGCAAGCTGCATCGTACTTTTTTCTTGTTTGCATTTGTAAGTTCTTTGTTTCTGATTCAAATGATATTTCCCTTCAAGAGGATATTGTATAGTTTTTAGCAATGATATGAATGTGCACAATTAGTATTTAGATGATTTTTCCCTTCAAGAGGATATGGTTTCATATTCAATCCCATTGTCCAACATTAGGATGTATCATGTATCCCTGCTTACAAAACAAATATGCTTAGTATTAGGCGTTCTAGTCTTCATATTTTAACATGTTAAAGCATCCAATTCAAAACTAATTGACCATGAATGGATAGGTGGCACGTGCTCATATGCTAACTTTGAAGGTATAGTTAACCGGATAAGTTTAACATAATTTGTCGTGGAATGCTCTCTTAGTGAGTTGTTATGCCTAACAACTATCCGATCAGCACTTTTCAAGTGATGGCCTAGGATGATGTGATTAACACATTGTAGATGGTTGTTATTGGCCAAGGCTCGTACGGATGGTGGAAGCCTCATAATGCGATTAACACACCCGCAACTTAGTGCACAGAACTGTCAATTTCTGTTCTGCCACTGTCCACTTACCACCAAAACGACCACCTTCCCCTTCCAGAGCAAGCACACAATCAAATTTACTCCTACGAACCTTGTTACCGAGGTTTGTTGGCTTCCTATATTTCATACTAGTACTTGGTGGAATCATAACTGTGTTTTCCTTCCTGCATCTCTTTTTTTTATTCTGCAGCAAAGCAGTCTATTTCGCACATGTTGAACGCAGTTGAGACATGCATTTGCACGGCATGGAGGCGGACAAGGGTTTTTATGACAAATACTTCCTCTAAGACGTCCTTTCTTTTGTTTTTGATAACTTACATATTGGCATCCTTTTGGAAACCACTTTGTAGAAAGTAAGATAGAGAAATGAAAAAACAAAGAAAAATTGTTTGTAAAACCATTCAAAGAAACTTGCTTTCAAAAACCATTCTGGAAAATAACCCATTGTCAGGGACTCTTGGAAAATATTCTCAGTTCAGTGGGTTTAGAGAATGGTGTTCAAAATGAAAAAATGAAGGCCGCAAACTGCAATGTTCCGCTTTATTTTTCAAATCCATTGCTGGATCTTCCTCTGTTTATATCAGCGTTATTTTGGGTGCTGCCATAAATCAACTCAAGCATTCTATTTTATAGCACAACACAAATCATTTAATTGTTTCTGCTTATGAAATATGTGCTTTCTTTCCAGTATCTTCTCAAAGGGATAGCAAATAACTGCCTCCAAATCGCAACCAACAAGCACGGGTGCTGTGTGCTGCAGTCATGTGTGGATCACTTTCAAGGAGAATATAGAGAAAGTCTTGTAGCTGAGATAATAGCAAATGCTATTCACCTAGCAGAAGATCCTTATGGGTTAGTTTCTATAAAAGATTCATATGCTTTATTCCTAGCCAGAATCCATCTAAAGATTAACATACTTGTACTTGTACGTTTCTTCATGCTCAGCAACTATGTGGTACAACATTTACTGGGACTCAAGACACCGGGAATCAAGGAAAATCTTGTAATGCAGTTTGAGGGGAGTTTTGTATCTCTTTCCTGCAACAAGTATGCAAGTAACGTGGTGGAGAAATGTTTTACTGAGTCAGGAGAGGAGATATCTTCACAGATTCTCATGGAGTTTATAAGAAGTCCGGACATTTCAATGCTTCTGATCGATCCTTTTGGAAACTTCGTGATCCAGTCAGCACTATCAGTGTCTAAGGTTATATACTTATATCCAACTTCATATTTATTCTATCCCCAATCTTGTCTTTGTTCCATGGCGTATTGATTGATATCAAGCGGGTAGGAGTTTGCGATTGTGCCCAACACCTGTAGCCGATGTAGGCAAGGTTTTTAATTCGGGATACGTATTGTGTATCGTTTTTCTTGTTTTATAAACCGTATCGGGATCATAATTAATGTACAAATTAACTAGTATTAGTACAACACCAACAA
The DNA here is from genome assembly GCA_020921065.1 of Vaccinium darrowii. NCBI lineage: Eukaryota > Viridiplantae > Streptophyta > Magnoliopsida > Ericales > Ericaceae > Vaccinium > Vaccinium darrowii. Next base: position 248,557 of record CM037155.1, read on the forward strand.
ACTATGCACATATTAAAAAAAGAAAATTAAGGTGTAAAATTTCAATCTCTCAACTGGAATTTATCATATTGAGGTTTCCTGCTGCCTTAGTCAAGGAGAGAAAAGAAAATCCCTAATAATATTCACCCAAAACACGATCGAAGTATGGTTCTTTTTGCTATTCGAGCCCTACATTGAGGTTGGATATCTTTCAAATGTTTTGAATGTCATTCAAACGACTAAGATTAATGTGTTTGAGGTTCCTCTTCTTAAGACAATGTCTAAAATTTCTTCCAATAAGTAATCGTAAGACACGAGCTGAATCGGGATATAGATATACATTGTAGGATACACCATTGTATGGTAAGATTTCTATACAAAAAGATGGGATATGTGTTGTTTTTCTAAGGAGACGATACGAATCGTAGGATACTTATCTTATTTCGTAGGATTTTAACAACTATGGATGTAGGCACTTGGATATTGTTTCTTATTTTCCTTTAAAGATGTCTGAAGAAAAAGGAGTCCATGAGCTAGAGAAGAAACATTTTTAGCTTTTACAAGGAGTGGAGAAGGAAATCCGTACATGCCCTTACTCCCATTTGATTGCAAGTACATCTAATCAATTCTTACCGTACTATCTACGAATGTTGTACGACATACGATATAATGAACTCTTCAAGAGGTGCCTCATCCCCATATCCATCTTTGAGACATGTATCCAAATTTCTAAGATTGAAGTTTAGGAAGGTCTGATCTCTAATGCCTGCACACGCACCGACAGCTAGTCAACTATTAGAGCTAAATAGTGGATGTTAGCTTTTGGCTACAATCGAGTATTAGTTCGGGATCAAATTTTCATTGTTTCCTTAGATGTACTTATTTTTATGCCCATTACATTAGAAGGGACTTGTGATTGGATGAGGGGACATTTGCACCTCATTGAACAGTTTGAACCCAAATCAAGGTGGCCATGCAAACCTGATTGACTGTTAGCTCCAATTTTGTATACATAGTTCATGTGTTTCCAAGGACTTTTTGCTAGCTTCCTTTAGAGACGAAACATTTGTTTGCAGGAAATATAGTAGAGAATACTTTTTCCTGGTTTTCATATTTATTTATGATTCATAATTTCCAGCGAGAGTTAAAGCATCAAATGGAACTATAAATTCAAGAACACTACATATCCCATATTGGTTGGAACTTTTGCGGCTAGGATTAAACATTGGTAGAATATGATTTTCCCCCAAGTTTGGAATGTACATGTTTTGGCAGATTTGATAAGATTACTTATCTTATAAGATTAATGTCACTGTTTTTTATTTTTCTCAACTACTGCATTTTGTAAGGTGGGTTTCAGCTTCTTCTTTTTTCCAATCCATTCTTGTCATTCAACTCTGGCCTGATTCTTGTTTTTTTTGGTGAAAACAGGGAATTATCCGTAGCGCTCTGCTTAACCTGATCCGGGCGAATGCTCCCACCTTGCGTTCCAATCCTTATGGGAAGAAGGTCCTTGACCGGTTCGACAAGATAATGTCGCAACATGCTTAGCCATTAATAACAAGTCGGCGCTCAGTACTTACAAGAATTTTTGCTAACATCAGATGGGTAACTGACATATCATACGTCTTTGGTCTTATATGTATTTTCGCAGATCTACTACGTTCGCCGTGTTGTGTTTGTAGCTTTCATTACCAGTGTGTCATTTTGTACTGTACTTTTGGGAAATCTGAACTAGTTTTGTAACCTGTGAGTATGCATTAGAAAAAAAAAAAAGGGAAAGAAGAGACTGGAAATCATAGAATAATATGTGCTGTTGAGCAGGAGTGCTTCCTGCTGTTCAATGTTATTTACACCATATAAAGTGTAAGCTTTTTTGTAATTTTTGTGAGCAGAAGTTTTATGTACTTCTAATCGTGTTTTTTTTTTTTTGTGGTGGTACTGATTTTGAGGATCCATTTTTTTAAATTTTTTATAAAGGAATTCAAGCTAAAAGCAAAACCAACCAAACAAACACCTAGGGATCCATTGCTTTTATGCGTATCAAATTTCTCTCCATAAGAATTCAACCCATGATTGTATTGTACCCTGTTCAGTTGCACGGAAAGGATGAGAAATGGTGGGAAAAATCAGTTTTCCCGTAACTTTATGTGTTTCAGTTATGAGGAAAGTTGTGGGACTCGCACATACAACTTTCCTACTGTAAAACACTTTCTTGCAAAATAGATAAGGTAGGAATTTAAGCTTTCCTACAAGATTCCTTGTCAAGAGAATACACATGAAAATAAATTTCATTTTCCTTTACTTCACCTCACTTCACTTTCTTGAGGATTCATCTCACATACAACATTCCCGATAACTGAATGGAAGTGTAGCAATATAGGTCACGATCTCTATTTTCATGATCGCTCTTTTTCCCTTTGGAAATGGTTTTTCGGCGTTCTTTCGTGTGCTTTATTGTGGGTGTTTGATGTGGTTTATCTCCGACATGGCGTCCACCAACTTTTTCTTATCATACTTCTATTGTCGGTCGCTAACTTTAGAGCTTAATAATCAGTCAAAATCCACGCAAGCTAGCCATCTAACTTCATAGCCTCATGATTAGTCAAAATCAAGCGACATTTAAGAAAAGTGTATCTGGGGTCAACCAAGTCTATCGATTGGTGAAAAGAATGGCCAGATTTTGATGAGTTGTTGCAATCACATGTACTTTAAAAATTGAGGTTGTTCCATTTGGGTTTTCTGAAAGAGAAAGGACTTCCGATGTTGCAGGCACCCTGTGCTGTGCTTTTTACTGGTGGCTCATGTGGAATACAAACACCAACCCATGGGGGACCGCCTGCCAAATACTAAAGTCCTCTCCGTACTCTGTAACGTTGGACACTGCACGTGGCCAGGATGCCACATGAGACAATTTTGGACTGGGAAGGCTGATGAGTCCACAACTGGCTGTGTTCTCCGTTATACTCATAGGCTCATTCTGGGCCCACCAATTTAATCTACCTCCTGTAGGAGTAGTATTGTATTTGTAGCCATTAAATTAAGGGTGCATTGAGCACACAATTATATACTCCCTCCGTCCCTTTTTAAGTGATCCACTTGGGAAACGTGTATTTTTGCGGACATTTAAAAATGTACTTTCGCATATCATTTTAAAATTTTTTTTGCACCAAATTAAAGTACTCAATGAGCACTTTAATTTGGTATAAAAGAAATTAAAAAGTTATATAGAGAAATATGTTTTTTAGGGGTTTGAAATTGCACGTATTCCCGTATGAATCACTTAAAAAGGGACAGAGGGAGTAATTTTTTTTTTAAATTTCGAAGTTAGTTACAATTATTCGATTGAGTTCATTTTTTATGCAGGTCATGGGGAGATACCGTCTGTGATCCATAGATCTCCGATTAGGAAACCGTATCCAAGCTCCGTGGCTAGTCTCTTTGGACCTTTCAAACTTAGCGAACTGAAACATTTGAGTAGCTAAAGGAACGGAGATCAACCGAGACCACGTTAGTAGCGACGAGCGAGAGCGGGTTGGGGGTTTGAAAATTAAGAGAGAGAGAGAGAGAGAGAGAGAGAGAGAGCATTCTGAATGTGGCCGACTGACTTGGTCCCAAAACCGCAAAAAGTGTTGTTTGGGAGGATTGTTAGATGCAGTAAGAGACCCTTGCTACAGGACCCCATGTCTCTTTGGACAAAATTTTAGAGTCTATTTGGTATTTTCGAGGAGCTGAAAGTACAAATTTTTTGGGTTAAATTTTTTAGAATCTTTTTGATATTTTGTAAGAGTCCAAAATACTCTTTAGCCCAAGCACATTGTGTTCAACTTATTAAAGTCATAATTAATCGAAAAGACTCTTAAAATTTAATCCAAAGGCAACCTGAGTAACTAGGAGTCCTTATTGAAAATCACAATGATCGATTGCCCCTCCCGTATATATCAATGTAGATTCCATATGTAATGACAGCAAAATACCATATAATAAATCAAAAAATTATTTCTTTCTTTTCTTATTTTTTATCCTCTTAACTATCATCACTCATCAATATTTTATTTTTTTATCAAAATCAATTTTCAAATTATAATGGTAAATGAGAACCCAATTATTCCTCGACTTTGCCATCATCTCCCAATTCCTAATTCCGACTGTTGCCAATTTTCAAATTTCGGATGAATGAAACTAGGACTTTCGGAGGGTCTCCGGAGGGAGTTGAAAAGTCCCTCCGTTGGTTCATTGAATCTGGATGAGACATAATGGTGCGCTGCTACTTAATACCATAATCACCCCATGATGTGAATGTTATGGCTGGTGCATTCACTCCCGGAGTTTCTGCTATTGATTGCCGGTTTGCAACTCAAGAGTCTCATTCTGAGTATATATTGGGCATCTCAGTTTAGACCGGAATTCATACTCCATTTCATAGTGCCGGTTTAGTTTGCCAAGGCTGTTTTCGGAGGGTGTTCTGAAAGTAGTAGTTCAACCGTTTTATCCTAGGAAACGCTAACGAATCCTATAACACCCTCAGTAGGCGGCAAATCTGTTTTAAGCTTGTTGGGAAAAATACGGCAAAACATCGATCTCCAAAGAACAATTTCCATTATAAAAGAAAAATTATTAAAATTTTACGGAAACTGATTGCGGAATTTGAAACAAATGAAATAGCGAACCGAGTCCTGCGTTAGCTAGACACAGTTTCCATCAGGTTAAGTACTGACTCTGATCTAGCAAATGTTTTTTCACCGATTTTGGAATTCATTATGTTAAAATGCATTACCAGAAATAAACTGGAAAATGCAAATGCAAAATGCAATATCACATCCGAAAGAGTTTTTTTAGATTCTAATTATATTTTCACGCACCAGATTTTCTGTTAAATCTATTCTACAAATATCATCCAAACACTTTCATGAATTCATTACAAATTCGTAATATAATTCAAACATCAATAACTTGCAATATCCACAAACACCCCATTGTAGCATGAGTTGTTTACAAATTGATATAACTATATAATTACCATGTAATAATTAAATCCATCACAGCAACCAAACAAACTTGCAGCACCATCATAGGATTCTCTCTCTCTCTCTCTCTCTGTCTCACACACTCTTCATTATTGCAAAGAACCCCATTTTATTCCCCTAATATTGAAAAGACCTTTGACCCAATTTCTAAGGGCACTTGGACTTGCCCTTGGAATTCTTCTTGTCCCTATAGCAAGGGCACTCGTCCTTGTGCCCATAAGTCCCAGAAGGCACACACTTGCACTCCTCGCAGCATATTCCACAGTACTTCAGGCATCTGTCCTTCACTCCTGCTTTTGAGCACCTCACTCCACATTTGGAGTCGCAGAAACCTTAATTTAATATCACATATATTACAAAATCAATCAGTAGAATAAAATAAAATAATATACATGCATAATTACACCAATATCAGTGGGTGGAGAAAATTTAAAAAAAAAAAAAAAAATTGTGCTTGGGCCTTAATTTTGGTATAGATGCATGTACGGAAAAGGGGTTTTCTGTAGCTACGAGAGAAGTCTCAAGTTTGAATCGACGAAGCCATTTTGTCTGCTTTGATAATCTAATAACTTAATAATCACAAGCGTCACACATGAAAAAAAAAAAAACAAATTATGTGCATATACAATTATACATGTTAATAGAGACTATTTAACGGATAGTTCACATGTTATAAGACCCCCTTATTTTCTAATAAATGCAGGTAAGTGAAATTCTATTCTTCTGGAATTTTTGTGCAAATTAAATCTTTGACAAAAAAAAAAAAAGGTTTGGCCGTGTGATATTACACTACAATAAAGTAATTATATTAAAAAGGAGCTTCGATGGGTCCTTAATTTATGAGAGATTTCATAACTCTGTAGTTCTCCTCCTGACATTTTGAACTTCAACAATTAATCCTCATACAGACATACGTATTGTTCTAGATTTGGTAACAGCTTAAGCTTCAACAATTTAGGTACTCATACCAGGTTTTAAATTGCGGTATCGGAAAATGTAACAATACCAGTGGTACGTCTCGATATTGACCAATATTATGGACATTATCAGCCGTATCATTGATAAATAACAGTGTGGGATGTCCAAAATCCCATATACGTAACTTTCGGTAGGTTAAAAAAATATATATATGAACAAGAAGAAGAAGAAGAATTTATTAGGAGGCTTACTTGAACCAGCCATTGCATTTGGAAGGAAAGAAGAGCTGAGAACAAGGGAAACGAGCACGAAAGTTGCTAGGGCTGTCTTCATCTCTCTCTCTCTCTCTCTCTCTCTCTCTCGGACTATATGGGTGAAATGTATAAATCCAATAACAAAGCAGAGGAGTAGAGGGATATTTGTAGTGAGAGAGAACATTAGGTAGCAGGTATCACGTGGTGTCTAATGTGATATTCGTAGCGCCTTATCAGTGCCGTCCATTTCCACAATCAATGGTTCCGATTTTAAATAAACTTTTCCAGGGAAAAGTTATTATTTAAAATCTGAACTGTCCAATCCCTTTTTAGACGGTCGAGATGCGAGTCAAATACCGTCACTGGGTACCCGTCTGGCACTGCAAAAATATAGGAGTATCAAACGTATTAAAAGTGATAGCGGTGTTACAGGGTGTCAGGTGATTTTTGTGTGGCCAACTATCCGCTAGCTTGGAATTTATTGTACATCGTTAATGTCACATAGCCGTCCACATTAATTTATGAATGACCGATCCATCACTTATTGCATGTGGGGGATTTTGAGCTAAAAATATATGCTTATTATAAGACGATAAATAATTTTCGCGGTTAGGGAACTTTTTAGTTTTATCAAAATATATAGTCCTGCGTACGGTGTTGTTACACTACTATTGGGTTTTTAATTTTTTGGTTGACGTTATTTAATATTTTTTTGAATCAAATTTTTGGTGATCATAGGTTCATTTTGACAAGACGAATCAGAATTGGAATTGTCTTTTCATACTTTTTCTTAGATATTTTCTAAAATATTTAGGTAATTCTCATAAATTTTTTTTACTCTTTTGATTCATCATGTCGAGACCAATCAATAATCCACAGAACTGACAAACAGGAAGAAAATTGAATAAAGATAGAACCAAAAAATTGAAAAGTCAATAGTTGTGGAACAACCCCAATTCGACTCGATAAAAGAAACAAAATAAATGAACGATTAACAAATTTTAAAAGCACAGTAAATGATTAATAAACTATACTAATTCTGACCAAAGTGTTACTCCCTAGTAGTCTAATTACTAAATGCTCCCGAAGCACGGCCACGTGTTGCTCTGGGACACTCCAACACCACACATTTTCGTGCGATTCACAACTAAGTGTATGAACCCTATATAAATGTGTAATGTTGGAATGATTCAGAACACCGTGATTGTTCTCCGCGACTATTGAACTAGTGGTGCGCTTGCGGGCGTATCTTCTAGTATGTTTTTGGAAGTCAAGATAAGACTTGGCATATTACCCATTCTTAAACAAAACGTGCAGTTCCAGCAATGGTGTTGGTTCACTCGGTTTTCTTGATCAATATACGCGGCTACGCAAAGCTTTTACCTAGCTAGCCACCTTTCGTATCCTTTGAATTCATTGTTTCACATTTAGTGTACAAGCTAAGGCTCAAAGTTTCAGAACCAGAAGGTAGGAGAAAGCTATGGTAAAAGTCATGGAGTATGTGTTATTGCAAGTTACGCGTACGTACGTTTGGTTTTAAAAGGCGTATTTTTTTAGTATGTAGTAACGAATAGATGTGTACGCGAAAAATTGAAGTTTTTGTTAATTATTTGTGCATATATAACTAGGTACGGGTTCATAGTTACTTACGTATTTTATGGTTCATGATTTTTTTTTTTTTATAAGGTTTCATGATTTGATTGGTGACGTGTTTTTTGTCCATTTTAATTTTACGATTTTTTTGTAGTATTTGTTACATATAAGTTTGGCCAATCACGAATGAGTATGGTGGTGCAATGTGGGTTTGTAAAATTTCAAAGGTTTTGGCAATACAAGGGGCCTCTGCTACGGACAACGAGATTGATCTCTCAAAATTAGTTAAAGTGCGTGCAAATTGGCCTGAACACTTAGTTATGAAGAAACTTTGCATTAATTTACAAGCCAAAGTTTAACTTCAACTTGAAATTAACATAACGTATAGCTCATGCAGTAAAGCTCTTAGATGCCCCACACTGTATTCCATGATCGAGTCTTATTCCTTCCTTCCCCCATGTAATAAATTAAGAATATTGACGAATGACAAAAAAAAAAAAAAAAACCTGAACTTTAACAAATTAGTTCCATCAACGGGTAAGCTTGGAAAAATATGTATAGCTTTTATTGTTATTTTACACATTTGACCTCATCGATACTAATAAATTATTCTAAAGGCACCATTAAAGCACAATACTCCTTCCTCCTGCAAATATGGTCTTTTTAATAGAAAAAACAATGTACTGCCGTGGACAATTCTTTTGCACCAAATTTTCTATAATGCATACTTTATTTAAAAAAAATTATACGTCTTTTCATATGGACTGAGACGGAGGAAGCATTTGTTCTTTTGTCACTGTTAAAACGAGATAATTGCAATATGTTGTATGAAATTTAGGTATTTGACGCTATCGTAAATTCTTATTTCGCACTTGCTTCCAAGGCAGAGGAAAGGAGCTAGCTAAGACAAGTTTTGGCCAGAAAAGCAGGCAAACCAGAATTGGTAGAAGAAGACGTCCCCAATTAATGAGTTTCTTTTTAACAGTATTTGCCATTTTCAAGTTTAGTCTCATTGGAATGAGCTGGCTCTTTACTGGTCCTCATTCTAAACCAAGTTCATCCTTCTAGTATTCACACAATGACATTTTCCTCATTTTTTTTTAATAACCGGATGTTTAGGTCAGGTTATGCACACATAGATTAATTCTGAGACCTGGAGTTTACGACCGGGCAAACCTCCAATGGCCCCAAGGTATATTTGGCCTTTATGGAGGAGCACTTTTTAGTAGGGCCGTAAACAAACCGAGCTGGTCGCGAGCAGCTCGTGGCTCGGCTTGGCTTGTTTAGTAATCGAGCTGAGCTCGAGCTGAAGTTTTATGCCCGTTTTAGTAAATGATCCAAGCTTTCTAAAGCTCGGTTCGTTTGTATAGACTCAGCTCGTTTACTGTGGCTTGTTTAGTAAATAAACCTAGCTCGGCTCTTGAACTCTTTTATAGCCGAGACAAACTTGAGCTCAAGTTTTTGACTTGTTTAGTAATTGAGCCGAGCTCGAGCTCGACAAAGCTCGGTTAGGCTCGGCTCGTTTATGTTTCTAATTCCCCCCCCCCCCCCCCCCCCCCCCAAAAAAAAAAAAAAAAAAAAGGAAAAGAAATTGTCCCTTGTGTCATGCCTAGCTGCCCAATGCGAAATCATTAGTCAGTTAGTATCGATATTGTTAAAATTATGTCATGCCTTGTTGGACTTAAAACAAAATAGTGTAATATTGTTGATATACTTATTTAATGTCATTTTATCATAATTTGATGTATTTAAAGTATAGGATTAACAAAATACTACTATAACAAATACTACTATAACACCCATGGACTCGGCTCCTATAGAGTACTCTTGGTTTCAGCTCATCTTGACAATCAATTGGTTAAAGTTTGAAAAAAATTTACGGTTAGGAATCTACTACCAAATGTATAAGGGTAAATTTGAGAAATGATTCTTCTAGTTTTGACTAGTCTCAGTTTCATCCCTCTAGTTTAAATTGCAACACTTTTAACTTCGAAATTTGATTTATGTACCTATTAGGTCCAATAGATAACAGTGGTGGCTTCCCAAATTGACAAAAATGTGAATAAGGAAGGGCAGTTTCGATATCTTAAACCAATGCTTTTGGTAATGGCATTCCAAAGCTTTCTTTCTTTTTTTTTTTTTGGTACTTCGGAAATAAAAAACAAACTAGAAAGCAGAGTTAACCCGCATCAGATGTGCCGGCGTTACAGAACAGAAACCAAAAGACATAATGATAGTCATAGGAACAGGAAATGCTAAGAAGACTAGTCAAGGATTTGATGGAGATTTAGACTATCCCTTATCAGGAATTCTCTAACAGCTAGAGGGGGTGTATTTGACACCACAAGTTCTTCGTTTTGGCTTGCACCCAAGTGAGCTAGACAATCTGCACATTCGTTAGCACCACGGAAGATATGAGTGATAGTGCTCCTGGTACGATTGAGTAGACATTTCCCATCGTGGATAATGTTGCTTTGAGGGTGGTTGACATTCGGTCCGTCAGTGAACAGAGTCACCGCTGCTTGGGAGTCCGATTCGATTTGCACATTTGTCCAACCTTTCTCAAGAATGATGGTGAGGCCCCTGTATATGCTCCATACTTCTGTTTCAAGGCTTGAGGAGGCTATCATTTTGCCATAATAACCCAGCTGCCATTCTCCACGTTCATTGCGGAATAACCCTCCAAATCCAGCATTTTGATTCCTTTCATACCAGCTTCCATCTGTGTTGAGTTTAAGGCTTCCTGAAAAGGGGGAACACCAAGGAATTAGACGGTTTGTAGGAGGGCCAGGAGTGAGGGAAGTTTTGAAAGCCTCCACAATTTCAATCGCATAGGAACATATCATATTGGAGCTCACTTCTGGTGCCATGTTGAAATTGTCAAAACTTTTTCGATTCCTATCCTTCCAAATTTGCCACAAGGTAGTACAGAATAGCGTGCTCCAAGGGATGTTAGTTCCTACTCCCTCCGTCCCGCAAAGTTTGTCACTTTCACTATTCCAGCCCTATGAAAAAATTGATTATTTCTTTTAATCTATAATGTTTTATATAAGCAATATGGATCTCGTTTGATAGATTTCAATTAGATCTTTTGAACAAAGTTTTGAAAATCACATAAAATGTTATGAATTGAAAGATATAGGCAATTTAAAAATGGCACGCACTCCCGAAAGTGTCAAACTTTGCGGGACGGAGGGAGTATGTTTAAAACTTTTTTCTTTCTCAAGTTGTGCGAAAACCAATCGTTAATGGTGCTTCCAAAATCATTCCTCATCAGCCGGCCGGAGGGGATTTTGTCCCAGGTAGCGATAACTTTGGGGCATTCTTTAAAAAGATGTTGAACAGTTTCAGCAGAGTTATTGCACCTAGGACAAATATCCAGGGTGTTAATCCCCCTTCTCGCTCGAAGGAGATTGGTAGGGAGTTTGTTGTGAAACACAAGCCAAAGAAAGGTTTTAAATTTTTGGGGCAAGTGAAGTTTCCAAAACCATTTCCACCCTTTCGTATCCTCATTATCATTATTAATAAAGTCATAGGCTGTGGATGCCGAACAGTTCCCATTGGAAGAGTCCACCCAAGAAGGATGATCCTCAGCCTGAGAGAAGACAGGGAGAGTGATATTCAAGATATCAATGCGAGTAGCATTGTCCACAATGTGATCAATGGGACTTAGGTCCCAATTTCCATCCACGATTAACTCCTCCACTTTCCTGTTCCCAAGAGTGTGAGTAACTGGGTATCTCCCCCCTAGAGGTTCATTCCCACACCACCAATCTTTCCAAACATTCACAGACTTACCATTGCCAATAGTCCACTTTGTTCCCTTGGCGAGGGTATCCCTAATATGTAAGATGCTACGCCAAGTGAAGGAAGCGGCCCTATTGCATGGCCAAGACTGAATAGTATGGTGTTTCAAGTATTTTCCATGCAGAATTTTGACCCAAAGCGTATCCTCATTGTTGGCAAGTTTCCATCCAAGTTTAGTAAGTAGAGCTAAGTTGTGGTTTTTCGCTTTTCTTAAGCCTAAACCCCCCTTATCTTTACTTTTGCAAACATTATGCCAATTGACTAGATGGATTTTCTTTTTATCAGGAGTATCTCCCCATAAAAAATCTCTATTCATCCGGTCAATTTTATCACAAATATATACTAGCAGGTAAAAGCATGGTTTGCATGGTGTAACTCGGAATTGTAGAAGAAGACGCTTGAATAAGAGTAGATCTACCAGCAATCATAAGGGTGTTAGATTTCCACCCGGCAAGACGGCTTTGGACTTTTTCAATGATGTGTTTAAAATGCTCCTTCTTGGCTCTACCATGTAAAATAGGAACCCCAAGATACTTTCCAAGATTGTTGGTAAGGGGTATTCCACAAATATTGCTAAGTCTGCCAGCTTTGTTGCGAGGAATATTGGGGGACACATAGAGTTTCGATTTCGTGAGATTAATCGTTTGACCAGATAAAGCACAAAACTCATCAAGGACCTCCATGATATCCCTACAAGTAGATTGATTAGCCTGGCCAAAAAGTAAGAGATCATCCGCGAAGAAAAGGTGGGTTAAGGGCACAGCATCTCTTGAAACTTTTAAACCTTTCCAATTTCCTGTCTCGCATTTGTTTTCAATGAGAATAGATAGCCGTTCCATGCAGAGGACAAAGAGGTAAGGAGATAAGGGGTCTCCTTGACGGAGGCCTCTTCCCGGGTTAAATTCCTCTAGAGCTTCTCCATTCCAAAGTATGGAGGTACTAACACTAGACACACAATCCTCTAGTGGCCCAAGAAAATTTTCGGGAAAATCAACTGTAATCGTTACCAATCAAATTCGAACATTCCAGATTTTTTTGTGTTGTTGATACTAGGTAGTTCATTTTTTATAACCATGCACACGTCCAGTTTAGTAGTTTACGGGTTTCTTGACTAATCTTGAGCACAAACTTTTGTTAATTCATCCCAAGATTCGTGTTGTAAGTATCCGTATATTTTTTTCCCCAAAAGTAAGTATTCTTGGCGCCATTTCTCTATCAATTGAAACCTACTCATGTTTCAACCCACACTTCACCTTAATTGCTTTTGAGTTTCCCAAAAGATTTTATCAAAGATAAAATCAAGATTCGATAAAATCAGGGTTGATTTTATCAAATGAGGAAGAGGTTGATAAAAAATCTCAACCCTTTTTAATGCAAAAAGGCTGAGATTTTATCAAACATCTTCTGCATTTGATAAAATCAATGGTTGATTTTATCATATCTTGATAACAATTTTTGGGAAACTAGATCTGTTTTTTTTTTTTTCTTTCTCCTTCTCTTTTTTATTAGCCATTTGAGATGTGTGGGAGGTGTTTCGCTAGAGTTACCACTTTGACCCTCTGGTTTGGTATGAATGGGTGGTGAGTTGGGTGAACCTTGCCTGAACTCTAGAAGGATGGGAAACACTATGTGTGTACACTTTTTTCATAGGGTGGTTGTGGATAGTAGCCAGTGGGGTATAATGGCCATGAAATTTGTGATTTTCAATTAATTACTCTCACCATCCCATTCTTTTTTCTCCTTTTTATTTTATTTTATATATATCTTCGTGCCAGTTTTCCATTGCTTGTATCCATATGGATTTTCATAAATATGTAATATGGATCTTATTTGATAGTTCTCAATTAATTCTATTATATAAAGTTTTCCAATCAGGAAAAACGTTATAGATTGAGAGATACAAGTAATTGAAGATATTTGGAACATCGAAAATGGACAAACGATCGAATTGAGACAGAGGAAATACTATTTTTCTCATTACAGTTACTTCACGCCACATTAAAAGTAGGAACAATGCTATGGGTACCCCAAAAATGCACCCTAAATGCACACCAGGTGATGTGGCAAATGGGGAGCCACAAAAATGCTATGGGTGGGCTCCACGCTGGGCTTCTCTCCACCACACACATCACTTGGGGTGCATTTTTGGGGTACCCATAGCATTTTTGTTAAAAGTAGTACAAACTTATGTTCATTTTTGTAATTGAGGAAATTAATCACTTTTGTGACTCGTTTATGATTTTGTTCACACGAGAAAGGTTCTCCCCTTATACTATAATTTGGATTTTTCACGTCACCCATTTGTTCATATCCAACTATGGAATTCCTTGAATTGCTGATTAGGTGAGATCCTTGCTCATACTGGACTATGATGAAAGAACTTTGTTGGGTTTGTTGGGTTGACAGGTATACTGGAGGTCCAACACTGTGAGAGGAGATGAGATACAAGGTCACAATGACTACTATGTTGAGTACTGTCCCATCCTCCTTTGTATAATCGTATCCGCTTCAATATTGAGCTTCTGAAATTTTTAGAGTTTGGTTCAGTTTTTAACAAGATATCTTGTGCACTAGATACGACCTTTGATGTACGTTGTGATGACAAGTTACTAAAAAAAAATCAAAAATTTCCCGTCTTTGAGATCTTCCTTTAGGAACTTGAAATAGATGTGTTTTGCCAAATTGTATTAGTTAGGAAATTCATGAAATGAACAATCTTATTGTGAGTGATAACAGCTAGCTAGTTACTGTTACTTTTTTTCATTTTGCAGTAACAAATTTTCCTCTGGGATTGCTAATGGTTCGATGCCTTACGCAGACTCACTTCTGTCGATTATCCTATCTTTTGTCCATCTTCAAATTTCCAAGGGGATTGAATCAGGTATGTCATAATTTGTGGATTCCAAGAGAAGCATTAACTGGCTTGGCATGCTTTAGCCATTTCCGGTCGTTGCAGCCTACTCTTGTTTGGCTTTCGACGAAATGTGAATTACCTTAGTTCAGCTAATATGGGCGTTGTTAATTCAGTTACTTAAACAATTGGACAAATTCCAAATAGAAGAACTGCAAAGTAACAAAAAGGAAAAGGTTCAAAATTTCACCTGGTAACTGTGTTATCAGATCACAAATGTAAGTATTCCTCATCATGAGCTTAGAAACTAGCATTGTTTTTCAACACGCGGATGGGTACTGGAGAGAAATAAAAACAAAACCTATAAAACTATGCATCGCGACAAAAAACCAGATGTCCTCCCACGAACTACGCCACGCTGAATCATCATGACAGACATACTAGGAAAAGGTAACCAGGGGAAGATTATTTAGGACAAATCACCAATTCTTAAATCAAGATTATTAGCTTTATACCTACTTTTCATGCTTTCCATCTCTATATAGTATTTTTGTTTAGTAGCCGCATACTCTTGAGACCTTCCCCACATGTACTGAACTGTTTTTATAATCCATTCCTTCCTTCTGTTCTCTGCTTTGCATATTTTTAAGTTAGTACAGTATTTGTTTGAAGAAAATAATCTTCACCAATGCCAGGGACCACAGCATTACCTCTAAGTTTGCAGAACAGTGTCCCCATTTCAAGCTGTGGTCCCTAAAGGTGTAGTCTGTAGATGCAGTTCCAGGCTAATCAGCTTCACTTGTGACAATAAACATGTAATATTTCCCTTAGATAGAGAGATTGAATCCAATAAGCTAATGTATTGAAGCCCATGTGTTTTGGTTAAGCTGTAGTACTGTACCTATGAAAGCCTAGCTAGGGTTATAGCCCTTGACCAAATTACCCAGATAAGATTCTAGACAAGACCCTGACAAAATTTGCATAGAAATCAGTTCTGCTGTTACCATGAGGATTTACTTTTTCTACCTTTATCATTTTGAGGTTTTACTGGAGATATGGGAGAGTTTGCATTATAAGAACACAAAGGCTTGTGTCCAAAAAGGGTACTAAAGGAAGTGGTAACATGAGGAATGTGCAGGCACTCATAAGAGAAGACAAAAGAGAAAAGATAAACAAACACAAGCATTAATATTTTAAAGAGACTTTATGATGAAGTTTTAAATTGGTTCTTACTTAAAAATAAGTTCAGAGAGATGGTCAATACCACTATAACAGTACCCATGTAATCCTCAATCGATGAGACTATGAGTTAGGAGCTCTGTAGCATGGATAGTTCGTCGAAGGTCAAGTACTGGTGTCAGAGACTTATCTTACGCCGACATCTCTTCGGACACTCTCCGGACACGTGTCCGACACTTCAATCGGAAGAGTCCTTGTTTTTCTCAACCTTTTTTGTTTGGACTCTCCCGGGACTCTTAAAAATGCTCCGGACACTCTTGGGATGCTCGCAATACAAGTCAGAGGTGTTAACCGAAATACTGGACTCTAATTAAAACTTAGAGAATTCTTATTTTTTGTGACTGGTGGTGTTTTATAGATAGTAAAGACACCTAAATGGGAAAACGCTTTTTGTTGAAATACTTTTGTGAATAATGCAATGATATAAATATGATTTAAGTATCCATAGTGTTACATATTTTTAATTAGTGCTTTATATACATTTTATTCATATAGTTGTACAAAGATATTTTTTTAACGTATCCTCCAAAGTGTCGTATCCCTCAATTTTATGGAATTTAGGTGTTGAAGTGCCGGTGTCGTGTCATGTGCTCGTGTCGGTGCTACATAGGTTAGGAGGGTGGGGAGGACCGGAGAACATAACTTTTGGTAATATGTGCACAAAGTAAATGCTCTGAGGAAAAAGCACTCTTTCTCTTGGTAGAAAGGAAAGGGCACCATTTGAGAAGGAAAAGTTGTTTTTTAAACTATGATAAAAACCTTCCTCATGCGCCGTTAGGCAACATTCCACCACTTCAGCCAATTCCACTAACATCATTGAGCTTTTCATCTTTACATGTAAACCCTAATCCTCATCCCAGTCCAAAATCCTGGAGTAAATCTTTATTCACACCACCATGGACTTTCATAAGAAAAAGGAGAAACTTTCCATCCCCCTTACTAATACCACTGCCAATAATATGCAGCAGCCCAAAGAGACTTGCACTAACCTTAACTGTTTCTTCTGCCTTATGAAGGAACCCGAGTCCGCAATAAGGAGAGAAGGAATCGCAAACTGCTTCAAGGAAATGCCATTTACGAACGACCAAGAACACGTTTTGGTTCTAAGCGGATTATGGAACATCGCCATGACTCAACCGGATGATCCAGAGTTTCCATCTCTCGGCATCTTTAATTGCACGGCAAGTCTAATTCACAGGGGTCTCACTGACAGAGATTGGCTTCTTAGGGACCAAAACCTGTATATTCCTTATTACGCAGCTCATGTTATAGGCTCCTATACCATGAACAAGGTTGAGTTTGCTGAAAAGGCAGTGAACTCAGGAGTTATCCAGCCACTGATGGAGCTTTTCAGAGGAAAAATGAGTTGGGTTGAGCAAAGGGTTGCTGTTAGAGCCCTTGGTCACCTGGCGAGCTACGAAAGCACTTTTGAATCTGTCGCAGAATATGAAGAAGAGGTGGTTAACTTAGCCATGGATTTGGCTTCCAACTGTCTTGAAGTGGTGTATGTTAATTATGTAGGTGAGAAGGATAAGAGCAAGAGGTTGAATTACCACTGTAATTTGCTTACTAGAGGGGTTGGAGGAATAGAAATGGAGAACCGGAAGGCTGAGGAATGGGCTAGCCAAATCCAGTGCTGGTCTCTCTATCTTCTCAACTGCTTTGCCATCAAAGAGAGATCCATAAATCTCATGTGTAAGAAAGAGTTCCTTAGCGACTTATGTGGAATGTGGGGTGGATTGGTGAATCACACATCACCTGCAGGGGTTGGACTCATTAGAATCTTGTGTTACACTGAAATCGGAAGAAAAAGAATTTCAGAATCACAAGAAGTCATAGAGAAACTCTGTAATCTCTCGAGATCTTCAGATGATTGGCAGTATATGGGGATTGATTGTCTTCGGTTACTTCTTAATGATTTTGATACTAGGTACAAAGTCATCGACATTGCCACTTTGTGTCTTGTGGACTTGATTGAGATAAGGACACTTGGAGGTAAAAAAAACATTGGTGAAGCGATTGCGAAGACACTGCTTATGGATTTCAGACAAACGAAATCGAAAATTGTGGATGGTAGAGTTGAGAGAGCACTAGAAGAAATATGGGATTTGAAGGTGGAGAGGAGAAGGAAAGAGAAGAGGTTGTCTAATGAGAAAGTTGAGGAGAAAAGGGTACTGGTTAGCCTTATAAAACAACAAGGGAACCATAGCTTTTCGGTAGGAGAAACTGAAGAGGCTTTGTTGAAGTACACAGAAGGTTTAGAGATTTGTCCAATGAGGTTGAGGAAAGAAAGAATTGTTTTGTATAGTAATAGAGCTCAGTGCCATTTGCTGCTTAATGATCCTGATTCTGCCATTAGTGACACAACAAGAGCTCTTTCCCTTTCTACCCCTGTCAACTCTCATAGTAAAAGCCTGTGGAGAAGATCACAGGCATATGACATGAAAGGGTTGGCAAAAGAGAGCTTAATGGACTGCTTAATGTTCATTAACGGATTCATCGGTTCAGAAACAGCAAAGCATGTTAGAATCCCATACTATGCAGCGCGTATGATTACCAAGCAGATGGAAATTTCATGGCTTTTTGCCACAGCACGTTCAAAGACAGCAAGTGATCACATGGACAAAGCAAAGCAATCAGATGGTGATGATGACGCTAGCAACAATGAGGAGTCCAACTGTGAAATGTTGCGAATGATAACAAAGAACAAGGCTTTCGCGACAGGTAATTAACTAGCTCCATTAACCTAATTATTTAATTTGTGTAGTAGATTAATAGTAGATTTATGGAACTTTGGATGCATATGTTGATGGCTGTTTACTCTTTTCAGGTTTGTCAACCATTGTGGAAGAACCTTTGATGAAAAAGAGTGGAAGTGTTAGGGGAAAGTTGGAAAGATCCAAGGAAAGAAAGAATGCTGGCTTGGCTACATCACAGTAAGTCAAAACTGAAGTTTTAGTAACAAATAGTATTTGCAGCTTTGATTAGAGTAGTTTAGCTCAACCACATGCAACTTTGATTAGAGTAGTTTAGCTCAACCACATGCATGCTTGCTTTGTGGCTGTCCATGTGATGGGCCAGTTTTGATCCTTATGGTAACACAATCAAGTAGAGTTTTAACATGACTTTGTACATTATGTTACGCGGACTCTTTGTAATGTATGAAGTAAGGTCTTCGACGCTCAACACATGATTACATCTATGGAATGTGTTCGGCATTTTAATTTGGACTCTTTGAAGTGTATCAAGTAATTAAGGTGTTGGACACCCGACACTTGTGTCCATTTATGTGATGGGTTCGGCATTTGAAGTTAGACATCCATCCCGGCTGCATATTTATCTTTTCCTCTTACTGCAGACCAATGCATGAAACCTCTCATATTATGCATTATGATCCAGATACCTAGTATGCCTCTTATACCATACCAAATAGAACACTACTAAAAATGAGTACTTATGCAGTGTTTCGGTGTCCTTGAGATGAGAATTAGATGAACCTCGACACTTCAATACATAACCGTAAGCTCTACTAGTATCCGAATCCATATAACATGAATCATTCTAGCCTAAAGAAGCCACAGTTCTCTTTTTAACTCTACTTTGAATCTGGAAAATGGTAGCATTATAAGGGTGATCAGAAATCATTGGAACTCCATCACATGCTTGCATATTAACAAAGGTGGTCAGGACCACAAATCCATAGTGGATAGAATACCATTTTAGTACACAAAGTTTGCGTTGTAGTAGTACCTTCCTGGACGTGATTTTCTGGATTCAAATATATGTGTGAATTGATTTTGTTTTTGGTTGTAAAGTGAAGACATCAAGAACAGATTAGTATTCGGGTTAGTAAAATCATGGTGATTCTTGTTAGATCCTTGTGCCTTAAAACAGAACACCTGTCTGACCCAGGGCTCTAATCCATGCGGTCATGGACGGGGCCTTAGTGCCCGTGGGAGAGGTCTCAGATTCGAGTTAATGGAGCAACATCGACTTGTTATAGTAACTTCCTGCCAACTAACCCACTAACTCTATCACTGTGGCAAAAAAATAAAAAATAAAAATAGGACACCCGTCGATATAGTTCTTAATCATGACAATGAATTGCGTTCAATATCGTCTTTACTTTCTTGCAAACCCTTTAATATTTCTTAGCATTGTGTAAAACACATTCATGAAGCTCTAGCCAGCTTGTGACTAAGGTAACTAGGTAAAGTGATTTCCATTAGAATGCATCCCTAGTTATATTATTGTGCAAAAAAATAAAAATTAAAAAAAAAAGTCAATGTTCATGAAATGTAATTCCTCAATTATATGTCAAGGGGGTATCTATACATATAATTCACAGTTTATATTGAGAAATTCACCATTTTTTTTATATGAAATAGATAATAAAAAGCTCTCAAATCTCATTAATATCTTTTGACCCGGAAGTAATAAATTTGCCTTTTCTGATCAACACAACTATGGATAATAAAAGTCATTTTGATTCAAAATAAAGTAAGGCGATAGTTTTTTTTTATTACTTTTTATTATCATAAATGGTGAATTTAATTATGTGTTACTTTTGACTCATTCTATCACGTGTTTGAACTGACAATTGTCCATTTGGAGTGTCAGTTAAACGCTCACAGAAACCGCCAGGGTTCATTTTCATTTCTCATACATGAAGAGCGCATATTATGTATTAATGTATAAAACCATAAGAGTTGCTGATGAAATTTGCCCCTTTTTTTAACTTTGCTGCTAGTTTTTGTTTTATTTGTAGACCAACAAGACAAAGCCGATGCTTAGGTTAGGCATACCTGCACCCAGATAATATTGCAAGTTTACAGCAGCCGAAACATATGACAATTATCCCGTAGACAGGTGGTTACCTTGGACTTTCATCACTCTTTTCATTAGAAATATATACTCTATCCGTCGTTTTTTTTAAGTGTCTCTTTCGAGAAACATGTATTTTATTGAACGCAAAAAAAATGTATTCTTATTAAAAAAAAATTTTAATTGTTTTTCTACTGAGCACTTTAATTTGGTATTAAAAAATAAAGAAATTATATAGAAAATTATATTTTGGGGGGTTTGGAAAATGCACGTATTCTTAAAGTAGACATTTAAAAGGACGAAGAGAGTACTACAATGGAAATTGGTAGCTTAGGTTAGGCACATCCCCCCGTAACGGATTAGGGATACTTACCGGCATGTAGGCAAGTCATTTTTATTGTTGTCAAATACGCCTTAGTTTGTTTATCCAGGGTTGTATTATGGAGTTGTGTTTATCGCTCCTTGTGGCTCGTGGTTCTATATCTTAGTATCTCTGTAATTTGGTCCTCGTAGATCTTGTGTTAAATTAATAATAATACCAGCGATTTCTCTCAAAAAAGGTTAGGCACATCCCTCCTCAGTCAATTAAGCCAACTTTTGAACTGGTACTGGTACAAGAAGGTTGTTGGATCCTGGTTGTGGAGGAAAATGGGAAAGAAAAAATTTCTTTGACAAACAAAATTATTTATTTAAAGAAACTAACATCTTATGTCCGCAAAATATTCACTTACAATGATGTATATATAGTGAAGATACAAAGTTGTACTACTTGTTTTTAAAAAAATTCATTCCCTTTCTGACTTGGTTTATTGGCCATCAGGTTGTACCCCTAGCCTATCAAGAGGAGGTCTGGGTTCAAGTCTATGGAGTTACATAAAATCTTTTTTGGTTGTTTAACTCACTAACTTTCTTACTAAGGGCATCCTTATTTGATACACCAAAAAAAAAACCATCAAATTTAACTTCAAAAACACCTTTTATAATTTGGCAAGTCACTTTTCAAAAAATTCACAAAATCAGACTCTATATTCAAACTTTAGCAAGTCATTTTATAAAAACTCACAGAATCTGACTCTCTATTCAAACTTTTACTCTTCTCTCCCTCCTCCTCTTTTGGTGAGTGAATAGTAGGTCACCAATCTTGTTAAGTTACTGTAGCAAAGTTAAGAAATCTTCAAATTGGTAAGTTTGTTTGGTGAGACTGATTTTTGAGATTTTGGAAGAGTTTGCTCTCTAATGCTGATATTGATGCTCTAATCCTGCTAATGTATATCGTATTTAAAAAAAAAAAAATAAGGAAGCAGCTATATAGCATGGGTCGAGTAGTGCACTACCTCCACAGTTGACTCAAAAAGTATGTATGAATGATGAAAATTAGCGATTTTTTCAAAAAGACAAAAAAAGACAAAAGCCTCATCAGTTATATGGAGAAAGGGAGTGGCACATGGTACCCAGGTTCAAAAAAAAATATTTATACTAAAGAGAGTTCATTAAGTATACCTATTTATATCTCAATGAATTATGAAGTCCACAAGATAGTTGAACCAAGTCTTTATTATTTCTCAACAAATAAAAAATCCAAGACAAGTCTGATTTTACATTTAACCTTTAGCTTTCTATTTTAATGAACAACAAACAACAAAGATAGTTGTGAACTATCATGGAACTATGTCTCCTCCGATTTAAAGTAATTTATATATTAACTCTTGGAATAGAAGTAGAGCCACCCTTGAACTTGACACCGTAAGTGTTGTTTCACTCTCTTTGTAGTCTTTAGACATTTTTAACTTCAATTCTGATACCGGATCATTAACCTATCTTGGTGGTCTGTTTCCGGGAATGATGTGCACATTGTACTATTGGTATGGAGTAGGGCCGGCCAAGGGTTTGGAGTGTTCTAGGCCTGGCCTAAAAAATGTGCCCTAAGAGTACAACACTTAATTTTTTTTTTTTTTTTGCAGTAACAATCACAATACGACAAATCTAAGACACTATAAAGTTTTACTAATCATTATATAATAACAAAAAAGTCAAAACACAAAGTCTCCGAATTCATATATAACGCACGATTATCACTTAAATATTACTCGTGTTGCATTTTAGAAGCAAAAGTATCAATTACACTTGTATAATCCACCTCTTCTACCAAGTCATTTTATCATGGCATCGAAAAATGAATTCATCGGCAAAGAAAATTCCATTATTATGGCATCAAAAAATGAAGCTATTACACTAAAAAAATGGAATCCATTGAGACAAGTTCAAAGAGAGTAAAACTCTTCGACATATGACATATCCATAAGTCAAATTAGTAAGAACAGTAAACCCACAACTATGAAGATGAATTTTTTTCCCTCTTTCTGGATTTTGAGAGGAATTGAAACATTCTAATTTTCCTTTAACTAATCAATCACATAATCATCCTTTAATTAACTAATCATTTTTCAATTAATTAATCATTCAATCTTATTCTATTTACAGTTGGGCAATTAGAAAGAGTACTTAATTAATGTTCTCTATAGTAGCTTGGCTCATGTCTCAAGAAAGCAAATGAATGTTTTCAAAGGTTTCAGTTCGGATTGTGCCTTGAAATTATATCCAATAGGAACCATAATAAGTTTTCCAATATTCAATAGACCCTTTTATATCTTATCTTTGGACCTTTTTTTTTAAAGATTGGGCCACAATGGTTTGGGCTATTTTGCAACTAATAATGGTTTTTTTTTTCTTTATTTGGGTAAAAAAAGAGTAAAGAGTCCTAGTAGCCCATTTGTAAAAAATATTAGAGTGCCTAAAAAATCAGCCTTTTTTGGAGTGCCCAAGGCCCAAGGCCCGGTATGGAGTTTTCTCACGTCAGTACTGCCCAAGTTGTTTGCTAATTGATGGGGATTTGGAACAGCCTTTGGTAGTCAATATCAGTCCTCTAGAGTCTAGGGTCGCGTTCCAAGGCATTGATGTAAGGCTCAAACTGCTTCATCAAGAAGCTCTTCGAAAGCTCAAGCTCGTGCTCGTGCTCCTAAAAAATTTCCATTGTCTAGGCAATGTCCTTTGGCGCAGTGGAAAGATGCCGTGCGTAATTCGAATACGTTGTGTAGACCAAACGGAGTTGCAGTTTGACAGCCTTTTTAACTCGCATTTACTTACTCAAATTGGTAAGTGGTGTGCTAAATTGAAAAACACAACTTATGTTGATAAAAATCAGACACAAATTGTGCGGTCCATAGGCCTACAAACAACAAATAAATAAAGGATCTGAAAGGTTCAAACAAAAAAGAAAACAAAAGGGAACGAAGACAATTAAAAGCTGCAAAATATTACGACGACGATGATGGAGACCACCGATTCACTCATGGATGTGGCTAGGGGAAGATGGAGGATTCACATCGGCATCTGGAGCTCAACGTCCCTTCCTCCTACCACAGTTGCAGCTGCCATGTGAATCCGTCGTCAAGGCTGATTGGATCTGAAAACCTAAAACCCAGATCTGGCCATATCTGTGCTAATTGTTTGGTGAAGGAAGAAGGTTTTTTTTTTTTTTTAAACTCAAGAAGCTTCACAAACTTGATATTTCCGTGATACGGTATTGTTTGAAGTGTACTTTTGGCTCACTTGAGGACGAAGATATTGGCTGTGTTTGGTTAGATAATTTAGTTTAGTTTTGATGATGTCAGCAGGTGTAATGAGTGGAGAGAGATAGAGAGAGAAATGAGGAAAATGATGATGTCATCAAAACTAAAACTAAAACTAAACAAGGAAACGAGCAAGGCCATTATTGTTTTGGTTTGGACGGGGCTCAGTTTCGTTCTCAGGGTCTATATTACCTCCATGTTTTATTCTGTCAGCTATCCCTCAAAGTGCAGCTTGGGAAAAAAAAAACGGCCGTTTCATGATTTTCTTGTTTCAAATTTGTGTTCATGAGCATAACATGCTGATCTATTGACAGTCGATCGGCCTTGTTTCAATTCCTGGCTTAAATTCAAAATTAACTTATTACGCTTTACGAAACAAATTATTCTCTCAATACATCGATTTAAAAACTGACTTAAGCAAATTCCTAACTTGAGTCAGGAATTGAAACAACCCTAAAAGAAAAGTCAAATATTGGATTCCAGATTGAGAGAATGATGTCGGAAAACAGATAAGATCAGAAAGGTATATGAAGAGTTAGAAGTACTAATGATCAGAGCAATTCACTTTGATTCAAAAATTCATATTCATTCGTAACCAATTGACTAAAGATTTCAAACAACTTCACGAAAAAAAACCATTTTTATAATGTGAAGAATTAACCGCCCAAAAAAACTACTCCAGTTCGTACAAATAGTAGCTTGTTCGCCTTGTCCTATGCATTCTCAGGCGGACCGACATTTTCTGTTTATGGCATGGTAGACTTTTTACCCATTGCAATCACCAAGAGAAAATAAAAGGACGGTAACGTATGACTTACAGAACAATAGTTATATAAAAATTCTGTGCCACAGCCTGTAATTTTTATTATCACAAACTACAACCAGCTCTTTCAAAAAAAAAAAAAAAAGACTACAAGCAGCTCCAGTAAAAGAGAAATAAAACTATACAAGGCCTGGCAAGTGCCAAATAAATAGGTCTTACGTTTTGTCTTCTCTTTTGGTACTATATTTTTTTAAGGAACACAACCCTAGACCAACATTCTCAGCCACCAGCTTGTGGTTGACATGGGAATACGACAATTTACTGGTCAAAAAAATCAGAAATTTGGAAAGATGAAAATTAGGTTAGGATATTAATACAGAGCCATGAGAAAAATCCTTCCAAGTATGACCGTTTTGTGGCATATAATGTAGAAGATGAAAACACACCTACATTCATCAGGTGTCGGCATCTCGACCAGCGACCAGCGACACCTTTTTTCCGGACGTTCACATTTCGAAATACCAATGGGCTTCTGTTCCTTAAATTGCCTGAACCGCAATCAAAACTGCAAGAAGAACAATGTCCAGGATAAGTCTCCAAAAGAAAATGAAAGAACAGTTGCAACACCGCTCTCATGAGACTGATTAAAGGACGCCAGAAATAAGCTTTCACGGGGAACAAAAGCACGCCATAAATAAGCTTTCATGGAAAACAGAAACACTACCGTCAGAAAATTATGAACTTCACCAGCTTACCAATTAAACATGAATAACATGTCAAAATGTGGGGGAAACCCCCACTGTCGCTTACATTTTGATGGTAGAAGTTAAATTACAACATTTGGTAATGACTAAATGGAAGCATTCTTATCACATACTACATGTAGGCAGGAGAAATCATAATACGATGTGGAACAACTAATTTAGTTACCAATACAGGTTCTAGAGACAGTCGGACAGATAACCACAATGTATAGAAGTTTCGTGGAGGGATGGTGGTACTTTATATAGATGATAAGGTCCAGGCAACTTAAGCCAGCATGCGGGCGTGCCAAGGTCATGTTTCTCAGCTGCTATAGAGGACCACATCATGATTCCTAAAAAGGAACCTCGACTACTCCATCAGTCCCTTTTGGGCCTTTTCTTCTCCAAAACCTCAATTTTTAAGGAGACAAAAGTATTTCGAGCATTATTTAATCTACTAGATCATTCACACACAACTGAAAATTTTAAAATATCGTACTTTGTAACATCAAAAGTACCATAATATTTCAAAAAAGGTAACTATTTTGGAAGAATAGAGGACTAAAGATATGGAGCGGATGAAGTTATAAAAGGGTACAGAGCATGGGAGCTTCTTTTCCTCAGGAAGGCTGGCCAGGGAACAAGTCCGACAAAGGACCAAGTAACTCTTGCTCTAACCTCCATGAAATCTAATCTACCAGCGTGGTACCCCGGGAATCTAACCTAGTGATGTGGCACTGTTATGTATTTATTTTATGCAAAATGTATAATGTATGAAGCTAATTTTATGTTGGCAATTATGTAGTGCTAGAAGTTGTGGTGGGTGGTGGGTTATGTAGTTGGATAGGTTAGTTTTCCTATTTTGTAGGGTAATGGGTTATTGGAAGATTATCTTTTCTTGTATAAATAGGTCTGTGAATAAACAAAAGGGAGTTGAATATTATTAAAAGTCTTCACTTGTGAAAGGCAGGTTCTCCTCCATTTGAGCCAATCAGAGGTCCACCCCCCTAAGTGGGACTCTTCTCTCCCTTTCTTCTATTTTAATTTTTATTACGAGAAAGTTAACGTCAGGCACCCCATAGTCACAAACTTAGCCCAACATGCTGCCTAGGCTCTACATCTCACCTAGACAAGCATGGAGTAGACAAGAATTCATAGACAAGGGTACAAGGCCAAAAAAAAGTTCAAGGATAAAACGCACTTTGAGGCAATGCATAACCAAAGATACTACACCTAGCATATAGAGAGTAGAAGATCCTCTACAGTGGACCCAGGATTTAGTCCAAGTCCTATACACCACATTCATTGACCTATAATTGGGAATGTCATGGCTTAATCCATAAGGAAGCATATGAGACACATCCTATCACCAGTAAAATAAGAAGAATAATTTGTATTCCAGTCCCACATGGCCACATTATCACTGAATCCGGGCTTTTAACTAGGATGAATGCAGGAGTACATACCCCTATTAACTCACAAGCTCCAATAAACATGAGGCAGAAGTAGAGCTCCATTTGGCGGACTCCAGTTAATAATCATGCAACAGAAAACTGGTAACCTATTTAGGCCTTGGCCGTGATAGTTTGTAGCTTCTTAGGAGGAGCAAAAGAAGAGAATTTTGAACATTAACATAGGGGAGGGAATTTGGGAGCCGATTTGGCTGTAAGCATTGTGAAAAGTAACTAACACAGTAACAGACCGTTTCTAGAGTATTTTTATGTATTACAGTACTAGGATGATGGAAAACACAGCATCGTGAAGTAGGCTTGTATGAGGAAACAAAGGCTAAGCATACCGGGTTGAGCTTTGAAAGGCTTGAATGATTCTACATCGGAGAAGCCTAATGAAAAAAGAAGCACTAACTATCATTAAAGTGCCCAAGTTAATGTCTCGACTAACTAATCATAAACAAAACCACTAAAAAAAACAACTCATAACACATAGATTTACTCGGTCCCAAACCGGCCCAGCTTAAAACCAACCAACATACAGATTTAGTAAAAACCTATTGGAGGGAGTGAAAACCACAGGCCGTCAAAGAAAACCTGCCTATACTCTGTACATAGATTTCCCTATCGCACTAGTAGTTCAACTCTTAAGGAGTAAATAATTTTCTAGTTTTCACTATTATAGTTGCAAAAAGTTTTCCTTTATTTTTCAACAAAAAACACAACAATATCAGTGGATAATGAAACCCACCTGCTTGAAGTTTAAGTATGCCCCTCATTATTCAGAACTATTCAAGATCAGTGCGCAGGGCCAGAAAGCAGTTACACCGACGAGAGAAATGAGTACCAATTCTGGTACTAGCAAAGAAATGCAGAACCTATATATCCAACCATCGAAAAACAGCAGCACCGGGAGAAGGAGAAGATGAGAGAGAAGTGAAATCTAATCATAGAATCTGTGATTTTGAGTCAGTTTTAATAGGATTAGATAAATGCAGAATCTCTCTGTATAAAGTACCAGAATTTGAAATTATATAGCCCCAAAACACAAGATGATGAATGACACGTAATCAAATAACTAGGTTATTCCAATCAGACATGCATAAAGATATATGCACAACTATAGGCGAAATAATATGCATACGCATACACGTGCTTATAGAAGCAATAGGCAGACAGGCATAGAAATTTAACTGCACAGACAATTTCAGCCGCATTTAAACCTTGCTCACAATTTACAAGCTGCATGAGAAAAGCATAGAGGGAAACTAACTTTATGAAATAGTACTATACTACCGGAAACAGCCAAAATGACCAGTCTAAGGGGAAAAAAGGGCAAGATGAGGTAAGTCCTCAAGCAAGCTCACCAATCAGGCAAAGAAGTAGAACAATCGAAAAGACCACTTGAAGAGGCCGACGATACTGCATTTGATACTGAGACCTTTGAAGGAGTCTCTGAGCGGCTCCATACCAACCATAGAGTTGCTTGTCATAACAATCATCACATCCATCTAGGCAACCCTTACTTCTTTCATAGCACACATCAATGCCCTTCAAAGAAAAAGCAGGATTATAAGCATGGGCAACAAACAACAGTCAACATGGAAACCAAGAAGCAAATCTCAAAACTTATTTCAGGAACAAAGAGTAGAAGAATAGTCACCCTCGTCAACTGCTGAGATTGTGATAACATAGAGTCAGCTTCTTGGTGGTTATCTGTATTTTTCAATTTCCTATACCCATTCTTTGGCCACTTCAACTTAGAAGCATTTTCCAACGTACTCAGCACCCCTAAGCTGGGTATCTTTCGAGGAGGTGGCCCAACATGTCCATTGGACGAATTCTGTGGGAAAACATCATCAGGAACTGCAATCTTCCACGCTCCAATGTCAGCACTGGCACTTGCTGTCCTGCGATGTCCAGGTAACTTCTCCTCCCTATCCTCCACTAAATTTCTCTCCACCGAATGTCTTGAATTTTTTGCACAATCTTGTGTTGATTCCTTATCAACCTTCTGAAGGTTGGCTGATTGTTCAGTCCCGATGTCAATATTTGCAAAGCTTTTATCCATGTTAATTGATGGTCCTGAAAGAAATAAAGCAAGCTCGTTGCATTCTCCTTCATCCAAACGCACCCACGGCAAAGGTGGCTTGCCATTTGAAACAGCCGATTTGTTCAATGAACTTTCAATCTTTGAAATCTGGCTCTCAATCGCAGTAACAAAATCACGATGCCTCTCTTGCGCATCATCAATCGAGCTATTAGCATAACTAGACTTGACAGCGCGTTCAAATTCCTCCAACTGCATTGATAGCCAAACAACCATTCACATTCATTATGCCATTAGATCACCAAAACCTTTGTTCCCACAACACACAGAAATACAGGCAGCTGCCCATCTACTTTCGGGAGTTCATTTAAGTACCCTCATAAAGGGAAATATATGTAACCAAAATAGTTGTATGACAACTTCATGTCTACATAAATTTTGACCACCCCTAACAACTGATGAATACTAATGTCATGGAATTTTTACTCAAACTAAAACATTATAAAGTGGAATCTTAACCAACTTAATGTTACAAACAACAATTTAACATCAATCCAACTCATTGCAGGATGCATTTCCACAGCCCACCCCACTAAATAGTAATTTCACAGCCAACAATGAATATTTTGTTAGCAAGCATTGAAAGAAATGTATTCGATAGAATGCTACAATTCTTTTGTTATTACACAATGATTACAATTTACAGCATATAAAATTTGTCAATGTAAATTGTGATATTCTATTTATTTCCATGCCTTTTAAAGCTGCTCTAATATACAAGAATATCTTAATACGCTACTTCAATGAAACATTTGAATTTAAGTTTCTCAATGACAACACAAAAATACATGGAGCGACACTGCACAAAACAAACATCAATAGATGGGGAAAACGGGATGACCTGCCATTTGGTGGTGCCGAGGGTAGTACGTAGATCTCTACGAATCTCTTCTGAATTCCACGGCCCAGAAGAGTCTTTCAATGAGTGAATCCACGTTCTATAAGTCGATTCCATCCTACAAGACATTGTTATACAGTAAAGAGTTACTATGAAAACTCATACTTAGCATCAACAGTAGGTTATGTTGAATAAAACAAAAGGTACTCCTCTCCCTGACATTATGCGTATAGACCTCAATGAGTTGGCGTAAGTAGTAATTTCACATCGTTTAAAAGAAAATAATTAGGGCAGCTTAACAAACGAATGTGCTGAAAAGTTGATTGTTCACCCCTT
This sequence comes from Vaccinium darrowii, assembly GCA_020921065.1. Taxonomy (NCBI): domain Eukaryota; kingdom Viridiplantae; phylum Streptophyta; class Magnoliopsida; order Ericales; family Ericaceae; genus Vaccinium; species Vaccinium darrowii. The sequence goes on from CM037155.1 coordinate 278,919, forward strand.
AAATATGTTCAAGATTGGCTTTTTTATGAGGTGAGCTGATCTTAAATGAGCTCTGATGGAACTGATCACGAGCTAATGTCGAGCAGCTTGAATTTTTTAAATATCGCAAGTCCAATGAGCTGATAAGTCTAATGAGCTGAATAGTAGCTCGTTCAAGCTCAGTTTGAAAATTTAACAAGCATCAAAAAAATAATAAAGCTTGGTTTGTTTACATAACAACCGTCTCCAAGGTTGTCTCCAACAAGCTTCTACCGACCGAACATGAATTCACACTTGAGCAATTTCGTTCGTTTATCAACCGCAAACAAATGAAAAATACTGCAACCAATAAATTCTTATGAGCAGACTTCGCACCAACAGAAGACGCTGAACGAATTTTACAAAACACGCATTAACATGTTCTTCTAGATCTACAAAATGACAAGATCAAATAAAGAAATCAGAGGATCAATACATAAAACCCCCGGCGGGAAAACAGATGGTATATACCTATCAGCAGATTCCTGAACCTCTTCCGCTGCAGAGAAAAACGGATCTTTCTCCCACCGATCAAAATGGGACGCCATCGCTACAATAGTAGCAAGATTTTTCTCGCCAAAACTGTAGGAATCGGGAGTGAAAATCGTAATTGTTCAAGTCGAAATGAAAACCCTAGCTATGAAATTGCATCATAGAACAATCGAACCCTCCAAATTCATTGCCTGTGCGTTCGAATCTCAATGCACCAGTCCTCGGAGAATGCGCGCGTGCGAGAAGAGAGAGAGAGAGAGAGGGGTGCAAAAATAAATTGTGTGGTGGTTGGGGACTTACGTGAAAAGGAATTTAGAATGTGGGCTTTTTGGTGTGCTCACCGTGTGCGGTCAAAATTGATGTGCAACATTATTAGGACTGGGAAACAAAATGCAATCTAGAAAGAGGATGATTAGCCAAATTGGCTTTTTGTGAAAATAATTATCGAAAATTGTTTGGATAATATTTGCAGAATAAATCTTGGGGAAGAGTTTCAAAGTATCATGTAATTTAAAAAGCCCTTATAAAAGTTATTTTTAAAATTTCCATTATATAATTTTTTTTCAAAAAAATGAATTTTAATATAATGCATTTCAGAAGTGACGGCGACACACTCATAATTCGTTAATGCATAATAGATTTACTTTAGGGGTCAACAAGCCTAAAATTAAGTTTGTTGTTCTACTTTTCTATATTTCTTCTACTGGTAGCTAGCACTAAGGTTGGGTAAATGGACTAGATCATTTAGTTGCACGGATTTTGGAACAAGTAATTCTCTCCATATGTGGTATTTTAACCACGAGAAAATTTTGGGTACGGGAAATATTTTTAGCGGAAATTTAGCCTATTTTAGATTAATTGTCAACTTTGAGGACATGAATTTAGAAAAGTAAAAAAAGTTACGGCCAAAAGCATAAAAAGATATTCCATCAAAAACGAAAAAAGTTCAAAACATCTATTTTTATTGCCCTTTAATATCGTCTAATTTGAACATTTTCAAATTCGACCAACATGTTTATACTTTTCTAATATCTCTTGTTGAGAGGGACAGATCTAGAAATTTACGTTAGAAGGGAATGAAAATTAATAATATTAATTTGCACGTTTATAATTCCTTAAAATACTGCATTTTTGCAAGTGAAATTACATTTTTTTATGGGCTGTGAAATTACATATTGGTGAGTCGGAGACTATATAAGTGAGTAATTAACAAAAAGAGATGTTTTACATAAAAAAAAATGGTGTAAAAATCTAGCACTCTAAAATATTACATAAAAGAAATTTAGAATTGTTTCATTGGTACATTGTCATTTATTTATTGGTTATAACTTAAATATTAAAGAATATAAATGTAACTTTACAAAATCTACCCGGCGAGACCCATGAATATCCGTCCCTACTCGTTGAACTGAATAATTAATCTTAAAAAACATATTGATTAATCTTAAATATTACTACTAAAATGTTAAATAAAAAAACATTAAGGAGCCTTTGGACTAACCATATCGGATCGAAAATTTTGAACCGATATCTAAAAGACAATGAAAAAGTTGGGGGAGGGATTTCCACAATTCCAAATTAATATTCATACTTTTTTTCTGTCTTCCAATGTAAAAATTTTACTAAAAAATAGTAGTAAAAAAAAAAGGATTTGTCAATTTTAATTTGGGAGAGTGAAAATCAATTACGAAAAGTTAATCCAAATGCTCCAATAATTTAGGCAATAGTTTTAAGAAAAATAATTTAGGCAAATGTCAAATGGGTAGCTCAAGCTCCTCCCTACCAAAAACCCTTTCTCCAACACTTGTGGTCACTAAGGCCAACTTCCAACATTTGGAGGCACCGCCGACATGGCTGACGGAGACCTACTGTGCGAGGCGGCGAGAAGCGGCGACACCGAAAGAACGAAAACCCTGATAGCCGCAGGAGCAGATGTTTCGTTTTTCGACGGCGACGGACTAACCCCTCTGATGCACGCCGCCAAGCACGGGCACGCCGCCGTGGTGAAGTGCCTTCTCGAAGCCGGCGCACCTTGGAACGCCCTCTCGCCTTCCAGCCTCTCCGCCGGCGACTTCGCCATGGATTCTGGCCACCAGGAAGCCTTCGACCTCCTCCTCAATGCCGGTACGTGATTGCTTCTCCTCTTCATTCGAATCATTCCTCTCTTTCTACCTTCCCTCCTATTTTCATATGTCGTATTGTTGGATAAACACTAAATGGGGCTGCAAACGAACTGAGTCGAGCCAATTGTTGGTTTAGAAGCTTGAGATTCGAACAAAGTTGAAGTTTTTACTCAGTGGAGCCAGTCTCGATGAGCTAGTTTTGCTGATAAGTGATAATCTACTTTCATTCGTCGCATTGTCAGCTAAACAATAAATAGGGCTGCAAATGAGGTGAGTTGAGCCAATAGTTGGTTCAAGATTGGTTTAAAAACTTGAGCTTCAAACGAGCTTTAATTTTGTCAGCTAAACAACAAATATGGCTGCAAACGAGTTGAGTCAAGCCAAACAATAAATAGGGCTCCAAAGCCGAGCCGATAGTTGAATCGGGATTGGTTTAAAAGCTTTGGGTGTCGAAAAAATCTGAAGTTTTTATTCAGTGGAGTCGATCTCAAATGAGCTTTAATTTTGTTCATATTATATTTTCATACATTCAATTATCAACTAAACAATCAATAGGGCTGCAAATGATTTGAGTCGAGACGATAGTCGGTTTGGGATAGGTTTAAAAGCTTGAGCTTCGAACAAATTTGAAGGTTTACTCACTGCTACCAAGTCTGCCGACCTCAAATGAGTTCTAATTTTGGTGATAATTTATTTTCGCTTGAGCAGCTTAACTTTTTTAATGGATCAAAGTTTATTGAGCTGAACAGTGCCTGAATCAAGTTGAAAACACATTTGGTGCAAGTCCATAAGGGGCTGTGCCCGGGACTTTACCCCGGCTTTGATTGGCCCCTCTAGTAGATGGTGGGATCGGTCCCAGTTCTAGTCGAGGTGCGTATAAGCTGCCTGGACACTTGAGTTAAAAAAAAAAAAAATGAATCAAGTTGAAAACTTAACAAGGCTCTAAAAACTGTTAGCTTGATACAAAATCAAGCTCGAAAAGTTTCTAACTAGTTGAGTATGAGTTTCTTGGTTCATTTACTTGACCCGTATGACAAGTTTAAATGTTTAATTTTGCTTGTGTCTTAATTTTGTTTTTCTCTTCCCCAAGAAATTCACATTTGTTCTTTCTTATTTTCTTTTACCTTTTTTTGTTCATTCCCAGATGGTATTTGAGGGTACTTTCACTTTTACTTGCTTCATGTGAATTCCATGAATGTGAGATTCGTAGTAAGGTCTACATTGATATGATGGGATCTACATACAAAGAGCATCATTTCATTTGCAAGTTTCGTATGACGTACAGTAATTTCTGTTTTCTTTGTCTTTTTTTCGTAACATTATATGATATAGGGATACAAGCTGAGTTGATCCTCGGAACCATTGCAAGGAGAGCAAATCCAGGTACCGATCCTAATGGTGACTACTTGGAAGATAGAGTTAGTTTTAGTGAGGATAAGCTTATGGACTCTGAAAGCAAGGCTGTCATGATGGCTTGGGAGAAGCCATTAATGGAGGCGCATGCAAAAGCTGTTTGTTCCGGAGGTGGGCACATACTGAACATTGGATTTGGAATGGGCCTTGTGGATACTGCCATTCAACAATATGCACCACTTACTCACACCATTGTTGAAGCTCACCCAGAGGTCTATGACCGTATGCTTCGTTCTGGTTGGAGAGAGAAGAAGAATGTGAAGATAATTTTGGGCCGTTGGCAGGATGTCCTTCCTCAGCTCGAATCTTATGATGGTAAGGCAAGATTTAGTTGCGGTTTGTTTATATACCTATGAAAACATGAATATCCACTTTTACGAAAAAAAGGCATATCAGGCATGCATCCATCTGTTACTAGCTTTGTCATATAGGTCATCAGTCTCCTGAAGAATCTTCCCAAACGCATTATTAGCTCATGTCACAACATTTTCATCCTTGTCATGTGCCATTCCATTTACAAGCAGACCTCCTTAATTCCAGTTTTTACTTTTGGCTTTTTACTCGCTACTGGCTTTTTACTTTTGGCTTTTTACTCACTACTGGCTTTCACTGTGCAAATGTTTAGGAAAATATACATGCTAATGAATCTTGGACCACCATAAGGAAGAATGTGGCACTTAAGGAAGAAGACTAAGGAAATAATGCAGTGGCTGCTGTTTAATAATGTCTGGTGTAAGACTATTGTAGCTTCTGACCTTCCTATTGTATGTCTTAGCCTCTGAAATCTCCTCCATTTACTGGTGTGAATGCTTATGAAAGCTTGTCTAAAATAGTTACGCTATTGGTCATGCTAGTTCTTAAAAGAGTGGCCGATCACCTTGACTGACAGACCTCGGAAAGCTTATCCCAACTATTTGTGTCACGTGTTGTGTGGCAAAAAACCATTCTTGTTTAGACATCTGCATACTTTGCTACTTTGAGTTATTACCCAAAAAAATAGCTGATTGGGTGTTGGTATGTCCTGCACTATGGCTAACTGTCAATGTACAAACGCCTTGTAATTGTTGGTCTCATTTGTTCAGGTATTTTCTTCGACACTTACGGAGAGTATTACGAAGATATGAGAGAGTTCCACCAGCAACTTCCTTCGTTGTTGAAACCTGGAGGGATCTACTCATTTTTCAATGGCCTTTGTGGGGGTAATGCCTTTTTTCATGTTGTTTACTGTCAATTAGTTTCTCTGGAGCTTGAGAGTTTGGGTTATTCCACACAGTTAATACCCTTACCTGTAAAGGCTTGTTTGGGAGAAGAAGTCTGGAAGGGTGTGAAACACAAATATTGGCAGTTGGACACATATTACCTTCCTGTTTGTCAGTCTATAGAGGATTCTGAATGATGTTTGGATTCATTCTGGTTGTTTCTTGGTATACTGTATGATTAATCATCATTAGACAATTCAGTACCTTAGTGCTTATAGACTATTGTATTTGCAGTTTCAAGGTTGGATGGATAGGGAAAAAAGGGAATGATACTAGAGACACCATCTGCTTTATTTGACCTCTTACACTTCACTGTATGGTCTTGTGGGTACATGCTCAGGAGGCTATTGGACTTTGATTTCTCATCAGAAGAAAAAATAAGAGAGAAAATTTTTAACTTGATTTTGTGGTTTAATGCACATTTTTTTGTCAATATGACGTCGGCATTAATTTTGTGCTATGAAGCATCAACACTCCTAGAGATCGTTTTATCTGTGTCTGACGCACCGGGGACATAAGGCACTCCAGGGACACACATGGACAGGTATAGAGATCATTGTATCTGTGTTTGACACTCCGGGGACATAAGGCACTCGAGGAAAGTTTAATATGTTCCAGAGTAGGCACTCTTGGCTGCTTGGGAGACAGGGGACCGCTGGGGACACTGTAGGATGATTTTTAATTTTTTATAAGATGATTTTTAATTTTTTATAAATTAAAAGTTTTTCTAGGGTTAAATATTTCAACGTCAAAAGTATTGGGCCAAGAGTGTAATATGTGTATGTGTATAGGCATTCTCTAACAAGTCAATAATGCAATCGATAGGAGTCCTGACCTAAATTTTTATGGTTAAGTGTAGGTTTGCATAACTAAAAATACTATTCAAGCATTCTTGTACATAGACTTTGTGTGTGTGTGTGCGCGCTACATAGAGTGTTTTTTTTCCTTGTGTGTGTGTGTGTGTGTGTGAGAGAGAGAGAGAGAGAGAGAGATGTGCATTAGATGAACGGAAAATACATTCTAGCACAATAGCTCTACCTGCTGGGTGGTGGAGTATGATTACCGAACAGGTGCTCTATTTTGTTTGGAAGCAACCTCGTGAAAGAATAATGAGCTATCATAAAAATGCACTGCGTGAGTGGTGTCTTCTTTAGCCTATTCAGATGGCTTTCTGACGTTATCCCTTGTAAGATCAAATGTTCTGATTTATTTCTCAATGCTTGAAGCCATTATATGGTTTCACAGAAGCAACCATCTGTGCTATTGTTTACCTTGGTCAATCTTGTTCAGTTGCTCGTTTAAATTAGTGTGAGGACCAGTTTTCGTATTTTACTTTCCGGTTCCACGTCAAACCTTATTTTGAAAAGCGGTTTTGTGCAAGTCTAGCAGTGAAGCAGCATGTCTGGCGAAATACCAGTTTCTGGTAGTTTCACATTCTCCATAGTCACACTCCTTGATGTGAAGTGTTGCTATCGCGTCACCTAGTTCTCTGATTCTCTTTTCATAATGTAAACAAATGCGAAGATAGTCTGGCGATAGAATGTAGCTTTATAACCTGGAAAAAGAAGCGAGAAATCAATTGGACACATTCCTATACCATACATTTCAGGCCTCTATTCTGTGTTATGCCCCTCACCATTCTAAAGTGCAATGCATACCACATGACATTATCGGCAGGAAGATGATACTTCCTCACCAGACTGGTCATGCAAAGTTCCATCACCAACAGAACCATCTAGCTCGTGTCGGCTCATAATGCATGAACACCCTGTGATCACCACCACCACTCCCAGTCATCTTTACAGACTCTACAAGCTTATATAAAATGATATTTGTGTAGCTTCACTAGACAATCACCACCTCCCAACCTTTTATTCCATCTCTTATCTGCGTATTTTTCATGCTTTTCTCTTTGAAATTCTTCTAGTTTGTTATTATTAATTTTTTGGTAAGGTTTAGAAAGCGATTGTGTTCTTCTTGAGGGTACAAGTTCTTGCACTTTTCGGGTTCTAAGGGAGTCATGGGAAGGAATAATGTAGTTTGTTGTGGTCTCGTTTTCTTCTTCTTGGTGTGTTTGGGGCTGTTCCATTATGTTCCTGTTGAAGCTGCAAGAGAGGGGATGTTTTGGTACTATGAGAGGCATAATGATCTTGAGGATTTGCGGGAAAATAAGTTTGGGGTAGATGCTACCTATGGAGGTTCTGCACCAGGTGGCAGTGGCGGAGGATCTGGTGTAGGTGGTGGGTCAGTTTATGGTTCTGGTGGTGTGGGAGGGGGTGGAGGGGGAGGGATTGGTGGTGGAGGTGGGGCTGGCGATGGAGGCTATGGTGGTTATGGTAGTGGGGGCGGCATTGGTGGGGGCGGAGGTGGGGGCTTTGGGATAGGCCAAGGTGGTTATGGCAGTGGTGGTGGTGGCATTGGTGGGGGAGGTGGGGGCTCTGGGATGGGCCAAGGTGGTGGCAATGGTGGGAATGGCAGCGGTTCTGGTGGTGGTGGTGGCTACGGGTCAGGTGTTGGAGGGGGTACAGGAGGAGGAAGTGGGAATGGCTCTGGATCAGGCTCAGGATATGGCAGCGGCAACGGCGCTGGCGCTGGCGGTGGTGGAGGTGTCGGTGGCGGTAGTGGATCAGGTGGCTATGGATTTGGATCTGGGTCTGGGTCGGGGTCTGGGTCTGGGTCTGGGATTGGTTCTGGGGACGGTAAAGGAAAAGGCCCCTACGTTCCTCCTGGCAAAACCCACTGATATTTACTAGCCTTTATTAACATTAGGAAAGATTAAGGCGGTGAATAAGGGGTGATTTTCTCCAATTTACAAATGTTATATTTCAAGACCCAAAAATAAATGTTTCATTTCCTATCGTTGGTTTTGTTCAGAAGTTTTGGCCAAGTAGCATTAGGGCTGGGTGTTCCGTTGTGTTCGTGTCGTGTCGAATCGTGTTCCTGTCAAAATGACTTACTTAACTAATCGTGTCAAAAAGATAAACCTAGCCCGACCTGTTGTTAATTGTGTCAACCTGAACACGACATGGATTGACATAATTAACTTGGAAACAACCTGTTTAGCCAAATTTCGCCCGAACACGACGCGAATTGACACGATTAATTTGTGTCATTGTCGGTTTATGCGGGTTGATTCGGGTTAATTCTCGGGTTATGCGGGTTTATTCGTGTCATTCTCCAGTTCCCGTATCGACATGAATAGACGAACAGGTTAATTCATATCATTCTTGGGTTATGCGGGTTGAACGCAAAACCGACTTGTTTACTAATTGTGCTCTCGGGTCGTGTTATATACGTGTTTCGTGTCAGAAATACTCAACACTAACCAGCTAATTTCGTGTTGTTTTGTCATGTCGTGTCATAAATTCCTGCCCTTTGTAGCATATACCACTTCTGGGGAAATTTTTCTTTTCACTTTTCTGAAAACAAAAACTTCAAACATTACAGTCCAGCAGCCAGAAGTTAAAACATTACAGTTGCAAAAACAAATACCCTAGAACCTGAAATGATCTCTGTTCAACTTCCCCTGCTTTTCCCGCGCTTTTCTTTTCCTGTTCGCATTCTCGGCAACCAAGCCACTGAAGTCCTCTCCCTGACTATGCAGCTTACCCTCCTCCTCCTCCCTTGCTTTCTCGTACTTAGCAGGCAAAGCATCGTCCATGACTTCCAACTCTTCTGGTTGTAATGTGACATCAACTCCATCTGATTTCCGACGCTTCATCGAATAATCAATCCCTTCCGTAGCAGTCTTGTGTTGAGTGCCAGAGCCGCTAACGACGTATACATGAGATGTTCCAAGTAAGGTACCCGGAGCAATACTTTCTTCTTTTTTCTCGAGTACTCGATAAAGACACTTCTCCAGGTCTGTTCTTGGCCTCTTGCGAAGATCAATAACATCCGGTGTCTCAATGCCAAAAGATTGAATATCGGCCTCTGATTCCTCTTCACCGGTCTGTTCCTCTTCCTCGTTCTGTTCTACCACCTCCTCCTCCTCTTCTTCTTCTTCCTCCTCCTCCAAATCACCCCAATGCTTGGTGTTACCGACTAATTCTTCCTCCTGGTTGGACTGTTGAACCCCGAAGACATCCCCGTATAGGGGGTGGTCGTATTCATCGACAGGAGGTTTGCCCCAACCTCCGGGATGATAACCGTAACTAGCTCCGGGGGGAATAGGAGCATTCACCCCTGGAAATTTCAAGTGTGGATAAGAAGGTGGTGGACCGTGTCTTTGCATACCGATGAGCCACGGGGGAGGAGTGCCGCTCTCTGTCATGCCAAGAGCTTCTTTCAATAGCTGCGACAGCATCCCAGGCTTCATCCCTCTGGTTAGCTCGACCTCGAATTCTTTTCCTTCATAGTAAACATCGCCGTGTCCTGTCATATTCGGCTTTGTTTGGTACTTAAAAAACGCGTCATGGAGAACCCGGTAATCGATATCAGTTCTCCCCATCTTTGGATGCATCGTCTTCTCGCGTTGCTTCTGTTTAAGCTTCTCTTTCTCGATGTAGCCCTCTCTGATTTTACCTATCCCCGTAGCTGCAATAAAATCAGGAAGTTGTAAAGGCTGTTTCTCAATACCACGCTTCCCCTGCAAATACTTTCTCTTATAACTCCAATGTCTCGGCACGGGTACGGAATTCCGATACGATTTGAGGAACACCAACAACTTAGGGTCGGGTGCAGTTGCATCCCAAACCTCTACCAAATCAGGCCGCCTACAAGTTTTCTTCAGTTCACAAACTTTAATCCGTCGATCGGCCTTTTTCTTCTTACGTGAGAGGCCGACGCCGACTTCATCGACTATTTGTTTGGCATCTCGCTCTGAGTCATCGTCGTTGTCCTTGTCGTCGTTCTTGTTCAAGGCATCATTATTATTCTTCTCCTGATCACACTCCATAGTTTCCTTAATTGAGTTGAATTTCTCGAAGATCCTTGCGAACTCGTTATACGAACTGCCGAATAATTCCACCTCCTCAACTACATACTCGACTTCAACTTTCTCCGGCGTCTCTTGTTGAGAATTGGTGCGGCAGTTGTAGCTGTCGTGACCAATAGCCGCTGCTGCTGTCTGATGACAGCGCGTGCGTGTGCGTGATCTCTTCTTCGTCATCAGGGCCTGAATTCTATAAAGCAACAGAGCTTCAGGCCTCCAAAAATAGAGAGACTAACCAGAAAGAGTGAGGGAGACGAACACAGAGAGAGACTTGTGGAATGAGCGCAGAATTTTTCAATGAACTCACGTCAATATTTATATACTACTAGTGGTAAGAGTAGTCCTAATCATAATAGGATTCAACCATAGGGATCCGGGGACCTTGCAGTGCAAGCACTAGTTGCATTACATGGTGTAGTGCAAAATCTCAACCGTTCAAAAGTGTTTTCAACTGTTCGGATTTAAAACAAACTATTCGCGCTAACATAGATACTACTCCTAATCATAGTAGGAGTACTTGGTAACCAAGTAACGAGAACTTAGGAAACTTGGAAAATTCAGAAAACTTGCTGATCAAGTACTACAAAATAAAACTAACTTCTAAGGTATGCGACAAACAAATTAGCTCATTAAGTCGTTCCCTAAAAATGCTATTTGGGCCTTTTTTGTTTTGTCTTTATTTAGAGATTTTGTATTTGTTAGTTTTTCGTCAATTTCTTGGTGTTCAATGATTCGTCTTGACGAGGGAAATTGACAAAGATCAAAATTATGATCGAGACTCCAACATACTCATTTAGCCCGGCCGAAGGGACTAAATCCCTAATTATTAATAAAAATTGAAACTTCGATCATAATTTTGACATTGTTCAATTCTGAATCATTAAACACATAGAAATTGATATAAAACTAAGAAATGCATGAAACATTTTAATATGGACAAAACAAAGAGGCCGAAAAAGCCCTACTATCATATATAGCTGCATATTTCTTTCCCTTTCGACAATTACTGAAAGCACCTAATTGCGTTGGTATTTTTTTTTTCGAATTTTTAATCATCAAAATTGCCCCAAGGGGACTTGGATTCAAATTTATCGCGCTTTCTAGCCCAATAATTTGAACCAACGAGAAACTTAGAATCCAATTCGCTTGATAGCAACAAGTCAAATTGGAAAAAAAAAATCTTGACTTGCCAGAGGATTCCTTATTCAAATTAAACAGCAAATCCTAGCAACATAGGAAACTTTGGCAACGGCAACCGATTCTGTCCGGAGATGAGGACGATGATTGAACTTTGTCCGAGGAGACTATTGAAAAGATTCTGTCCGGAGACGAACTAGGTTTTGATGATTTATCCGCAGAAGAAAAGAAACGTTTTCGAAGAGCTGTTGCTTCTGGACATGGTCCAGCACGCGACATTCCACCTGGCCCTGAAACGCCATTGTCGTCCATCAACAAACTCAGTGCAACTGAGCCATCCCCACTATTAGCTGTTCACCTATTAGACATCATAGATACCTACTGTTTCACCCTTCGTCTCTACAATGGGGATTGGCTATCAGATCCTGCAGGATCAGCTATGGTGATGCTAAGTGTATCTTCTGTTCTGGGTGAAGGCGGACAGCCGGAGTCTGTGTCAGAAGCTCTCTCTCATTGCTTGGAACAAACTTGCTCTCCGGCTTTCAGACACACGGCTGGTTTGCAATTCGGATTGGGTCTTCTAGATGATGTTATAGCCCTACTTTCTCTGGGGGGGGTCCTGCTTTAGTCTGTTCACTTTGCGATCTCACGAGGCTAATTCAAGCTGCAGATGGGGAGCTGAAGTCTGAGAAACAGAGGAAATCGAAAAGGGAAGAGAACTAAGGAGTAGGCTCAAGCTTGCGGAGAGGAAGATTTACTTTCTTATGTTGGGTCCATGAGCAGCCTGGAGAAGTTTGGTCTTTGATGGCAGCCATTGCGAATGCAGAGAAGGGTTCAGTTATGGAATTTGCTGGCAGCAAAGGAGCTACTTTGAGAATGCAGAATAAAGTAGAAGCAAGGGGTAAGGCTTTGATTGAGGAGCTTGAATGAGTTACCATGGCATGTGTGAATCCATAAAATTGCCTGAAGGCTTGTGTGATTGTATGTTTGTTCATGATTCCAATGTACTGCTCCTGTAAATAGTTGGAAAAAACTTACGATAGGCTATGTATATCCAACGATTTTTATTGTTATTATCCAAAAAGTATACGTATCCCACTCCATATCCTTTATGTTAAAAAATCCTACGATACGATGATGTAACCAACGATATATTAGCGTATCTCTATGCGATCCATATCCTAGAATTACTTATTGAAGAAACGTTATACTCCTATCATGTTGTCAGAAGCGGAATACCAAATACATTCTAAATCATTTGATCTATTTATGTCGGCATTCAAACAAGTTAAAGAAAAATTAAAACTCAATTCATTAGAGCTCGAAAATAAAAAATAACATATTCCGATTATGTTTTGTATATATATTTTTTTTTTTGATCGGCAAAAAATTTATTAATCTTTGAAAACAAATTACAAAGATTAAATGGACCCGAGACTAAGAACGCCAAGAATCCAAAAGAGAAAAATAGCAAGACACAGCATGGATGGCAAGAAACCAGCCAAAGCAAAGAAAAAACAACCGACAACCAAAAACACCTGAACCAAAAACAAACAAGACCACAAAACCACCACCAAAGACTACATCAAGCAAAGAAAACCACCAACAACAAAAAAATTGGACAAAGAATCAAAACCCCAAACAGCATAAAAGCCCAACCAAACAAACTTCTGGCAACGGGGACAGCACCAAGGACTTCCAAAAACAACAAGAAACAAATCAGAGCCCCACTGGAATAGAGGCACCTTCCTCCAATTCATCAAAAGCTTCAATTTCCTACTCAGAAATTTCAACTCCCTCCAATTCTAAATATTTCTTTATATTATAGCTTTTCCTTCCAAAATATTTTACCCTGCACGAAGCACTCAACTCCATATTCTTACGAGTTTGCTTGATTAACCTCAAATTCTTGATCCGAATGTAACTACTATCTTTCTCTTGATTATGTTTTGCGTTAATCAGATAAAAGCTTTTCTTCTCTTTCCTTGATCAAGGCACTAGAAAGCCTTGATGTAATAGACCACTCTTGAGAGACTTGGAATTTTGTCATCCTAAAAACCTATTTTTCATATGTATCAAACAATTATTTTTCATATACTCCTATAGCATATTTTTAGATTGTATTTAGGTATGACTAACTTTTAATCATATATTAGCTATTGTTAATTTATCGTAAGATACGCAATATACATCCCGATACGATTCACTAAAAAAAAATTGGCTTAAAAGGATAAGAGCTCATTGCGAGGGGTTTGTTCAATGGTTGGAATTCAGGACTAGTTGGACAAAAATACTCCCAACACCACCCACATGTGATGGAATTTTAGCTTCGATCCCGACATTGAGATGTGGTGTAACGGCCCTAGCAAAGGTGACAGGTACCATACCAGCACTTTCTGTACACCCAAACAAATAAGAATTAGGTAAGTGATGTTCGTAGTGTATTGTCAACTTTGTCCACATACTGAGAATTTTGCTTCCTCGTATTTACTTTCCTCCAAAAGAAACGTGAGGGAAACTCATAACACCAAAACTTAATTTCATATCAACTAGCATTCCCACTAGGATTCCTTCACAAAATTCGTGCTATAATTTTAATCTAACATCTGCACCTGCAATTGAAAAGAATTCAACAATACAATAAGCGTAACAGAGTTAAAATAAGAGCAACCATCACCAATTCACCACAAAAATAAAAATAAGAGCAACCATCACGAATTCACGATGAGATCTTGGAGAGACGAACGGCTTATATACACATATATGCAGCATTCACAACCACGTTCATAGACATCCCACGTCGGGAGAAATTATATTCTAATAAAGGAGAATAAAAAACATAAATTTCAAATAAAGAGCAATAGAGAAATGGCACGACAGCTGGGAATACTTGTACTAGTCACACACTCCTTATGCTTGGCAGAATGAACTGGTCTTCCCTCCTTGCTAAGCAAAGGCAGAAGAATAAACCCAAGTTGGGGGATATCAACAAGCAATCCAATGCTTATTATCAATCTTTGTCCTGAAATATTGCAAAAGGTCCAAGTTAAATATGGTTTACTTGTGTGGTTTAACTTGTTGATTAATCTATCTAAAATTTCTCAAGAAAACAGGAAAAAGTCTAGATTTAGAAAACAAGAAAGTTGCTGTACATGCTTAAGGTGCAAGTTTTGAATTTTCGGTAGATCCAGCAGAAAGAAGAAAGACTAAGCATACGTTTGAGTAACCTACGCGGACATAAAAAGTCAATTTTACCATCAAAAGTACCTAAGGAGTCACGTTTGAAATGCAATAATGTGATCACGGTTAAGGTTGCCTAACGGGTTAGTACATGACGTTATGAAGCACCACGGATGAAGGGTAGAACCGTAGAAGAGTAAATAGCACAACATGTAGTGAAAGATTGTAAAAAAATTGGTGCGAAGTAAAAATTATTACTCATCCAAGAGTTTATTGGATGTGCCCGAAGGAATACAATCATATACAACATTTACGAGCAAAGGATACGGTATTCAGACACATAAGATTGAACGCAATCCACCAAATTATGAACTAAAAAGGAAGAAGATAGGGGTTCGAGTGTCATAAAAATTAGCTAGCAGCTTAGCACATAGAAGCATCTACAATCCAAGGATTCTGCTGAAAGGTAAAATTTCAAGTGCATCTCTAGTCCTTCCCTTTTTTTTTTTTCCCTATGAATGCCATCAAAACTTATGTGATTTGATAAAAGGTTGTAAATAAGGTCCTTATTTACAGGACCTTCTTTGAAATACAGTTATATCATCCTCAAACTAGTACACAATTTCAAAAGTGACTAGTGTATTTCTTTTTTGATAACTAGGTGTCCGGGCCAACTTTCGTGCACCTCGACTAATCCTAGGAGACCAATCCCACTGTCCACTAGCGGGGGCCTGTGACGGGTGCTTTAATGAACCAAGTTCACGCATTTGTCATTTAACAACAAATTTTGAGTCCTAACCTAGGACAAGGCTTTCTTGAGTTCAAGTTTGGTGGAAAGGGATACAATGACACTGCCGTACGCTGTATATTAGAGGGAACAAAGTGCACATCTAAAGCACCAGTTAGGAAAGAAGCAAGATGGATGGACTCACAATTATCCCTTATTTACAGAGTTCGAGCCCCCAGTCAGACACCTCCATCGGCACCAGAATCTTGCAATTCTCTGCACGGGGGAAAAGATAAAAATATATTGATGAATCGATGCAGTGACAATAAAAAACGTTAAGTATAATGACCAAACCAAAAGAGGGAGAGGACCAAATTTAGAGCTGATCCAGAAGCCAAGTCTGATTAATAGTAGACACAGTACCTTTTCTTTGAAGAATTATGTTGATAGTAAGGATCCGTGCTCCTATTGGGATGTGGAGCAGCAGGTACTCCAGATTCTAAAGAGTCCGCATTATCATCTCCCTGTTAAACACATTGCATCCAAATAGTTGAGTGAGCCTGTCGCTCCCAGAGAAATTTGAAGAATCAACAGAACCATACATTCTTATGTACCAAAAGACTTACAGAAGATTTTCCTTCCATCCATCCAGGAACTTTGTCTGAAAGCAACGCAATATACTGCTCCATAGCAACCTCTGGATCCATGTTCCCCATCCTTTGCCAAGCATTCCTTGCACAACGTAATGAGTACCGTCCATCACTCACACATAGCAGCTGTCAACCCTGTTATTATAACTAGCAATCAAACTTCACCCTGAAATTTGTTCAAGGGCAGGACCTAATGTCTTCGTACATTCAGTACAACTTTCCAGGTTTCAAATTTCTAGAGTCATTATGCGTAGTCATTCTCCAAGCTAAATTTCACTGTTCTAAATCCCAATACTAGTGCACAGCGGCAGTCTTTAAGGGGTAGAAGACCATGTTAAAAGTTAAAGTATGCTGGGAAACTCAGGACATCTCTCCAACTCCCTGTCAAAAATGAAGTCCATTTTGAATTTTCTGCTTGACAGCATTTTAAAGGGATTGATTAGCAGATTGCTGACCCTGTATTTACATGCCTGGGTTATAGTCTAAATCCTGAAGTAGCATTTAATAGCCATTTTATTTGGCCACTTAGATGCCTGGTTTCCTGACTAAAATCTATTCCCACGGCATCATCTAGAACTAAATAAATGAAGCTTATGGATTGGTTGCTAACGATAAAACTGTTTCGGTAAAGACTACGGGCACAGAACTAACTGGAGCTAATGAATTGGTTGCTAAGGATAAAACTGTTAGGGTAAAGACTACGGGCAATGAACAACGGAGTTGTGGACAGCTAACGTTCAGTATTTGACAACATTCTGACCATGATCATAGATAATAGATATCCCTTGTTTCCAGTTTTGGCCTGTTCTTATTGTTGCATTTGTGCACCCTAAATTTCATTATCATTAGAGGAATATACTTTCAAAGCCTTTCAGAAGTCATATATTATATATACCTCAATAGCTATCTTTATTGAGATGAATACTATCTCTCTTACACTACCCACTATATCTACATTGGGCAACTTCTATTTGCCAATACCAATTGGCAAGCATATCCGCATATATATCCAAAAATAACAAACATTTACCAAAAGGAGTTTATCATCCAGCCTATTACTCTAAGTAGGAAAGTTTCATACCATTTGGCACGGGAAGAGATCTTAAGCGCCATAGGTTGAGGCGCATGACAAGGCCCTTCCATGGCAACCTTATGAAGCCCATACAGCTGCATCTGTACATCACTTCCCATATTCGACAACCGCTCATCCTTTCCTCCACTTGCAACATACTTAGCTGCTGCAGCGAAAGCCTCATCCAAGTCACTTCGCTCAATCCCCTCCCAATCATCTTCCTCATCACCAACCGGTTCCTCCTCCTTCACATCCTCTGTATTCAATCCCTGTTCACTCCCACTCTCCATATCACTAATCTTAGCATCTTGAGCAACTACGATGTCATCAATCGTGGACCCAATATCAACCTTACAACCTGCATCCACATGCTCAATGATCTTTTCAGCCATTGGGTTTCCTTCCTGAATAACAACACTTGCATCACCACCCACATCTGCATCTGCATCCGCATTCTCCATTATTTTTTCTTCAAATACCATATCGGTCATTACATTTCCTTCCTTAATGACACTTTCGACATCACCCACATCCACATCCGCATTGTCAACGATTTTTCCTTCGAATACCAAATCCTCCATTGGGTTTCCTTCCTTAGTTACACTTTCAACATCATCCACCTCTTTTCCGCCTTCCTCGTCAACCAATCCATCCAAATCTGTCACTAAACCCTCTTCCTTAATCTCATTCCCAGTATCATCACCCTTTACTCCCTCACATCTTTTTTCAATATCATCCGCATCTTCTTTCTCGTTTCCTTCGTTAATAACACTTTCAACATCATCCACCACTTTTCTCTCACCCCCTTCCTTGACATCCATTCCATCCAAAGTAGTCACTGCATCATCTTCCTTGATAACACTTTCAACATCATCCACCTCTTTTCCCTCACTACCCTCCTCAACAACCAAACCATCCAAATTAGTCTCTTCCCCTTCTTCCTTAATACTAACCCTTTCAACATCATCCACTTTTTTTCCCTTGCAAACTTCCTCAACAACCAAACCATCCAAATTACTTTTTACCCTTTCTTCCTCAATTACATCAACAAACCCATCCAAATTAGTCAATATTTCATCTTTTTCCTTAATACTTACTCTTTCAACATCATCCACCTTTTTCCCCTTGCTACCTTCCTCAACAACCAAACCATCCAAATTACCCACTATCCCTTCTTCCTTAATCGTATCAACCCCACTGCAGCCTATATCCGCCGCCTCCGACTGCAACTGTTCCGCCGACGAGTCCACGGACAGTCCACCGATCACCTCGACTACCTTAACCCTACCCTCAGAGTCACAAATCAGAGCCGAATCACACAATTTCTCCTCAAACCCATCACTACAACACGGCTGTTCCAACTCTTCAACCGCTCTTTCCTGTTTCAATTCATCTAAAATTTCCTCTTCTAGAGCCAAATCAGCCGTTGCAATTTTTCCATCATTCTTAATAACAATTTCAGTTTCAATTGCCTCGACCTTTTTTCCCTCAACAACCAATCCATCCAAATTAGTCACTGCATCCACTACCTCAATTGGCCCAGCAGCGTCACCAGTTACAACCGGAGTACCCCATCTCTCCTCAAAGGCTTCGAATTTATCGACTTTTTGAACAGATTCATCGGCAAATCGGACTCTTCTGTTGCTTTTACTGCGCTGAACTCGCAATCCTCCGTCGAACTTGGCTTCCTCCAAGACTCTCTCTCCACGAACATTGTCGCTCGGTGCCTTCAACCCTGGGCCGGGCTCGGTGTCACAGCTGGTAGCTATTGAGACGAGTTTGGCGAGAAAGAAGGAGAAGATTACAGCAACAAACGCCGTCATTAACAGCTCCTGAACAAGCTCCATTGTACCCGTCTGACAGATTACTCGATGGACGTGGAAAGAACGGACGAGAATTGAAGAGAGAGAGAGAGGAGAGAGAGTGGAGGAAGAATGATAAATATAGGATTATAATGGATGAGTGCACGCATATAGAGCAAAGCATATTCTCATGCTTTCTTGGAGAAGAGGTTCTCCTCCATAATTGATTGGCCCGAGACCTTTTTTTTTTTTTTTTTAAGGGTTCGGACGCTCTCCGGTCCAACATCGATTCCATCATGGACGAGATAGCCCTCTTTCTACATTGTATATTAGTCGTCTTGAAATTTGTGGTTGGGATTTGCTTAACTCTTACGGTCCTAGTTGATTTTACAAATCTGAACTATTGATTGCAATAAATTGACAATGGGTTAAAAGTTGAACTAGAAAGAATTCAATTCATGTTTAAAAATTTCTTTTTTTAAAAAAAAAAATTATAGATTGGCCCGACCACCCGAGCCTTCTGTGATGGTCTCATTGTTTATTGGTTATTTATGTTTTAATTTATCGATTTTAACCCCCATAGTCATTGTCACGCACTCTACCTACCAATTTCTTTTTTATTTTTATTTTTTATGTTCAAGTCATTTTCCAATGCTTACATCTTTCGATTCATAATTTTTTATATAATTTTAAAAACTTTGAATTATAGAACTAATCGAGAAATATTAAATCATAAAATCTATGTATATTAGAACTAATCAAGACATATTAAACAAAATTCATTACTTTGGATAATTATAGAGAATATTGAAAAGATATAACCAATTGAAAACTAGCACAAACATAAAAAAAAATTAAAAAAATTCGACAAATAGATTGCGACGGAGGTTGATGTATCATTTTATAGTACTCGTTAAAAAATTAAAGGGAAATGAATTTTTCAATCCATTTTTATAAGTGCACTACAAATTATTCTAGTGTTTTGTTACATGTAATTGAAGCATTAAAAGACAATTTCTGCAGAGTATTCATAAAATTGTGAAGTGCAAAAATCATTCTTCTGCATTTTTCTCAAACACAAGATATGATAAATTACCATGTTAACTTAGTCACAATCGATTACGATGGGCGATACGATTTTCATAAATAAATTTTAATATAGATGGAGAGCTATACTTGAGGAAGGCATCAATTGTCCCCGGTCACATCGAATTTACTAGTGAGAAAATATTTTTAAAGATTCTAATTTTATTATGTAATTTCAAAAAAAAAAAAAAAAATCTTACATGAGTAAATAACAGGGTGCCAGCTAGTAAAATCAACTCCCGGCTTATTATATCTGTTTTGTTCGGCTCGTGGTCATGGGCCCAACTTTATTTTATGAGGCAACGTTTTCAAAGAGGGTGGTGCATAAAGGAAAAAGCGCGCAAACTTCCATGGGCCAATGGGACTATGTTCGGATTCAATGCCGAAAAAGACACTATAAGATCTTGTTTGAATTGCGGATTGAAACAAAGAGAATTAATAATAACAATGCGTCTATGGGTACACCATTCATGTGTACTCGAAATGTATACTATTAAATCTCGACCGTTCAAAAGTATTTTTCGACGTTCCGGATTTGAAATGCTTTATTACCAGAAATGCTTTATTATGAATTTCAAATCCGGAACGTCAAAAAATGCTTTTGAACAGTCGAGATTTGATGATGTACAAGTGGGGTACACATAGTGCTGTACCATAGTGTTTTCGATTAATAATCTAGGGATTCGTAATCGCCAAACTATTTGCCTAATATCTATTTTGTCCCTAACTCTAGTCAATCAAATGTTTGATACGCTTGGAAATACTTATGGGATAAAGTAAAGTTATTCTAAAAACAGTTTTTGAAAAATGTTTTCCCATCTTTTTTGAAAAGAGAGTTATAAAAACTGTTTTTTTTAAAGGGAAAAAAAGCCAGTTTTGGAAAATATTTTTTAGTTTTAGAAAACAAATGTTTGAAAAATAAAACTAGTTTTTGAAATATTTTTGATAAAAGATTTTTTAAAAGCCAGTTATGAAAACAAATTTTTTTTGAAAAAATAGAGTTTTGAAAAGTTAGTAACTACGAAAAGACGTGTAATTTATGGATAAAGAAATGAAGTACTTATGTTCATAATTTCTTGCATTTCTTGACACCAAATTAAAGAGCTCAATGAGTTCTATAAGTTGGTAGGAAGAAATTGAAAAAATTATCCATGGAAATACTTCTTGTTTTTATTCAAAATTGCACGTCTTTCATGATGGTGGGAGTAATTAAAATGTGTCCTAAAATGTTGCCAAATTACTAAGAACATGATCCACCATACCGTAGTGTACAAATGGGAACCGGGGAGCTTGATGTGCGCTCCTGCAAAGCGGGAGCCATGTAATGAGCCAAAGTCACTACATGGGTGTAGTGATGAACGGTAACCATTTGATTCAGTAATCAATAGTTCAGATTTTAAAAAAACTCTTCCATCGAAGAAAAATATCTTCTATGGGGTCTTTTATCAAGATCTGACCATTGAAAATCAGTTGGATGGCTGTGATTTTCTCACTATACCCTGTAGTGTGGGGGGGCCCCGATTCCGCGACCCTGGCCATCAAATGTGTTTTTAACGGCTCGGATTTCATCTCGATACTTTACAGATCCGGGCTGTTCATTACCAAGATGAAATTTGAGCCGTTGATTGCTGAGATAAACCGCTCGGATGAGCACACCAGAACCCTGGGTATCTTTTTACTCCTAAAAAATGTGAATGAGAGAATTAGGTTACGACTTACGCGTGCACTTCATTAATGCCAAGCTTTGCAGTTACGCATACGTTCTTCCATCCGCAAAACCGCCCTGGATTAAATACAGTAGATTAATGGCGAAGACTTAAGAGATTATTTTTTATTTTTATTTTTTAATAATGAAGAGTGTCACAGATCATTATTAATCGGAAAAATCTCTACAACCCCTCCAATAATTTTTTTTCCATTCATTTGCGTGAGGTAAGGACAAATCACTACCAAGGAAAATCGACTATGTGACTTTAGAATGATAAAACCCGTAGAGACAAGTTGATTAACTACTACAAACCGTCCCTCGGAGTTAAAAGTGGTTGGTTTTGATAAGAAGTCAGAAAGATGGAGTAGTTGACTCAGCTTCTTATCCAAATTGTTTTTAAGAGTATCTCAAAGTGCTCGGACTATTTTACTTGCACCATTCAGACACTCTTCACGTCCATGCCGAATACCTCAGCTAGTACTAGGGATGGAGCTAGAGGGGCCAATAACGGCGGTCGTTCCTGTAAAGAAAAAAAAACTTTTAGTATTATATAGAAAAAAAAATTCCTATGAATTATATAGGCTTGCTCCTGCAAAATAGTATAAAATATTCGTCCCAGCGCAGTGAAAATCCTGACTCCGTCCTTAGCCAGTACCATCGGGTTGAGCCAGGATCCACTTTTAGAGAGTTCATTTAAAGTTATCAACTAACCCCATATAAATTGAATGAGAAATCGAATCCTAGGGTTGTAATCATCCGGCAAACCCGGATCTTAGCTCTTACCTAGGGGTGGCAAACAGACAGGTTTGGGAGGATTTGGGCAAGTAGAAATTGGTCACGTGTTGAATGTAGGCGGGTTAAATATGAGCTCATAATAAATGGTTTGAATATGAACAAGTCAAAAATGGGTCAAGCCATACCCATAAATCCCAATCCAACCCGTTTTCTCCCCTTTTTTTTTTTTTTTTATCTGTTCTGAAATCAACAATATCATTCCCAGATTAAAAAAAAAAACAAATGATTATGGTTTTTTCAATTTACATGTGATTATGGATCATGATTTTTGTCCCCCCATCAAACCATAATCACATGTGACCAGAATCTTATCCAATTGACGACTAGTTAAAGAAAAAGTCTAGGCAAGGTTGTTTTATCAGAAACGGAGTGCCGAGAGACGACCTATAGTGCGTCATGTAAATCATCAGATGTGTTTTTAACGGTTCATACATTATCTTACAAGTAAAATTAATATTTTACCTATAAGATAATCTGAACTATGAACCGTTAAAAGTAACACATCCGACGGTCTATATGACGCACTATAGGGGCGCCCTACCACACCTCCGGATCCTATCACATTCCATTTAAAAATCATGTGTTTGGTAAACTTTGGAAAATGCATGCCTTGTCATAATTGCAGTGGGGCTGATGCATGTGATCATATCCCTTTCAGACCAGGAAGCCTGGAACTACCCTACAAAAAGCAAAAAGAAAATGAATTAAAAGAAAAAAATTAATCACCACAACTTTCACTATGTTCCTCGAACTCTCCATGCACCTTTTTTGCATGTGTGACTCTGGTGTCTTGTTTTATGTTTGTTAGCAAAACTAAAAGCAATGGGAAAGTTGTAGCCTCCTTAAATTTCGTGCATTATTAAGTCATTTTTTCTTGGAAAATGCAAAAAGAAAAAATATATTGAAATGTGTGAGAAAATGTACAAAAATTGATGAAAGTGTGTTCGAAAGTGTACTGGAGAGCGGGTTTTTTTTTTTTTTTTTTGGGGCCTTTTCTTTCCTATGCTTATAATTAATGGAAGCCTTGTGGACTTCCGCCAGCAAAACTTTTTTTTTTTTTCCCAGAAGCAAAAAAAAGTGCTTAGCTTTGATCTTGAGGAAACAAAAAAGGATTAATTTAGTGCTCTTGAAATAATGCTCCAAGGGCTTGAAATGGTGAGGAAGGTTTTTGGAACATTAGGTTAGCCATGAGAGATTATTTAGTGCTCCTAGGGTAATCCGAGATTTTTGTAAGGATTCTTCTCAACATACCGTACGCTAACGTAAAATATATGCACTTTGTGAAGGGTTCCGCACCCCGTGTGAGGGGAGATGCGCGGGGAGTCTTTGTAACAAATATACCCAGGAGCACTGAATACATTTACCCTAATAGGGCTGTGTGTAATGCCAAGATAATATGTCATGTAAAGCATGCATTTTATTTGCCTCACATCAAATCCTTCCTCTAAGGAACGTTTTTCTTGTTGTAGTTTTAAGTTGTTGGTGTAGCAACTTTTCTACTGAGTTTACTCTTTAGCGTCAAGGATGGAGTCAGAGGACAAGTGGTTGTGGCCGCCACCACAAGAATTTTAGAAAGTGTAATTACTATTATGGAAAAAAGAAATTTATCCCCAAATCATATAACAATTTTTTTCATTATGTTGTAGTCCATCTTTTTTATTTTTTTTAGCATGTATATGTTCACCACCAGACAAAAAAAAAAAAACTTGACTCCGTCCCTGATGCTTCATCTCGAAACGAAACTTGTAATATGGTGCTGCACTATAATTTTGTGGTATGACATTTGAGTCGTTCATCATGTAATCCATAGTTCTGATTTCATCCTAGCTCTTGCAGATTTGAGCCGTTCATTACCAAAATAAAATTCTGACCAATAATTGTCGAGATTAACGGCTCGAATATGACACTACAACCATGTAGTACTGCGGTGCCACACTACACGATTCCATTTCATCTACGCCCGAACCCACGATTTTACCCTCAAGACTCAAGCCGAGGATAGACCATTGAGCTGCAGCTCAATGGTCTAGAAAAAGATTATTAAAATTAAATTAAAAAAATAGAAGAAAACACCTAATTCACTCGGCCAAACATTTGATCTTAGCCTTCACTTGGCCAAACATTTGATCTTGGCCTACTAGCAATTCAACAAAATTTTCCTAACCACTTTCTTTAAAACTTTGGAAAAAGTCACTTCCTGAAAACAGGGGTGACAAACGAACCAAACAAACTAAGAAATTTGTTGTTAAAAATTGATTTGAAAACTTAATGAGCTTCAAAGTATTTCAAAGCTTAAATTGATTATGAGACGAGCTAGCTGATCGCGAATGAGTTTTAATCAAGCCAAACATGAGACGTTCTGGACTAGCTTAAATATTTTATTTGTCACAATCCGAATGATCCGAGTAGTAGCTTGTTTGAGCTTTGTTGGAAAACTTAGCGAGTTTCAAAAAGAAAGTCAAACTTGATTGGTTCATGTAGCGAACCGATCTTGAACGAGCTTCAAACGAACGAACACAAGTAACTAGCTTGGTTCGTTTATTAGCCCCACTTCAAAGTATACCCTCACAACGTTTCGTCGTTCATTTTTGGGGGGCAGGTTTCTAGTTTCCTTTCTGATTATTCACATAATGATCAAGAGTTAAGAATATTCTCCTCCTTATGGAGTAAGTAAGGTTAGAGGATAATCTTGTTGCTTGACTAAATCGAGCAAGAAATACTTTGCTTACATGGCCTAAAACATTTTGGGCTTCACTTTGTAAACTAAAACTTCATTCTTGCCTTTCCTTTTACCCATAAGAAAATTGAAAAAACTTATATCCATCCGTCCCATTTTATTTGTCAATTTTCAAAGATTGCGTCCTCGGTCAATCGCTTTTATCTTCTAACATAATTTTTTAAAAATATTTAAAAAATATGCAATATGGATCTTCGGGACAACCCATTTGTAACATAAAGTATCTCTTTGGGGCAATAGGAGGGTTTTTCTGGTCATTAACTTTAGGTCCCGGGAATAATCGAGGTGTGCACAAGTCGGTGTGGACATTCAAATATCCAAAGAAAAAGAACACAAAGTAGCTCTAAGGTAATGGTATGAGATTTGGTTGATAACAATCCAAGAGAAATATATGCAAGGCTGAAAGATGGTGATTTGGACTTTGGAGTGGGCTAGTCTTATTAACAAGTGGTTGGGCCTACTTAACAACATTGTATTGTTATGTTATGAAGCCCCATTTATCATGCCCATCTAAGGAAGGCCCAAACTCAATTGAGGTGACGTGGCTTTTGTCCATGCCTGGCAAGCCCATCTTTTCGCTAACGCGCGTTCAATATGATGCTTGAAACAATTTTTTTTACGAAGGTAGGATAATAAGTAGAAAGTGCATTGATATATGAGAAAAGTATATTGATATCCGAACTAGTTTACCATTATATACATATTATGCTTTACTTATTGGGCAAAAGTTAGCAAAATCCACCGTAATCAAAATATACACAAGTATGATTAAGCAAAGCCTTGTTCCATAAATTGACTTTAATTAAGTTAGAAACTGGTTTAATTGACTTTTTGAGTTGATAAAAAGTGAGAACAAAAATATCTGTTTTGTAAAGCACAATAAGTCAATTAGAAATAAACCAGTTTTTGGAACAACCTCTAAATATGACAAAATTAGTGACTACCCATATTGTCTGTAAGATTACTGAACTTTGCAACCCCAAAAAAAAGATCTCAAACACTTGCATTCAAATCAAGTTGAGTTTTTCAAGTGATAAAATCTGCTAAAATTAACATTTGATAAAATCTTTTAATTTTTTATTTTAGCAAATATTGATTTTAGCAGATTTGGAAAACTTCCATGAACTCAAACACTTGCATTCAACTAGTGATTTTCATTCTTTTTCATTTGATAAATCTTTAATTTGAGAAAAAATCTTTCTCATTTGATAAAATTAACTAGTAATTTTAGCTAATTTTATCATTTGAAAAACTCCACCCTCTATCGATTGAACTGCTTTTTTTTTAAAAATTATTTTAATATTAATGAATGATTGAATTATTCTAATGGACCCTACCTAGAGTGAATCCATGCGCCCATCTGTTCGCCATTTGTGTGCTACTCGTCTGTGTACTGTGTGCCCATAGTCGGAGTACTAGAAAAGTGATAAGGCCAACATGGAAGCTGTATCACACTCCTATCCTCAATTTCCCCGCAATTTCCAATTTACGTACTATTTTAATACGATCATAAAAAGAAAAATATTAAAATCAGCCAACATGACTGTTATTAAAATTTAAAAATCGTATAAAAGTATGTGAAAATTTGTCAAAAAAAATAAAACACACATTAGAATATGGGTATTTTTTGTCTTTATATTATTAGCAAGGTTGGAGTCAGTGGGTAACTAGTAAGGACCGTCGTCATTGCTACAATTTGAAAAAAAAATCTAATATTATGTCGAAAATTATATATATATATATCATCTAATTATATCGGAAAACTTATGAGTACCGACCCATAGATACAGAAAATGCACATAGCATGCTCGGGGGCCCACTTTTGGGTCTTACACGAGTGATCCGAACCGTTCATTATTATTAGAACATTTTTTCAAGGGGCCTAGAAAAATTCAGCTCAATCAGATGGTTAGAGGTGGTAGAACAAAAGTCCCATCGTTTCAAGCAAAAGAAAAATGTTCGAAGAATAATTAACGGTTCAGATCACTCGTGTGAGACCCAAAAGTGGGTCCCTTAGAGTGCTCTGTGCATTTTCCGTGCATACATGTCTGTACGTGTAGCAGGATCCAAATTATATGACCTTGCCTCTTCTTCACATATATAACCCATACCTACTAAGCAAAAATCCTGACTCCGTCCTTATTGGTAGGAATTATTCCTTGTAGAATGCTCGTAAAAATATTATCTTTTATTTTGTCGGGAAGCAATTATTCCTGGTTCAGATTTTCCATATAAAAGTGGGTGGGCGTTAAAAGACACGGTCCAAAAGTCTTCCCATCCATAATATTTATACACCACGTCCCCAGCTCTCCACCTCCAAACCCACAAGGCAAACAGGGGGCACGCAAGCTCAAATTAGGGTTTCCAATTTCTGAAGACTTAGAATTTAGGGTTTCGAAACCAGCAGCGATGGGTGGAGGCAATGGGCAGAAGGCCAAAATGGCTCGCGAGAAGAATCTCGAGAAGTCGAAAGCCGGCGCTAAGGGTACGTATAGTTGTAGCAATACGTATATCTAAACGTCTTTCTGTTGAGTTTTTGTGTTGTTTCAGTTGTCCGGTTTTGTAGAATCGTCTGTATTGGAATTCAGTCTTGGATTAGTGGTTTGCATCTGGTTTTTTTGACGTTGATCTAGCGATTTGATGGGTACAAACGACTTGAGGCTGTATAAAAATATGTTTTTTGGGGGGTTTTTAGCTTTCTCTGTCTTGGAAAAATTGTACTTTTTGTGATTTGAGGGTAGGATCTCACGATTTGATCTGTGCGCAGGGAGTCAGCTTGAAACCAACAAGAAAGCTATGTCGATCCAGGTAGATGCGTCTCCTGTTATCTCTCTTTCTTGACGTAACGTAGATAGATCAAGTTAAAAAAAAAAAAAAGATAGATCACTCTATGCTATTGGTTAATTGAAGTTAATTTACGTTGTGGTGGTTTTTATTCTAATTTCTTTTGGATTTTAGTCCATATATTCGTGAATTGGTAAACATCTTGTCCTTAGATTTGACCTTAGAGGCAGTATGTTGTCTTGGAGGTGGTATTTTGAAAGGATCTAGGGTTTTTTGATGTTAAAGAACACGATGCCTTCGAGACAGCTCAATGGAGTAAACGATGCCCTCCGTTTTGTTTGTCCAATTTGTAAAATCTAACTTATTAGGGAGACATGATCATTTCACTTTGAAAACTTAAATTTTCCCAAAAAACAAAAAAGCTCTTCAATTTAAATTCCCTTTCTGTTTGTCTCTTCAAATCAAGAGACAAGTGTAAGAGAAGGCATTTTCTTAGGACTTAATTCTTGAGATATTCAAAATGGACGAACATTTTGGGACATTCAACAGTAAAAGATGGACAAAAAATATGGGGCGGAGGGAGTAATTTATTTAACTGACTCCTAGTGATTGAGACTTAAGACTTGATTTTGTTTAGTCAATAGGAGTCAAAGAAAGTCCAGTAATGTATACAAACACCATGTTGAAGGTGTTTTGTGTTTGTATTCTTTTGTTGGAATCCAATTGTACTTCCTTTAATGAGGTTATGGCTTGAGAACCCAATTTGACTCTTGGTCTCAGGTGAATGACAATACTCAAAAGAAACCTTGTAAATTGAATTGCTGCCGCTTTGTATTGTTGGACGGAATTATGAATGCTCTTCTAACAAATTTTATGAAGATAGTAGTTTGAGAATGCAAGTTTCATTATGGTTTCAATTGCATCCATCTTATGGTCAGTTGCTGTATTAGGATCTAGAATTTGTGAAGGGGAAAGAAATTGATGGATCCTTCTTTTGTGATCTATCGGTGATGAGATAAAATCCTTGTTTTTTGTTTCCCTCCACAAAATCCAAGTTCCAAACACTGCCTCAAAATGCTTTGCTTACTTTCTGAAGTGGCAAAAAATGCCGTACTCTTTAATTGGAAGTATTTTCCTAAGTTGTTTATCTTAGCACTGATGGTTCAGAAACGGACGACTTAAGTGATATTAAGATTCATATACTTTTTGAGAAAGATGAATCTTCTTGTTCTTATTCAATTCATTTTTATTGTAATGCAAACAGCCAGGGGGAAGGATTATGCTCCCTCCTCCTAAAAAGATGTTACATACTGTGACTATTGACTGAAATTATGTGGTGTGTTTCCTTTGTTTGTAACGAGTGATGGCCTATGAATGCAGTGCAAGGTGTGCATGCAGACTTTCATTTGCACCACATCAGAGGTGAAGTGCAAGGAACATGCTGAAGCAAAACACCCCAAGTCTGATCTGCACGCATGCTTTCCTCATCTCAAGGCCTAATGTGATGATGGAAAGTCGAAGGGATGGGTTCTATGTCGTTTCTTTCTCTATCAATGTGCTGAAGTTGGAATCTTTTGCATTGTGTTGTTATGATAACTGTTCTAGACTAGGAGATCGCTTAGTTTAAGCTGTGTGAAACATGTTTATGGGATGTACCCGGAGGGATTTCTTAAGTATAAATTGGGTGAAATATGTTTATAATAGCCCCTTTGCCTTGTTTTATACTGTTCCATGTTTTATGCTGGTATTTAGTCGTGTGTTATTTGAAAACCCCCAATACCTCGTGAACATGATACATGATATGTCTTCGTTGCAAAATAGTAGTGAAGTATATTGAGCGATCTAAAGCGAATTCAAAGGACAATCGTGAGAGGAGTTGTGGCAAGGCATAACTTCAAAAGGAATGGAAAATTGTGGTGCTTCTTGGGAAGGGTTTTGTAAAGGGTAATTTGAGAAATACCGTATTCTATTTTATGTGATGTTCATTGCTTGAAAGAACTTCATTTTTACTAATGTTATTTGTACAAGTCAACTCCACCTTAGTACAATTTCGGTCATACTGCATCTTGTGTTTCGGTTTCTGTCTTCTGATAGAGATCATTTGATTCTACCTCCACGGAATGCCGTATGCTTGTATGTAACAAAATTACTGGTAGTAACATGCATGCACCTGCAGATTTGGTGAAGTTTTAAGAACGTGATACCATGTATCCTCTGATTTCACAGAATGTTTCCAACGAGTACGAGATAATTATAAATTTCAGGTTGGACACGCCAGAGGCATATTCAAGCAAGAAGTTCACTGTATTGAACATGTAGCAACAGAATTAGAACCCGAAAGTAGACCTTATTTGATAAAAGACCAATGATAAAACAATACCATCAACATAGCCGGGAGAGTTGAAAAAAGCATTAACAGGTGAACACAATAATTTCTGTGACAGAAATCAATCTGTGCAGAAAACATTCGGATGCGTTGTCATACAAGCAATCTTAACCCAACCACCTGCAGTTTCAAATTTGAAGAATGATTCATTCTTACTAGATTTTCTTCTATTTTCAATTTCGCAAATCCTGCCTTCCCCGAAGGAAGTTCCAACTTCTATCTGGCAGACGCACAAAAGTTTAATTCGTAAATCAGAAGCACCCAGGAAGGAATACAACAGCGGTAGCAAAATGCCAGCCAATCTTAACAAGAACAAAGTATTATTTTCAAGGGCTGGGTAACGTTCAATGCCAATCTGCACCAGAACTCTCCATTTTCACTCTCTATCCAAAATTACAGCTGACCATCCAGAAAAATGCAATAAAAATGAAAGATTTCCAACACGCAGACTCAAAGCTCTGCTTGTCAATATAGATACAATAGTACACAAATGAACAAGACCATTTACATTACAGAACTCAGTTGCATTAGCACATCAGAATTACTAGCATAAACTAGCAGTCTAGCAATCTTTCTGGCCGACAATTCAGCGGCACATGAAGTACAGGAAATAATTAAAACCGAGCGTGCCTTTGGTAGCAGAAGAATGGCATTGGATCTCAGCAAATCTTCCAAAGAATTCAAGCTGAATACCTGGCTGGAACCATGACCGCATCCGTAAATTATTATTCAGCCACAGCATCAGCACGCATTTTTTCATACAAGCGGTATATCATTGTAGATTTTGACATCTGGGGCTCCCTTTCAAGGACAGCAACAACATCCTTAATTGAGATAGAGGGAGCCGCTTTAGTTTGAGGCACCACGACTTGATTCCTCGCGAATTTCCTACTCGACCCTATTGACAGAACAAGGGTTGAAACCAAACACGCAACACAAAGTATCATGTCTTGGAAATTTACCACACAAAGGCTCCATTCAATTCCTTAAGACATACCAAATTATCCGAGTGTGTTCATAGACACTGTTAAACGAGTGGACTGCAACTGTTCTATTTGGAAAATGTAAAAACAACAATCATGCAATAAGGAAATAACGGAAAGGAAAAAGAAAAAGAAAAAAAATGAAGGCATCATGGTAATGGCTCCGAATTTTCCTCACTGAACCTCCACATTTGCCTGAAAATTCCGCCTTTAACTTAGAAGACTAGAGACTCCAAGAAATGGATAATTCTGTGGTCCTGATATGGTAATGATTGGTCCAATAACTAGAAAACCACTAATTAATTCAATGCACACTATGAGAAGAGTCGATTCGCAATGCAATACCTTATAAAAAAAAAAAGTTAACGGCATTCGCCAATTAAATATGAATTATACTTATTCAAATTTTCAGGTAATTGGACCCCAAAAACTGGAGCTGCTAACATAGAAATGGACAAATTAGCCCACAATCTTTGACTGTTGAGCTTTCTGTTGCAACTTACAAAAACTAGCACAAAGCACATGTACACTTCATTTCCAGTCTTCTAAGCTCATAATTACAATAAGCAAGGGAATAAATTGAAAAGATAACTTATAAGGAATATGAACACTTTAATTCGCTTCCCTGGAGTTACACTCTATTGCAAGAACACGTTCTGCCCTAAGAAATTTTAAGAAGGTACAAAAAAATTATTGTATGCCCTAGCTTTAAGTTTCATGCAATATGGTTTTATGATATTCTGCTGACAAACTCTCCTGTTAAGGGTTGCTTAACAAATCATTCAAATCTCAGCTAACTTATCAATAATTTTCCCCAATTATATTTGTTGATAGGATAACATACTAGTGACTACAAAAATCAGGCAATTTAATATGATTAGCTGACTATTCTTTTTATCAAATACTGGTTCTAATTCAACAGAGGAAAATCATATTTGTGACGAGTTTAACGTTAAACGGACAAAACATTCCTCGAACAAGCATATGGTGTTCAACCAAACATTTATCATTATAAGTAGTGATTTTTAATTCCCAAATCATGAGAGAGAGAGAGAGAGAGAGAGAGAGAGAGAGAGAGAGAGAGAGAGAATTTGCGACCATTGGTCAGACCATTAGCATTTGATATTACCTTTAGATTGTTTACTCATGCACTCCGATGTAAGAAGTTCCAAAAAACTAAACATGCACCCGCCATGGTAAGTTTGATTAATGTTGATACTAAAGTCAATGCAGGAAAATATCGACATCAATCCATTGGTTCTTCATAAAACAGTCTAATTTAGTCACCAAAATTTAGTCAGAAAACAGTCTAATTTAAGCTTACCAAATGTCGAAGCAGCTGAGGGGACCCTTTTCTCTCCTACTTCAGTATCCCTTGCATTTTTTGCAGAGGTCGATGAAGGCTTGAAGCTCACTTCTTTACCCGGCTGAGAACCAGAAGCCACATCAATAACTCCTCCTTCACGTTTCTGTCGGGCCTGCTCAGCCATTAGTTGCCATTTTGACAGCATATCATCCCCTCCAACAGCAGCTCGGGCAGCAACATTTGCAGCTGTGGCCCGCATTTTGTCATCCTCGTCTTTGTTTGCCTGCATATGTAGTAAAAGTTAAAAAATCTCAACCATTTTCCTGTTTGAGTGATGATTGTAGTTTCAATCAATCATGCTCTGTGTTAGGTGGAGTGCTCAATGAGTATCTAATGTGAATATGTGTCTAAGTGCCAGATTCTTCCAATTTTCATGTCAAGGACACAGGGAACACTGTAAAATTCATGTTCTTGAAGTACTTCTTAAATTCCTAAGACAACTAGTATCTACAAGGAGCAGTTTGGCATTTCACGAGTAATAGATGAGTTTTTTAAGCAAAGTTCAGGGTAAATTAGAATTGTAAAATATGCTTACTTAGTGTGACACGGGCACTTAAACTACATTTAGAAGAGTGAAGAATGAAGAGTCAATGTATCACAAATCACGCTCGATACCTTTAGTGTTCTCACACGACCATCATCTTTCTCCTTATCACCATCAACTCCAGCATCACCTTCCGGCTACCACATTAACAAAAATATAAATAAATCTTAAAACACGTGGATATAAACAAGCAAAATGTAACAAATAAATAGAAAAACTAATTTTTAAGAGCAACTCACTTCATTAAGCTTTTGGAGTTTTTCTGCTTCAGACTGCTTCTTATCCCATTCTTCCTTGGCTTTCTGGTTAATTGCCAAGATCTGCTTCCGAACATCTGAAGTGACAATAGTTTGGTGCCTAGGCTTCTCAATATCAGCCCGCTACAAGATATTGGGTCAAATCAACTTTCATTTCTTTCACTATGCTTATTCACAAAGAGGAAAGAAAAAAAAGGAGAAGGAATAAAAGACCGACCTGCTTTGAAAGTCTGATCAGATTACTTATCAGCCCACGCATTCTTTCCTCTACACACTGGACTTTCAGTTACATAAGAAAGGTTCAAGAATAACAAGGAAAAAAAAAAGCTGACTGGTCAAGAATCTCACCAGTGACAAGCATCGCTCCACGTCATTGCTAAAACTTTTCACACCGCATTTCGACACTGCAACAATACACATTCCAAATTGTCAAGCAATGTGCATCTAAAAATTGGTTCTCTCTCCAGAAACAAAATGCATAAATTCACCCAAGATTAAATTTTCATCACTAAACGAATATTTAACTGATTTCTGCCAATTTCTTTTGAAGTGGAATTTTCTGCAAAATAAGCCTTTCTTCTTCTTCTTGCACAACCCTTCGAGATGCTTCTGAAACTCGACTGTCTTCCTTGGGCCCAGAAAGCAGCTGTTCTTCCTCTTCCTACATTAACATATCAAAGAAATGTGAGCACCTATCAAAGTATCTGCATAGTGCATTTAGTTAGACCATCACCAAGGGTTCATAGCTAAATGGCTAGCAATGCTTCTCCCATGTGCAGATCTTATTTCAATCTATTTATTTCAATTGAATTGCTACATGTGGGCAAATAGTGAGAGACGTAGAAATGAATGGATATGCTATGTTTTAGCTATAGCACCTAGTAATCAACTCTGCACAACATACAGATATAGGTCAAGTAGCATGTGTTTTGCCTCACCATTGGAGGACGAAATTTTGGAGACTCATACTAAAGTATAGCTGTAGCAAACAATATAGCATACCATTAGAGAAGTTATTAACCATCATTCCAGAAAGAAAATGGCAAAATATCATACCCTAAGATTAACTCCGCTGACAGCAGTAACATCATTGAGCTGATCGATGCTTTGATCTGCAAAGGTCCCAGATACTTTTTGCTTCTTACTGTCATATAAAAACAAATGGCTGATAATAGTAAGGAAAAAACTTCGACGAACTAATCAAAGTTTGATCTTCAGTTTCGTTGGTAAAGAAGAATCACCTTGATAGAGGTGGTGAAGAGCCAAGGGATTCAAGTGGTTTCTTTTGGCCAACAGAAGGCCTTTTCGGGGGAGTCTTTGCATTATTTCCAGGTCCAACTGGAGTAAGTGTAGATGGGATCCGAGAACTTAACTGATAACATGTGAAAGCAACAAGTAAGGCAATCGGTAACAGAGAAGAAAAAAATATGATAACAATGTCATTAATCATGAATACTTTGGTAAAGTTAGTAAACCAAAAAAGTTCCTTTCCCTAAGAGGAAGATGAATACTCTCATTAATAGAGAAGGGAAGTGCTTTGAACAAAAAAGAAAGGAAAAGGTCGACTAAAAAAGATACTTAAGACATAAAAGTGTAAGGCAATCGGTAACAGAGAAAAAAAATGATAACAATGTCATTAATCAAGAATACTTTGGTAAAGTTAGTAAACCAAAAAAGTTCCTTTCCCTAAGAGGAAGATGAATACTCTCATTAATAGAGAAGGGAAGTGCTTTGAACAAAAAAGAAAGGAAAAGGTCGACTAAAAAAGATACTTAAGACATAAAAAATAGGAGTAGGACTAATAAAACAAGAGAAGAAAAACTGAACACCAAAGCAAATATAAGAGAACTGATTCTCGAATGATAAGTTTTACGAGAGAATTTTCCAGCAATAATGCTTTTTTGGCCACCAAATCCATGTTAAAAATCAATCACGTACAATATTTGTGATTATGCACATCTGCCAACGTACTGGACACATTTACAAGGGCCTTGTGGCTATAGAACATCTCTGTCATTGAAGGTGTCGAGCATGTACATGCAAAAATGCCCTATATTGCTGTGGATTGAGCCTCTATCTTTCATTTTCCTTTATGTTTTTGTTTTGTAATAAGCGCTTCAAACCCCCCCTCAGAAGTAGCTTGTTAAATTGCTGGATAAATATCCTCTATTCTTAGTTTGAGAAGAACAATGAATATAAATGAGTAGCAGCCACGATACAAACCCATTGAGGAATGTTGGGCCTAGAGTGCCCCCATGGATTTGGTTACACAATGCCACTCCCTGCAACCGCTCTAAAAACAGACTTGTGGGTGCGATGTCGAATGCCATAAAAGACTTAATTGAAACCCTTCCTAACACCAATTGGTTTTAGGAGAGTTGGTGGAAAAGCGGTCCGACAAGTGGTATCAGAGCCAAGAGGTCATGAGTTTGAGTCTCGGGAGCGTCATCGTGAGAGAGGGATTGTTGGGCCTGGAGTGCCCCCATGAATTTGGTTACACAACGCCACTCCCTGTGACCGCTCTAAAGACAGACTTGCGAGTGCGATGTTGAATGCTATAAAAGACTTAATTGAAACCCTTCCTAACACCAATTGGTTTTAAGAGAGTTGGTGGAAAAGCGGTCCGACAAGGAAAATTCGGCATAGTTGAAGTATTATGTTACGGTAAAAATCCGGTTTACCATGTTTAACTGGTTCCGAAAATGACAATAACACGTAAACCTTCAAATAAACTCTCTGACACTACTACAAATCGAATTATTACAGATTATCCAGACTGATTAGCCATCAATTTGCAGTGACAGACTATCCGGCCTTCAAAATAGCCGGACTATTGAAACTAAGAGAAACATTAGAAACCCGCCATGGGTCACTGCTCCTCGAAATCTTCTCTGCATTCTTCAGTGTTGCAATTAAGAATGTTTAAGTAGTGGGAAATTTCGTTTATCTCAGCCTTACGTTCAATCCACACATTAGACAATCATAGAATAAGACACAATCATGTAAGCGTAAATGATCACGTCAAGATTACCGAGTTACTGGGGTCCAGCTGTGCTGTCATAGGAGATGACGTTGCATTAGAAGGCACCGTACTTGTATTCCCTGAGAACCCCATCCCCATCCTGGAGGACTGCATCTCAAGGGCTTCATCCTTTAAAGTTCCTGTGATTGCATTCCCATGTGCCGGTAAAGGGGAGAAAGAAGACATCCCCATGGGGGAAGACAGATGAGATCTGTACTGTTGCTCATTCCCCTGCTCAACAGGCTCTGGTTTAACATAAGCCATCGATGATTGAGCACCATTTTTCTGCTCTCTACCGGTTGGTGATTGCCAGTGAACCAAATTCTGTAGTGAAGACAATAATTTATCAAGTCAGAAAGAGTTCAACCTTGTAATCCATTTTGTTCACCGAAATAAGTTTGCCTCCTGAGTTTAGGCATATTCAGCACATTCATAACCTGAGTTGATGTCACTGACCTGATTTGCATCAACATTTTGAAGAACTGAACCTTGCCTCATCTGTGAATCATGGGGTTGCTGTTTGAGAGATGAGGCTGACGCACTAACATTAGATCCAGAAAATGGGTGATAAGTTTTGCCTGCACTTCCATAAATTGGAAAAGATGGCTTCTTGCCCAATGTAACATTGCCTGAATCAGATTTCAGTTGTGATGCAGAAGATGGAATATGAGACGCATCACCGGTGCCTCCCTTTTGGTGAAGTTGTGCAAATGACTGGGGAACATTTCCCTGATGGGGACCAACAGTGTGCATTTTTTGATGCTGCTTTTGTGCAGGAGCTTGGGATTGTGATGATAACTGATTGGGTCCAGCCTGCGAGTTTCGAGCAGCCTGTTTTCCCTGTTTGGTTTCAGCATAACCCCAACAAATGTAGAGTTTAGATAATCTTTGTGGTTGTTTCAGGATCAACTTTGCAGCACACTTTTTTTTTTCCTAAAGAAGTATAATTACTTCAACCAAATAACCAATTTATGAGTACCTGCGCGTGTAATTTATATACTGCAATCTTGAGCATCTGATCACCAACAATATTTCTCATGTTATGGACAAAGATATCTTTGGAGATCTCATTTTTCTGAATACAAATAAAATTTTATTCCATGAGCTTGGAGAGTCGCAACAAAAGATTACCCAACGTAAGACATTCATAAGACTCGTAAAGTTCATAAAATAAGTCTAAGTCCGGGATCCACCTTCAGTTTAGTAAAAATAGTCTGAAGTTGCACGGCTCTGTCTTTATCCAGTTGAGGTATAAGGAGTGGTAGCAAAAGACCAAATGGCACTTGTCGATTCCCAGGTTTCATTGCCTGTTCTGTTGCCACTGCATGTTGGTTAATTTTTGGTAACTCAGAATTTTTTTCAGAGTTCTGCATGCTGGGTGGTCTAGAAAAATGGAGGGTATTTTGTTCTCCTTGCCGTTGTCGATGGTCATCTAGCAATTGATGGTCAATTTGTTGCCGCTGATTCTCAGAACCAGAACCATATTGCTTTAGCTCCATTTCAGATGAATGTGGATCCTGTTGCCTCGACCCATCTAGATTTTGTTGACTTTGAGAATTTGCTTTGTCATTTTGGCTGGAAGAGTGCCACGGGGGAAATAATTGACCAGAAGTGTGATAGCTTCCTTGAGATAAAGCTGCTGTTAAATGCAATACATCAATGACCAATCAAGATGTTTCTAAGAAGGGAACAAAAATAACTAGAAAAGCGTCCAAGGGTCAAAGGCAGTAAACCCAAGAGTACATGCCACTTGAGCAGACTTGATGTTCCGTGATATACAAACTTGAAATATTATCCTTAGTGAACAAATTGACTAAAACATACACTACCACAAATCGAAGAATGAGAAGCACATTGATAATATAATACCCTGCTCAGTATACATCAATAAGGCAGTTCAAAAAAAGTATATATCAATAAGAAAGCAACAGAACGAAAACTGCTACAACAGCTCTCTCTCTCTCTCTAAAATTTCTGCTCCCGCCTCTCTCTAAAAAGTTCTCATCTAGGGTTTCTGTTTGAGGGGGTGGCGCCGCCGCCAGGCCCCCCCCCCCCCCCCCCCCCCCCCTCTCTCTCCATATATTCCTTCACCTTTCTTCCATTTTCATGTCCTCTTCACCATTCTTTTGCTGTTAATGAATGGCAAGGTTTTGGTCGGACGGTGGCAGTTTTACGGGTGTTTCATGCTGAGGTCAGGGATCTGGACGCCCGGCCATTTCGAGGTCGTTTTTTGGGCTGTTGCAAGGCGACCATTCATTGGGATGGCCGCGCTACGCAGGATCGGCGTCGGTAAGTTTCTCTCGGTCTCTCTGTCTTCTATCCTCTCTTTTTACCCCTGGTTTCGGTTTCCTTGCCACATACTCCCTTCGGTTCCTCCTCGTTTTCCCAGTCCTCATCCCTTAATCTCCTTCTTGCCTTCCGGTCTGGTTTAACTGTTGGGTTTCCGGATTTTGCCTAACGGCACGGTGGCTGCGTCATGGTGGATGGTGGTGGCGTTGGTCTCCCGCCGTGATTGTCTCTTGGGTCTTCACGGCTTTCGCTTAACGGCATTGGGTGCTTCCGCGACAGTGGGTGGTTGTGCCGGTTTGCCCCTTCTTGGGTTGCTTTTGGTGGTGTGTGGGTTGGTGGTGGTTGCTGTCTGGACTGGTGGTGTGGAGGGTGGCCGGCGGCTGGTTATGTGGCAAGGAAACTAGGGTTTGGTGTTTGGCTTCTCAGACTGGGCTTTTGGCTATCAGATGGATCTCTATTGTAATTTCTGGGCTTTTGGCCTTTGGGTTTTTTAGCGATGTAACGTTTATCTCGGCTTTTAGGCCTATTGTTTGGGTGTCTGTGCCCTTAGATGTTTTGTCCAACTTTGGTTGGACTCCCCTCCCCCTTTCCCTTTATCTTGTTGTACCCTTTGACAAGATTCCTTAATAAATTTGTTGCCAATCAAAAAAAAAAAAATAAGAAAGCCACAGATACACTCAGTTTTACATGCTCTGTTACCGTCAAAACAACAAGTTACAACATTTTACAACCAAACAATCGCCAGAATTATCCGGCTCATGAACTAAATTTTCAAAAAGAAGTCATAATCCTTCTCTATTGACCACACCATTATAATTGTTAGTGGTATACTTAGTTTTCTCATTGTTATTTCTGGTTAGGGATTAGCCGGGGCATTCTGGTTATTTTCTTGTCTCATGAAATAACAATGAGTACGTGTGATAGAGAAGCTTGTTATGCTAGGAGCATCCAACTCAAAATCAATTGCTGTAAACAAGACAGGCAATAACAACAACAAAAGGCACAGCTTCTCCCTCACTGAAAAGTTAGAAGATGGATGTCAGTTGCTGTGAACAAGCTAGTCTGACAAATAACCGCTCACTGCGTCAACAATAACAACAAATGCACAGACTATAACATCTGCCTTTTATGGTTTTTTCCCCACTTGACCTGGATTGTGAATTTGATTCGGAGATTTCTAAGTTTTGTAATGTTCAATTACTAAAATAAGATGACCATAAAATGTTGCTTATATTTTTAAAAACAAATTTTGCAAGGGTCTGAGTTGGATTTATCGAGGTCAACATGATGGCATAGTTGTCACACAATGGTGGGTTTTATGTTGTGAAGCCATAGGGCATTTTATGTATTTCTACACAAAATAGGGGTGTTTTGTATTTTCTCTTTTTGCTTTCTATATCCATACAACAAACTCAATGCACCGGGATCTTTGGTACAAGGAGAAGTAGTTGTTTTAGAATTAGTAGATTATATGGTCAGAGCCTTTAGGCGCGAGTAATGAATGGATACACATTTGAAAGGGTTGGTGCCTTTAGTTGGTTTCATACGTTATTTCCAATATGAACTTTAGAGGCTTAATTTAATGGACACAATTGCTTCATTGTATTAATTGTATAGTTACTGATTTATTTTTTCCTAATATTCACTTGTTGAATGGGATGGGGCTTATGGTCAAATGGGGTTATATTAACTTCATATTGCAAATGCCTAGAATTGGAATGTCATTTAATAATTTTATGATCAGATTTCGTTCAGCAGAGTGCCTAAATTCACTAGTTAGAACATAAAATACAAGCTGATTTACACAACTATACACCCACAGCGGGCGTCTACAGAGAACCTAGTATCGGATCATGTACAGCCTGTTTGATTGGTCAGATTAGAGTATCAGACATTGGATTCGATCATCACTCCACACAAACTCTATCTTCGCCGTTTGAACACAACTGTGCAAGGATTGCATATCCGTTACTCTTCAGTCTTCACTATTCACCATGCCTCACCTCTTTAGTTCATCCAAACAAGTAATAAGATTTAACCTCTTCTCTCTCTAACGATCACATGTCCTAAGGCATCATATGATGTATCCCCTCATCACTATTCCGACCACCATGACCGCTGGGTATTCTACCCTAGCAAGTTTAACAGTAGAAATTGCTAAAACCCTAGTTTGAAATTGTAGTCGAAACTCCTAAACCGACTCAGGATCATATTTCTTAATAGCTCACACTAAGTATAATCTAAAGTTACAAATTTTAAACTAGATAAACCTAAATCCTTACCATTTTACAACCAAAAAAGAGGAAAAACACACTTATTATACAGAATAAGGATTTCAACAAAGGGGAAAAAAAAAAACAATGAATGGAGAAAGTCCTAATTTTGCACTATGAAAATGGAAGCGAACACATACCACCGTCTGAATCAGTGGGTTGAGATGCGGAGGTATCGCCCTCTATGTCCCTATTCAGTGCAGCTGTGAACGCCTCCACGTCAGCCCCCGAATGCATCGTTTCATCCTACAAAACGAATTGGGTAATGAAGATTTAAGTCTTTACTTCCCAAAGAACGCAACTTTCTCCAAATCCAGACACATATGCAAATTTAGAGAGAGAGGGAGAGAGAACCTCGTCTTCTTCGAGGAGCTTCATTATGGAGGGGTCCATCAGAATCTTTGATTAGGGGTTCGTAATTTGTAGTATATATGCTAGGACAACTGATCGGGTGAATCTTGCTGGTTCCAATGCGAATTTGGTGATTACTTTAAGGCGAATTGGAAGAGGGATAGTGAGCAAAACAGTGAAAACTCTGCAATTAGCAGGGACGTCTGGTGTGAGAGAGACAGAGAGAGAGAGAGAGAGAGATTTATATTTTCTGGTTGGGCTGCCCTTGGTTTTATGGAGCAATTGACATTTCCATTTTCCGCTATGATTAGTAGAACGTCGTGTGCCCGATAAAAATTATGGGAAAAACATGATTAATGAATTATAAATGAAAACTATGATTGAAAAAAATACAGAAAAAGATAATTAAATAATCATCTTTTTTTGGACAACAACTACGTCTTCATTCCGATCAAATTGAATGGTTATGCTTTTTTCATTTTTATTTGTGAAATATCTTGTTTACCCTTTTTAGTGATTACATATTAATATAGTAAATATAGTTTCCTAATTAGGAGGGATTGGATTAAGATTTATATAGATATTGTTTCCTAATAAAGAGAGATTGCTTTGACTATTTCAAATGTAATTTTGAAATAGAGGATGATTAATTTTGTTGCCTAAAATCATGGAATTTGTAAAATGGTGGAGATTCAAAATTGAGTGGGATTACTTTATTCTAATTGGAAATGATTTCTACTGGAAAATCAGGGGAAATGAGTGTGGGAATTCAAAGTGAATTGTCCCAGAATTTTCGGTAGGACAGATAAGTGAGACTGATCACTTGCACATCATGGTAAAATAAGTTAATAGCAATACTCATGGTAAAAACATGTCCACTAGATAGTTCAGTCATTATGGTAAAAAATCGAATTAGGAACAATAAACATGGTAATATTTATTGACTTGAGAACTTTAATCGTGGAATAAGATATGGATACAATACCTTCCAATAATCATGGTAAAACTCACACCTCACATGTTTTATTTTTACCATGATTTATATTAGTCTTCCTTAGGTCGATAAAACTTGTTATTTTTTTTTTCCTACCTTCTATAAGAGAGCCGCTGCACGGGCCTACATAGATAACGGGGTATGTACAAGGACAACGTACATATTTCTTATCTATAAGGCTCGTGCAACAACTATAGTATTCTATAATATTTACCATGAATTAACCATGTTACAAAAAATTATCTACAATATTTTTTTTTCATAGGATTAAAAATATCAAAATAAATTCCAGTTTTATGGTTAAAAAACACTTAATGACTTGTAAACATGGTAGTAATAATTATTATTGAATTAACAACTTGAATCATGGTAAAAAAAAATGTCAAAAACCATTGATATGATTATTGGTTCGATTTTAACCATGATCGCTGGAGTATATTCAAGGATCATGGTAAACTTTTATTTCAATTCCCTTTTAGGGATTTAGCTCACGCATGCGACTCCCTTAAAAATCGTAACCATGATTGCTGGATCAAGGATTTTTGAATAAAAACATAAAGAATTACAACAAAAATCATGTATATTTTCATCCCCAAAATCTTTACCCTATAGGCAAAGAAATTTTGGATGAAAACATAATTAATTTTGGATGAAAACATTCGTTTTAGTCCTTAATCTCCTATTATATATTTATATATATAATCAAGGGCAAAAGTGAATTTATTTGAATTTCAGGATGAAAACATAACTCCAAAAAGAGCGCAAGATGAAACTCTAACTTGGAGGTGAGTGGAGGATAATTATTTAAGTGGTCCTAAAATTGTGGGGT
This sequence comes from Vaccinium darrowii, assembly GCA_020921065.1. Classification (NCBI taxonomy): domain Eukaryota; kingdom Viridiplantae; phylum Streptophyta; class Magnoliopsida; order Ericales; family Ericaceae; genus Vaccinium; species Vaccinium darrowii. The sequence continues at coordinate 322,129 of CM037155.1, forward strand.
TTGGGGAGTTCTTTTTTTCAACATAAAAAAAAATTACTTTTTCGAATCTGATTACAAATATTAAAGGAATCCAAAACTCGAGACATTACGACAGAGCAATGAGCAAATCATAGAAGATAGCGTCCCATGCACCAACAATTATAGAAATAACTATTCGGAATTGGCAAGGAACCAACCAAAACACCAAAATATATCCCACCCTACCTACCCTTATAAGACCCCAACATAATAGGACCCCAACAACCACCAAAAATGGGCAGAACCCAACACCTCATTAGGCGAAGTTGCTACCGCCAATGGATAATGAAACAGCGACAACAACATATTTGAACACAACACGTTTATTCAATCAAATTCTACTTCCATTTGAGGACAAACTTCATTAACGGCATTGTTGTACATTTCAGAAGGGGGGAAATAACCTTTAAAAAATTGAGATAAAACTTAAGTCTACATTGACTTAGGTAAAAATATGAGTAAATTTAGTTTGAAAGGTTTGAGTAAATGAGTCGAGTGAATTTTTGAGAAGTTTTAGTTAAATTTTGAGCTTGAGTAAAAAATAAATGTGAGTTTTTTTCTTCGTTGTCTTCTTCTTGTTTTGTTAACCTTAAACCAAATCTTCCTTAATACTTTGACTATTGATGTTAAGTTTCCATTACAAGTAACGTATACACATTGTAATTAAAAAAACTTATTGTTTCCAGTAAATATCAAATAAATTGATGTATGTTAAGAGAATGACTTATGGAAGAATGAAAATTGGACTGCAAACGAATTAAGCTGCTCGCGAGCAGCTCATGGCTTGGCTCAGCTGCTTCAATAATTGAACCGTGCTCGATCTCTAGTTTTAGGCTTGTTAGTAAACGAGCTCGGTAAAGTTTGGCTCGGCTCGCAAAAGTTCGGCTCGTTTATATAGGTTCAGCTCGTTAAATGAGGCTCGTCAAGTAAATTACTCTGGCTCGGCTCGTCAAGGGCTCGAGCGAACTCGAACTCGATTTTGGCTCGTTTACTAAACGAGCCGACTCAGCTCGTTTGCACCCCTAGAAAGAAACAAGATTGAAAAATACTGAAAATACAAAAAATACAGTAGTGTAATCTTATTATAATCTGGAAAGTGGTGGCAAGCTCATGCGGAAGAGCTCTTGGATGCCCCACACTGCATCCCGGGATCGAGTTCCATTCTCTCCTCCCCTATGTAATAAATTGGGAATGACGAATGACCAAAAAAAAAAATTTATTATAATTTGAGTCATTTAGGCTTTGTTTGGAAGTTAGAGAAAAGAAAGAAAAAGAAGGGAAAGTTTAAAAATTTTCCTCCCCTTTGTTTGGTTTGAGAGGAAAAAGAAGAGAAAATAAGTAAATAAAGTGCTAAGAAGAAATTTTCTCCTTATTCTCACACTTTTCTTCTTTTTATCTTCCTTTCCTCTTTCTCATTTTCTACAAGCGCCAAACAGAGCCTTTCATTTTACTATTCGTCATTTCTAATTCCCCGCCACCACTCTCTCTCTCTCTCCCTCCCTGACAACTGCCACTCGATTGTACCGCCGTGTCGCCTCCAAAAAAACAACAGACTCCAACTCAATCACATGATAAAATCCAAATTCGTTTCATTTTTCCCAATTCGACCCCCGCAAAACAAGGGAGCAACAAAAGAAAACCCACATCATCAATATGCGAATCATCGCCTCTACCAATTGGTTTCGACGTCTTCTTACCCTATGCCCAAATTCTCCATCAATCTCAAACCACCCCCACCAACACTGCAGAAGACGAATCTTCACTCGAGCCCATCACCAGCTCGATAAACTTATTAGGGTTTCTAACAATGCTCCCCCTTTTTACTTTTCGTTAGTTCGTTCCAATTTGTATTCCTCATCGTCTGGTTCTGATTCAAAGATGGGATTCTTGAAATGGTACTTGGGTATGCTGGAGTCTCGTCCTGTTATCACTAAAGCTATCTCTTCTTCACTTATTTACGCAGCTGCCGACTTAACATCTCAGGTATAGCAAAAAAAAAAAAAAAACAACCCATGGTAGCCATATTTGTAACTTTGATTTATTATGGATTATTGAATTGAGGAATTTTCATCTGGGTGCATTTCCAATTAGATATTTTATGGTTGGCTATTTATGTAAGTCTCGTCAAATCAAGTTGAGGGTCCTGTCAAGGAGTGCCAAAATGACATTGCTTAACAGTTAACGAGTGTCCTTACGGTGTTATTCAACAGAGTTCTACAATAGAATGCATCCTTCATGAAAATGCACTTTCTTTAAAACTTATAAGTTATAACCATTTCAAAGCATGTTAACGAACGGATTAACATGATGATTGGTAGGGGCTTATTGGTTGGTGATGTACCGAATTTCGACACAATTGTGTGGAAAGTGGCCATGTCCTCTTAAGGACTTATTGGTTGGTGATCTAGTAAGGGTGCATCATGCATGGTTATGGTATTTATATGCTACTATGTCCATAGGACTGTATCAATTACTTCAGTGTACAGGAAGAGTGCGAAAAGTGGTTGAAAATTTGAAATGCTGAAACGAACATATATATGGACACAACAGAAGTACAAGGAGGCAGTCTGCTTGCCGAAATAGAGTATGGCTTAGTCTAATTGGTCAGATTCTCGGATTTGATTTGGTATCTTGGAATTTTTTTTGACAAATGAGGTGAATGAATTGGGGATCTAGGCCGGTCAAAACATTTGATTCCCAACCCTCAAACAGATTAGAAAAAGGAAGTTCAATATTAATGGTAGGAATCAGATGTATCTTTACTTGGTGAATCTAGACAACTACTTCTGAATTCCATTTTTTCACTAACCATAAGTATTATAATCACTAACAGATGATTACGTTGCCACCTTCTGGCTCTTTTGACTCAATAAGAACATTGCGCATGGCGGGTTTTGGGATGCTTCTTGTAGGGCCGTCACAACACATGTGGTTTAACTTCATAGCAAGAATCCTACCAAAGCGTGACATGGTTACTACCTTGAAGAAACTGAGTATGGGACAGGTTCTCTATGGACCCTGTGTTAATGGTGTTTTCTTCTCCTACAATGCAGCTCTACAAGGTACACTACCATTTTTGTCCTGTATAAAATACAGATTTTCACTAATAATGCTGCCTGTCTTCTCTCCATCTCTCTCTGTTTCTTGGAACTAATGCCTTGGTTGCAGCTTAAATAAATTTTATTCGTGCATATTGTTACAAAAATATGGTGAGAGCTTTCAATGTAAAATTTACTAAAATGCTCAGCCGGGGTGCATTCTGTATCATGACTAGCTAAATGCACTTAAGAATGGCAGGAGATTGTTGGTTTAGTAATATGAATTTGACCTCCATCAGTTGTCACTGCAGTTGCAGATTGCTCTACTACTTCTGCAGTTTTATGGTATACATTTTCTTTTTCATTTTATTCAAAATGCTTTGCAGCTAGTTTTCTATGCACAAGTCATGCATTGAGAATGAGGCGATTGCAGCTCTTAGTTTAATCTTGCCCAAATAATTTTGAATAAGAGATTTGACAGTGGTATGCTTTGCATGGTGTTTTTTTTCCATACCACCGCTTTTTTTGTTTTTCTTTTTTGTTTCTCATGGCTTCCTGTTGTGCTCATTAGTGAGATGTTCTAGACCATGAATGAAGGAAGCATGATAATGAGCACATAAATTGATTTGGGTCTCTAAGCTTGCCCTCCCTGATGTCTATCGACTGTGATTTGAGGGCATGGTTCTGCAGCAAAACATCCATGTAGCTTCTTGGCTCTTGGAGGTTTGGGGGGCCACTGTTTCAGTGGTATTTTGAGAGCAGCCACTTTGTGCATTATTGCCAAAGGTTAGGTCTGTCTCCAATCATCCCCCACCCATACCCCCAATGATGGGGGACTAGATGGGTTATGCTATTATTGTTCTCATGGCTTCCTAACTGACATCCATGATTTTCTTGTGCTCTTCCACAAGTGAAATTGCCCAAGACAATTGATAGGTTTCATCATTAATTTCCAGAGATGGTATGAAAGGAGAGCAGCACTGTGCTAAAATAAAAGAGAAGATGATCCACAGAAGTCAAATTTTTTGTACTACTAAATACCGTGTTTATTCTAACGGCTCCAAAAACTGTTTATTTATCTTTCTATGTTCTACCAATGAAAACCGAATACTGTTTAGCCTGAAGGCTTACAATCTCACTTATGACAGCAATTTATATTCAACTAGTTCTAATTCCCTAGTACAATGGATTGTCTTAACAATAGGACCCACTTTAGGACTAAATGCTGCAGTATGAGGCAGTTAAGTCTGGGTAATTCAGCTCTAAAGCACTAGTCAATTCCTAATGAAACATAGAAGTTACCAAAAATTGCAACTTAAGTCCAAATTTGGCTTCTGCCAAGCCTGTGAAACATATTAAAACAAATGGTGCCCATGAACCATATTAAAACAAATGGTGCCCATGTTGGACACCTCTTGGTGAAGATTTAACAAAGATATATTTCCTTATACATTGATAGTTTGATGCATGGAATTTGGATTAACAGTAACACTGCTGGAGTTTCGTGGGTTATGTCTAATCAAACTAGGGCGGTTTGGATCAATTCTGGAATTCTGGTGAAGTAGGAACTTTGCAAAAATTACTATTTACCATTCTATGGTACAATTTATCTGGTGCATCGCTGCTCCAGCCCCTAGACAATAACCTAGGTCACCACAATCACATGATTTCTAATGTTCAGATTTTTTTTCCAGTTTAATATTTTGTTTGTTTTTTCGCCCAGTTTTGGTGGTAATTTCAGTTTCCTGCTTTATTGTGCAAAATGTTAAACTTCAATTTCATTTGAACCATATTGAGAAAGCGTGCTGGTACCAATCTCAGGTGAAAGTGGGACCGAGATTGTAGCCAGATTGAAGCGAGATCTTCTTCCAACACTGATGAAAGGTCTTATGTTCTGGCCGATGTGTGATTTTCTTACTTATAAAGTCATTCCCGTCCACTTACAGGTAACATCTTGTCCTTTTGTTTGAATTTAAAGAGATACTTCTCCTGGACAAGAGCTAACATAGAATTCAGGGTCCCAATTGCATACTCCTTTATTTTGGGTATTGATTTTCGCACTCCCTTATGTTTACACTTGTTTTGGACTTAGTCAATTTTCATGTGTATTTACAACATTGTCTTTTTTTTGATCGGCAACATTGTCTTTCAATGTCCATGTTTTACGAATGGTGCAGTATATTGTAAATAGAAATGAAGAAAGAAAGATAAAAAAAAAGTATAGAATAACAAAGGGACTGCGAAAATTAATTACCATTTGGTAGTGTTACATGGTTGAACATCTTTGTACACATAGCTGTAATTTCTTTGGGACTTGTTTTCAAACTGATCAGCTGAAATGTGCTATGTACTTTCTTGGCAGCCATTGATAAATAGCTGTTTTTCGTATATTTGGACCATATATCTGACTTATGTGGCTAGCTTGAAGAAAGCGAGTATCGATTAGCTATGGAGTTTTTGGAGTTTTGCAAGTACGGATATGCAAATTTTGGAAGGAAAGAAGAGAAGAATGACCTAAGAAGGAAGAGATATTAGCAGATTTTTTACCTCTCCATAGTTGCAGGTTCTTTCACTTCCAGTCGCGGAGAATCACAGTTCTGTTTTTAACTTTTTCCTGTACATATTTCCTTGTTCCTTCATTGGATGATCGAAATAACTGAGAAAAAGCTGTCCAAAAAAAAAAAAAATGTTGTTCAAAATAAAGAAATAACTGAGAAAAAGCACGACCAGAGGCTGAGGTTCTTTGAAGTAATACCATTCTGTCAGCAGATAAGATATTAGAGGATGCTTGTGCGAAATGGCTGTGGTAGGGTCTTCGGACTTCGGTGCGGGCATGTGAGCTAAGATTGTGGTTCATGAGATCAGTACCAGGTTAACATAAAATTTTGGAAAAGAAAATAGAAGAAGCAAAAAACTCTCCTCAGTTCAACTTCAAAAAAGGTCAATTTGTTTTTTTTTTTTTTTAATACTTAAAATCATCGCGAAGTTAAATTTCTTTGGGTCAGAATCTTTTAGGTTGGTTCATTTTATTAACGCATTGACATGAACTATAGATTTTGTAGGGCTCGTTAAGAAGAGCATCCAGTAAAAAAATTGTCTTGATCGGACATTGATAGGTATAAAAAACCCCCATATTTTTAGCTTTTGATACTTATCGATGTCCGAATAGGATAATTTTTACTCGATGCTTTTCTCAAGAAGTTCTACAACACCTATGGTTAAGATCAATCGATTACCGAGCGCACAATTGTATAAATTTTCTTGAAGATTCTTTCAAATTACAGGGTTCAGAATTCTGAATGAAAATCAAATGAATTAGATCAATTATGTAAAAATATCCAATGGGCCTGATTTTTTTCAAGACCACTTGAATAATTATTTTAAAATTATTTAACGGTTCGGATCGTTTGTGTGGGACCTAAAAGTGGGTCCCACAAGATCGCATTTGGCCATAAAACGGGGCCATTTTGTGCCACACAGCAGCAGCTGCTATGGCTCGAATCGGAGTAAATGTTTTTTTTGAACGACAAAAAGGTGCGAGGGGGCAACCAGTGTAGCAGCCTCCCTTGGGCATGACCATAGGGACTCCTGACCCGCTGTGGAATGTCCGATTCGAGCCATAGCTAGCTATTGTCCTTCCGGACTACATGTTTGCTTGATCGTTCTTCGCATGTGGTTCGTGTTGTGGTTAGGCCAATTTCTTAACCCAATAAATTTGGCTTACCTACTATTTTAGTCCCTATAATTATAGGTAGGTTTCAATTTGATCCTTATATTTTTAGATGTCACAATTTCATCCTTATATGTCAGTTTCAATTTGGTCTTTACATTTTTAAACGTTTCAATTTCATCCTTAAGGTGTCACTTTGAATTTTTCTAATGAGAAAATATTTATTATGGCTATTTTAAGTATGACTTCTTCAATTCTTTTCAAGATAAATATATTTTCTTCCTCTTTTGCGTATATTAGTATATAGAGTTATTGATTTCTTTTATAAAAAGTAAGGAAGAGTATGTAATGTGTTGATTCGATTTCTAATTTAGTTATTTGTTTTTCTTTATCCCCAATTATATGCCTTTTTTTGTTATGGCTTGAAGATTCTTTCATAGAATGTGGATGATTGTCAATTTCCAACCCCAACCCCAACCCCAACCCCAACCAATGATTTGAAAAGGCTCTTAATTGCTAGGTGACTTTTCCAACCCCTTTGGGTTTCTCCCCTACTCTTTGTAGTACTTGGAAAAAAATATTAGAAGTGCTTTAGGTCCTTCTCCACCCACATTTGGGTAGCAGAGGCGGCTCTAAGAAGAGCCGAGGGTGGTCACTCGAACACCCTGAAAAAAATAATTTTTTTAGAAATACATGTAAAAATTTATTTATTTATTAACTTTTGTCATTTTGAATACCCTAACCAAATATTTGAACACTCTACCCAAAATGTTTGAACACATTACCCAAAAATTTTGAACACCCAATCCTAATGACGGAATTCACCATGCGCTATTTGATACTCCATTAGAGAATAGTATAAATTGGATATTTGAGAATTTCGGTGTTCCTTTGTCTCAACACATTTAGCTCAAAGAGATAAAAACATTTTTAACTATCTCTCTTTAATCTATTTATACTTATTCCAAATGATTACTCATTACATTATAAAATATAGATCAATAATTTAATATATGCGCGCTATCTTTTTTTGTGAAACACTTTAATATATATGCACAGAGGGTATATAGACACAATAGATTTGGATTATTACATAGGCCATTCATAGGTTTGATTCTTTTTTAATTTTTGTTTGGTAGTTGGAACCATGGACAAGTTTGTGATAAGAAAATCTAGAATGGTGCAAAAGTCATTTCCTATTGAAACTTTTTTGATAATAACAACCCCTAAAACTCGTCGAAGTGAAGCCGTATTGACTTGAAATTGTTGTTTTTTCAGTAGCATTGTTGTATTAGTAGAATTTTATTTATATTTATTTATGTACAATTATGATTTCTAGAGGACATTCGCTTTGCCCGGTTTATGTGTGTGGCGATGCATAAATAGACCCTGGGATTAGTGGCAACAATGTTTTGATTTAACCAAAAAAAAAAAAAGTTGGACGCATGAACATCATTTTGCCATCTTTTTTAAATTTCTTGCACGAAGGTGTTAAATGTGTTATGCTCTCACAACTATCGTGTCTGACCACACAGTTTTTGCAATAATAATATCCAATGCAAGACTCATAAATTGAATGGTATGGATTAACCGTTGTAAGCCTACGAAAGATCCACGAAGGCCCAAAATTGGATAGGACTGGATGGATCAGGACTAGAGAGTAGTCTTTCCCTGTCGAATGGCACCATTTTCTCATACCTTCCCTTATGTGTGTGAAATACGGTTTAGAAAGATCAATTCCTAGCCTATTCTCTCTTAGTCAGTAAATGCAAGTGGAAGAGGGTGGGATGGAAACAGCCAAACGGGTCATGGCCCAACTCAAGTCTTCGTCTTTTCATAACAAAATTGCTCAATTTAGATTCCTTCCCCTTTACACATGAGTGCGCACAGGATAGTCCGGACCACCCAGTTATATAAAAAATGATTTCTAGAGGACCATAGTAGAATTTCTGAACACCTTTAAGAGAATCCATGGAGCTGCCACTAGTGCAAAAGACTCGTGGATCAAAAAAAAAAAAATAGTACAAAGGACACGCCGGTCCTTCCGGGGTAACATCTTGAGCAATCAACCTTAACTTCCAAAGAAAAAAAGGTCAAGACCACAATACAGGACCCCAAAAGCCAAGTCTATGGTCTCTGTCTTCAAGTTAAAACTTCTCTTCTCCTCCATCCACGTCATGTTTAGTATCCACAAGTACTTGAAAGGGATAGATGTATGTAAAACAAACTTCCTACTGTAAATTCAAATCTAACACTAATACAAGTTGAAAAATTCTGTTCTTCCCAACTGCTGTGTAGTATGAGTTTGTGGAAACAATGTTTTGATTTAACAAAAAAAAAATAACAATAATTGGACACACGAACATCATTTTTGCCATACTTTTTAAATTTCTTGCACGAAGGTGTTAAATGTGTTATGCTCTCGCAGCTATCGTGTCTGACCACACAGTTTTTGCAATAATAATATCCAATGCAAGACTCATAAATTGAATGGTATGGATTAACCGTTGTAAGCCTACGAAAGATCCACGAAGGCCCAAAATTGGATGGGACTGGATGGATCAGGACTAGAGAGTAGTTTTTCCCTGTTGAATGGCACCATTTTCTCATACCTTTCCTTATGTGTGTGAAATACGGTTTAGAAAGATCAAACCCTAGTCTATTCTCTCTCAGTCAGTAAATGCAGGTGGAAGAGGGTGGGATGGAAACAGCCAAACGGGTCATGGCCCAACTCAAGTCTTCGTCTTTTCATAACAAAATTGCTCAATTTAGATTCCTTCCCCTTTACACATGAGTGCGCACAGGATAGTCCAGACCATCAAGTTATATAAAAAATGATTTCTAGAGCACCGTAGTAGAATTTCTGAACACCCCTCAAGAGAATCCATGGAGCTGCCACTAGTGCAAAAGACTCGTGGATCAAAAAAAAAAAAAATAGTACAAAGGACACGCCGGTCCTTCCGGGGTAACATCTTGAGCAATCAACCTTAACTTCTAAAGAAAAAAAGGTCAAGACCACAATACAGGACCCCAAAAGCCAAGTCTATGGTCTCTGTCTTCAAGTTAAAACTTCTCTTCTCCTCCATCCACGTCATGTTTAGTATCCACAAGTACTTGAAAGGTATAGATGTATGTAAAATAAACTTCCTACTGTAAATTAAAATCTAACACTAGTACAAGCTGAAAAATTCTTTTCTTCCCAACTGCTGTGTAGTATGTATTTGTGGCAACAATGTTTGGATTTAACCAAAAAAAAAAAAAAAAAAAGGGGCACAAACATCATTTTTGCCATCCTTTTTAAATTTCTTGCACGAAGGTGTCAAATGTGTTATGCTCTCACAACAATCGTGTTTGACCACATAGTTTTTGCAATAATAATATCCAATGCAAGACTCAAAAATTGAATGGGATGGACTAACCGTTGTAAGCCTACGAAAGATCCACGAAGGCCCAAAATTGGATGGGACTGGATGGATCAGGACTAGAGAGTAGTCTTTCCCTGTTGAATGACACCATTTTCTCATACATTTCCTTATGTGTGTGAAATACGGTTTAGAAAGATCAATCCCTAGTCTATTCTCTCTCAGTCAGTAAATGCAAGTGGAAGAGGATGGGATGGAAACAGCCAAACGGGTCATGGCCCAACTCAAGTCTTCGTCTTTTCATAACAAAATTGCTCAATTTAGATTCCTTCCCCTTTACACATGAGTGCGCACAGGATAGTCCGGACCATCCAGTTATATAAAAAATGATTTCTAGAGGACCGTAGTAGAATTTCTAAACACCCTCAAGAGAATCCATGGAGCTGCCACTTGTGTAAAAGACTTGTGGATCAAAAAAAAAAAAAAAAACAGTACAAAGGACACACCGGTCCTTCGGGGGTAACATCTTGAGCAATCAACCTTAACTTCCAAAGAAAAAAAGGTCAAAACCACAATACAGGACCCCAAAAGCCAAGTCTATGGTCTCTATCTTCAAGTTAAAACTTCTCTTCTCCTCCATCCACGTCATGTTTAGTATCCACAATTACTTGAAAGGTATAGATGTATGTAAAAAAATAAACTTCCTACTGTAAATTCAAACCTAACACTAATACAAGTTGAAAAATTCTGTTCTTCCTAACTGCTGTGTAATATGAGTTTGTGGCAACAATGTTTTGATTTAACAAAAAAAAATTGGACACACGAACATCATTTTTGCCATCCTTTTTAAATTTCTTGCACGAAGGTGTTAAATGTGTTATGCTCTCACAGCTATCGTGTCTGACCACACAGTTTTTGCAATAATAATATCCAATGCAAGACTCATAAATTGAATGGTATGGATTAACCGTTGTAAGCCTACGAAAGATCCACGAAGGCCAAAAATTGGATGGGACTGGATGGATCAGGACTAGAGAGTAGTCTTTCCCTGTCGAATGGCACCATTTTCTCATACCTTTCCTTATGTGTGCGAAATACGGTTTAGAAAGATCAATCCCTAGTCTATTCTCTCTCAGTTAGTAAATGCAAGTGGAAGATGGTGGGATGGAAACAGCCAAACGGGTCATGGCCCAACTCAAGTCTTCGTCTTTTCATAACAAAATTGCTCAATTTAGATTCCTTCCCCTTTACACATGAGTGCGCACAAGATAGTCCGGACCATCCAGTTATATAAAAAATGATTTCTAGAGGACCGTAGTAGAATTTCTGAACACCCTCAAGAGAATCCATGGAGCTGCCACTAGTGCAAAAAACTCGTGGATCAAAAAAAAAAAAAAAATAGTACAAAGGACACGCCGGTCCTTCCGGGGTAACATCTTGAGCAATCAACCTTAACTTCCAATGAAAAAAATGTCAAGACCACAATACAGGACCCCAAAAGCCAAGTCTATGGTCTCTGCCTTCAAGTTAAAACTTCTCTTCTCCTCCATCCACATAATGTTTAGTATCCACAAGTACTTGAAATGTATAGATGTATCTAAAATAAACTTCCTACTGTAAATTCAAATCTAACACTAATACAAGTTGAAAAATTCTGTTCTTCCCAACTGCTGTGTAGTATGAGTTTGTGGCAACAATGTTTTGATTTAACCAAAAAAAAAAAAAAAAAAAGGACGCATGAACATCATTTTTGCCATCCTTTTTAAATTTCTTGCACGAAGGTGTTAAATGTGTTATGCTCTCACAGCTATCGTGTCTGACCACACAGTTTTTGAAATAATAATATCCAATGCAAGACTCATAAATTGAATGGTATGAATTAACCGTTGTAAGCCTACGAAAGATCCACGAAGGCCCAAAATTGGATGGGACTGGATGGATCAGGACTAGAGAGTAGTATTTCCCTGTCGAATGGCACCATTTTCTTATACCTTTCCTTATGTGTGTGAAATACGGTTTAGAAAGATCAATCCCTAGTCTATTCTCTCTCAGTCAGTTAATGCAAGTGGAAGGGGATGGGATGGAAACAGCCAAACGGGTCATGGCCCAACTCAAGTCTTCGTCTTTTCATAACAAAATTGCTCAATTTAGATTCCTTCCCCTTTACACATGAGTGCGCACAGGATAGTCCGGACCACCCAATTATATAAAAAATTATTTCTAGAGGACTGTAGTAGAATTTCTGAACACGCTCAAGAGAATTCCTGGAGCCGCCTCTGCAAAGAAGGACCCTATGCTTGAGGAGCACTGAGACATTTACTGCACCCATAGCCGGCTCTGGACAAAAGCCCAAGAAAACCGCGGCTTTGGCCCCTAAAAAACATGTGAAAAATAGGAACCCAAAATGTTTAGGCCCTTATTATTATTATCTGAAGTACCATTAGGACCAATTAATTTTAGTTTATGACTGGCTCTCTTCATTAAATAGGCCGAATCCAATCTTTAGTGGGGCCTAACAAATGCGATAGCAATATTGAAATTACTGATAACTTGAGGCTTAGTTTTGAAATATGACCAAAAGAGGTGCCATGCTGTGTATTGTACTTTATGAGAGACTGAGATGGAAAGCAACTAAAGAAGAAATAATTGAAATCAACTATATTGACGAAGACGAAGATGAAGACAAAGGCGACGACGGTTGGAGAAGATGTAGGAGCCCTATTTTTCCGATATGGCATTTGAATTCACATAAAATGAATATTGTAAGAGAGTGATTGACAAATGACAAGCACTATTTGACTGAGACTTGTACTGCACCCAAAGCCGGCTCTGGGTGAAAGCCCAAGAAATGCGGTTTTGGATCCTAAAAAACGTGTGAAAAATAGGTACCCCAAATACCCCAAATATTTAAGCCCCTTATTATTATCTTAAGTATCTGGACCAATTATTTTTAATTTATGGCTGTCTCTCTACATTAAAATAGGCTGAATCCAAGCTTTAGGGGGGGCCAAACAAATGCGATAGCAATGTTGAAATTGCTGATAACTTGAGGCCTAGTTTTGAAATATGACCGAAAGAGGTGCCGTGCCGTATATTGTACTTTATGAGAGACTGAGATGGAAAGCAACTAAAGAAGAAACGATTGAAATCAACTACATTGACGAAGACGAAGATGAAGATGAAGACAAAGACGACGACGATTGGAGTTGGAAATAACTTTCCTACAGGTATAAACGAAATATATGGTTTTCATATATAAGTTCTTTTAATCATAGGTACAAGAAGATTTATAATTGTTCGAGACTCGAATCTGAGAGTTACAGTTCCCAAAACTAGCCACCTCCATCCTACAAGAAGATTTGGGATGCTTCTTGTAGGGCCGTCACAACACATGTGGTCCGACTTCACAGCCAGAATCCTACAGTAACTACCTTGAAGTAACTCAGTACAGGGCAGGCTATGGACCCTAACTTTTTTTCTGACTTTTTTTCCACAAGCGAAAAAGGACCGAGCTGCTCGTGGCTTGGCTCGATTTAATAGGTAATCGAGCTGTGGTCGATTTTCAGGCTCATTTAATTAACTAGCTCGGCTTGATTGTATAGGCTTGGCTCGTTTATGACAGAGCCGAGCTCGAGCTCGATTTTCGGCTCATTTAGGTAACGAGCCGAGCTCGAACACTACAAAATTTGACTCGACTCGTTTGCACCCCTGCGCACACTCCCCCTTTAAGTGCGGATGGTAAAAAGAGAAGTCCAGAAATAAATTCCCCGTGTGGGGCATACTTAAAACCGTGTCTTTCTAGGCTATAATAGACCGATTAATCAGTTTCAGAGTCCACTTGGGAGGGGCCAACCACAAGTTTCCATACAGACTGCCCAATTCAGGGGTTCATAGAATGTGGATAAGCGTCAATTTCAAACCCCGAACCCAACCAATGATTTTCTAAGGCTCTTAATTGCTAGGTGACTTTTCCAGCCCCTTTGGTTTTCTCCCCTACTCTTTGTACTTGGAAAAAATATTAAAAGTGCTTTAGACCCTTCCCCACCGGCATGAACGAACGACCCTTTGCTCGAGGAGCACTGAGACATTTACTGCACCATAGTCGGGTCCGGCTGAAAGTACAAGAAAACCGTGGCTTCGGACCCTAAAAAACATGTGAAAAATAGGAACTCAAAATATTTAAGCCCCTTATTATTATTATTATATTAAGTATTAGGACCAATTAATTTATGACTGGCTCTCTTCATTAAATTGGCTGAATCCAAGCTTTAGTGGGGCCTAACCAATGCGATAGCAATATTGAAATTACTGATAACTTGAGGCCTAGTTTTGAAATATGATCGAAAGAGGTGCCGTGCCGTGTATTGTACTTTATGAGAGAGTGAGAGACTGAGATGGAAAACAACTAAAGAAGAAACAATTGAAATCAACTACATTGACGAAGACGAAGATGAAGACAAAGACGACGGCTGCTGGAGGAGATGTAGAAGCCCTATTTTTCCGATATGGCATTTGACTTCCTTGTCCACGGTAATTTCATAGAAAGAGAGAGCGCATCAGATTTTTATTTTGGTGAGGTAAAGTTACGGATCTCGTGGTAAGATGTAGCCCTATTTAAACAAAGCAAGGGCCATGTGAATGCATAGCTATAAGCATTAAAATTGAACACTTTGTGAAGGTTTTTGTGGGTGGTGATGGAGTACGTTCAACGTTTATTGATGAGGTTGTTTTTGATATTGGTGATTATGTTTACTGTAGAAAATGGATGTAATGGGTGTTGGGAAAAAGAAAGATCTGCTCTTTTGCAACTTAAAGAGTCCATCAACTTCCCAAATGGCACTTCATTGCCATCTTGGGAGGAAGATGATTACTTGGACTGCTGTCAATGGGAACGCGTTGAGTGTCATCCCATAACAGGTCGAGTTATCAAACTTTCGCTCAATCAGACAAGGGATTGGGTTTTTGACCTGCAGATAAGGGATCAGTTATCACTAGATTTATATTGGCAGCTAAATGCCTCTGTTCTTCTCCCCTTTGAATCTCTCCAAAGCCTAGACTTGTCTCGTAACGGATTGAGCGGTTTCGTTGGAAACGAAGGTATGGTTTCTGACTTCTTATGCCTGATTAAATCAAACTTAACCTAGATTTGAAGTTAGTGATTTAACCTCTTCCAAATCACCTTCACAAAAAAATAAATAAATAAATAAATGTGTAGTCAGCAAACTGTAGATGGGTTATGGTTTCAGAATATTGGCCAATTGAATCCCTCTATGCTCAGCCGCCACCCTTTTCGAAAACCCACCCTCCTCCTTCCGCCTCCACTCTCCTCCACCTTCCATCTCCTCCTCCTACGCTCTGGAGGGGTCATAGAGGACGCTGAGATGAAGTAGGGGTGACTTGACTCTTTCTCCGGCGATAAGTTTCTAGATCCGAGGCGCCGTTTCCGGCGACAAGATGGTGACCGGAGTTTTCATTTTTTAATTTTTCTTTTTGAGTTTTCTTGTGGTGCTCTTTGAGGGTAGTTTTCATCCCCTTTGCGGGACTTTTCTCATCCTGATGTGGGTGTTATTTCGGAATTCACGATAACGGATTTTGTATGCATTGATCTGGCATCTGTGCCTCCTTAGGTGCTTATTTTTTATGTCATTGACTGGCTTTATTTGGTCGAACTTTATGTGTCGGTTCTGCTCTGCAATATGTGCTTGCGTCTCTAGGATAGGGATTAGATATCTTCTTTTGATGTTAATTTGTTGGTGTGATGCTTGTATGTCTATTTGGAATTTTGTCATGACTGATCCTAAGGTGGATATATTTTGTACTAATGTCTTACATATAATAATTAGCAGGCTTAGTCCCTAAATTATCATCTACAAAGCGTGACAAATGAAACATTAACCCTTGACTTATCTACGGGCGGCTGCTGGACACCCTGGGTGTTCAATTGGACCGGCCCCATAAGAATCTAACAGCATTTAAAGATTTCGAACTTAAAACTTAAGTGCGAGTCAACCCCCAAATCCCTAAATTTCTAGTTATTATTACCATGGTCAGTGGCATAGCCACTATATGGGGTACCTACCCCACTGAAATGTTCAGATTTTTTTTTTACTTCGCAAATCATACTTGAAATTATTTTTACGTCCTCCAATGACAAAATTATAATGGATGCGACTGCTAGTATTAAGATGTCATTATCTATAGCAAGAATTACAGGAGAAATCAAATCGTATGAGTGATGGAATGAGACTTTATTTTGTGGTTACCAAAACTTTCCAAACACATATACTCAACGTGGTCTATAATAAAAACTTACATCAGTAACTTCATTCATAAATATGTTAGTTTTCTGGGAAATCTTTACATCCATCAAAAGTGTGTACCTTATGCATTTATTGTATTGTCTATATTGTGCCACCTCATGACAATTGTAACATTTTTTAGTATCTCATAACTTTTCAACAATATAATTCAAAACATTTTTCTCTTGCAGGTCTTGGAATATTGTCAAATTTGAGAAATTTGGAGGACCTTGATCTTGGAGGCAACGATCTTGATAATAGCATTCTAGCGTCTTTGAATAAGCTTTCGAACCTCAAAATTCTAAATTTGACTCAAAACGAATTGAATGGGTCAATTTCTATTGACGGTAGGTTCATAACATACAATTTGTTATCACACCCAAAACCATAAGGTAGAATACAATCTTTCTTTTTTTCTGAAAATACTTTGGACAGAGTTGTTTGGACACGGATTCAGACACTTATAGATGTAAGTGCTGGCGTCGGATATCTGTGAGTCTCGTGTGCATCAACCGACTTAGAATACATCTATATCCGGAACTAAACACATCTTTGTCCGTAGTATATCTGTTCTCTTCCTGATTCATAATTTCCCCCCCCCCCCCCCCCCCTTTTTGAAGTGTTCTGTGGTCTATTTGTTTCCTTTTTTGAACACATGCAGAACTCGATGGCTTGAAAAACTTGAAGGAGCTGGACTTGAGTTCCAACCACATTGCCAGTATCGTAACTGCCAACGGTATGGAGTTGAAATGTTCACAAGACTACTTCTCTCTCTCTCTCTCTCTGTTTGTGGAAGAAACAGAATAAGTAGCGTTATAGGAGCCGTTGCTCAATTTGGCACAATAATTAGCAGGCTTAATCCCTAAATTATCATCTGCAACGCGTGACAAATGAAACATTTACCATTGACTCATGCACAGGCGACTGGACACCCTGGGTGTTCAATTGGACCGACCCCATAAGAATCGACAACATTGGAAGATTTCGTACCTAAAACTTAAGCAGCAGCAAACCCCTAATTTTCTAGTTAAATATGCCCAACGGGGTACCTACCCCACTGAAATTTTTAGATTTTTTTTTTCCACTTCACAAATCATACTTGAAATGACCTTTACATCCTCCAATGACGAAATTATAATGGATGCGACCACTACTAGTATTAAGATGGCATTATGTAAGAGTAGTAGCAAGAATCACAGGAGAAATCAAATGGTCGACGAACGTATATGAGTTATAGAATGAGACTTTATTTTGTGGTTACCAAAACTTTCCAAACACATATACCCATCGTGGACTATGATAAAAATTTACATCCGTACATACTTCGTTCATAACTATGTTAGTTTTTGGGGAATGGCTACAATATAAAGGTGTATACCATATGCACTTATTGCATGGTCCATATTGTGCCACCTCATGGCAATTGTAACATTTTTTAGTATCTCGTAACTTTTCAGCAATATAATTCATAACATTTTTCTCTTGCAGGTCTTGGAATATTGTCAAATTTGAGAAATTTGGAGGACCTTGATCTTGGAGGCAACGATCTTGATAATAGCATTCTAGCGTCTTTGAATAAGCTTTCGAACCTCAAAATTCTAAATTTGGCCCGGAACGAATTGAATGGGTCAATTTCTATTGACGGTAAGTTCACAACATACAATTTGTTATCACACCCAAAAATTTTCCAAAATGATAAGGTAGAATACAGTCTTTCTTTTTTTGAAAATGCTTTGGACAGCGGATTCAAACACATAGATGTAAGTGCAATCTCATGTGCATCAAACGACTTAGAACACATCTATATCCGGACCAAAACACATCTTCGTCCGTAGTTCCTGATTCATCATTTATTTAATAATGCTACGGACACACCACTTCACCACATCACCAACCAGGACGGATCTAAGAATTCACCCCAGTGGGGGCACCTTATTAACTATAATCGTGGAATTTTCTTAGTCTAATCTTGCTAAATTAAGACATTCATTATGGACTAGTAGTTTATAATGCGTACTTTTTATTTATAAAAATCAAAAAATGAGCACACATTATTAGACAACTTTTAGAGTATGGTTTACCTTGACATTGACAAGTCTTTAGAATGATCGAGATGGCTTTATTGATGACTTTTTTTAAAAATATTTCCACACGACGGTTAAAAATAAAGAAAATTAAAAAATAAATCTTCAAATAAAAAACAATTAAAAAAACCAATAATTATTAATGAACCAACCAACGAAAATTGAAGTACAAAATTAACTCTATATTTGTACTTTTGAGATATATATGAGTGTGTATGCTAAATACAGTATTACATTACATAATTATGCTAAATATATGTACTATAATTTTTTTTTCTTAGTTTTGAGTCGGGGTCAGCGGGGGCACGTGACCACCATGCCCCCCTTTGGATCCGTCCCTGCCACCAACCACACAAGCCTACGTGGCACTACACGATTAGTAATGGGAGAACAAACACTTTGAAACTACTTTGCAACCACCAATCATGCAGTGCCACGAAAGCTTGTGTGGTTGGTTCGCTACCATTATTGTTTATTTTTTTCTTTTTAAAGTGTTCCGTGGTCTATTTATTTCCTTTTTTGAATACAGAATTTGATGGTCTGAAAAACTTGAAGGAGCTGGACTTGAGTGAGAACAATTTTTCCAGTATCATAACTGCCAACGGTATGGAGTTGAAATGTTTACAAGACTACTTCTCTCTCTCTTTTTTGAAGAACCATCACATATAGGAGTAGTACATCATTACGATCTTTGATGTTTGTGCAACAAATAGAAGAAATAGCATTATAGGATTAGGAGCCGCTGCTATAGTTAAGCAATTTGGCACAATTTCTTCCATCTATTATGCCACTAGCTAATAGATAGAAATAAATGTGGTCGCACTTTCTATCAGTGTGGCCTAAATCCACTATTCCACAGGTTCAAAAGGAGAATCAGGAATATTGAACGAGTTAGAGATCCTTGATCTGAGTTTTAATAGCCTCAATGACTCTATTTGGTCATTTGTTGGAGAGCTTTTATCAATCAAGACACTTTACTTGAGCTACAATGCCGGTTTGTACGGAGCTGTTCACAGTAAGTTTGCACCCCTAATATGAAATTTCTCATCAACATTTTTACTACCTAAATCTCCCATAGTATTTACAGATTTCTTTCATGTTTTTGTTCAACCACTTACTACAGACTTGACAAATCTCGGTCGCATTGAGAATTTGTTCATGGATGGTGCTAATATACTCGATGAATTTCTTGGGAGCATTAGATTTATGACTTCCATTCAAGTGTTGTCCCTGAGATATTGTGCATTCAACGGTACTCTACCGATTACAGGTAAAACGCAGAATTGTTATTCTAGTCCCCCTCATCCAGATAAAAGGAGAAAATAAACGAAATACTTGATTTTTTTTTATGTATTTTGTTTGTTGAATATCAAGCTAGGCTTTTCAGTGTGTCCTATATGTTTCAAGGTCTGTGCGAGTTGAAGACTCTTCGAGAGCTTGACATCTCAGGAGCTGGGTTGATGTCGGATCACAAGACAACAACTGGTTTTGGGGACACCTTACCATGGTGCCTTGCGAATTTGACATCCCTTCAACTACTGGATATCGCTTCCAATCGATTTACTGGGAATATTGCTCGGTCTCCTCTTATCAATCTGACATCCCTCGAATACCTTGCAATTTCAAATAATGACTTTGAAATTCCAATCTCATTCAAGTCTTTCTTTAACCACTCCAAACTAATGTTCATTGAGAGTTTGAACAACACGTTGTTGGAAGAGGAGGACTTTCTTGCCACATTCCCAAGTTTCCAACTAATCGGACTCCGTTTGTCTAATTCTGAACATGGCGGAATCACTAGATCATTTCCCCACTTTCTCTACCATCAAAATGATCTTAAAATGGTTGAGCTCTCTCAAATTGGCTTTAGTGGGAAGTTTCCAAATTGGTTGTTTGATAACAATGCGAGAATGGAAACACTTCTTCTATCTGGTAATTCATTGGGTGGACCATTATTGTTGCCTTCGCATCATATGATAAAACTTCTAGTTTTAGATATCTCTAACAATCATCTAGAGGGGTTCATTCCTTACAAAATAGGCAGCTCTTTCCCGAGTTTAGAATTCTTGAACATGTTTACTAACAACTTCGAAGGAGACATTCCCTCTTCGCTCGGGGACATGACTGCTCTGACTGTACTAGACTTATCCAATAATAGACTATCTGGTGTCATACCGGTGCATTTGGCCATGGGTTGCGGCCGCTTGGAGATCTTGAAACTATCAAATAACAACTTGAGAGGCCCAATACTACCCAGTCTAAACAATCTGACCCAGTTGTGGATATTGTATTCGGACAACAATGGCTTCACAGAAATTCCGCCTAACTTGTCTTTGAGCAGTCTGGAATATTTAAATGTTGGTTCTAATCAACTGGTAGGAAAGATTCCAGCGTTGATCGGGAATATGTCGTTATCGTTTCTAGTCATGTCTGCTAATCATCTTGAAGGTCCTATTCCAATGGAATTTTGTGAACTCAAATACCTCAATTTCTTAGATCTTTCAAAAAACAATATCACTGGGGGTATACCATCTTGTTTCAATTCATCAAATATCGCCATTATTCGGCTGTCCAAAAATAGGCTACGTGGACCTTTTCCAATGGTATTTCAGGACCTCCCTTTAGTAGAGCTTGATCTCTCTTATAACCAATTCAGTGGTAATATTCCAACTTGGATAGGCAACCTTTCCAATATTATGGTTCTTCTCTTGCAGAATAATCATTTTGAAGGCAATATCCCAAAGGAATTATGCCACCTGTCCAACTTAACCTTGATTGATCTTTCTTTCAACAATCTCTTTGGCAGCATTATCCCTTGTATTAGCAATATTGAATTCAACGGAATACCCATCGGTGAAAATGTTTTCGATTATTGGTTTGGTTACTCACGAGCTTCATCATTGCGTGATCTGAGGATGGTGTTAAAGGGTGAAGAAAATCAAAATGAAATAACTTCTATAATTCGTGCAAGAGAAGAGGTAGAGTTTGAAACAAAGGGGATGACCTTGACCTATAAGGGAACCGTTCTATACCTTTTCTCAGGAATCAATCTCTCCCACAATAGATTGAGTGGCCCCATACCCCATGAAATAGGAAACCTCAGCCATATCAAAGTGTTGAACTTGTCCCACAATTACTTGACCGGAACAATCCCTGCAACATTTTCAAACTTGACAAGCATAGAGAGTTTGGATCTTTCCTACAACCACCTTTATGGGAAAATCCCCTCTGAGCTTACGAAGCTAAGCTTCTTGGCAGTTTTCAATCTATCCTACAATAACTTGAGTGGAAGGATGCCTCCGAGAGTAAACCAATTTGGAATTTTTGAATCGAATAGCTACATTGGAAATCCACTTCTTTGCGGAGAACCACTGCCAATGAAGTGCAATGCGGCTTATTCACCTCCATCGACGCCAAGAGCTGCAATTAATGGTAGTGAAGAGGATTCTCGTTTCTCGGACATGGATGTGTTCTATGTGAGCTTTGCAGGGTCTTATGTAGCTGTGGTCTTGGCAATTGTGGCGATTTTGTTCATAAATCCGTATTGGCGAAGGGCATGGTTTCATCTTGTCGAGGTTTCCCTTATCTCATCCTACTATTTTGTTGTGGATAATCTCGTGTGCCCCGTGCGTGGATTTCTGTGGAAATAAGCAGCATACCTCTTGCTGTGCGACGTGGTTAAGGTACCCTAAAAAGTTTCTTTTGGATTGTTGTTTGTACTGAATAAATTTGCAAAGTTATTTACTTGCAGGAATTTGTAATGGTTCAGTTCAATATCCCTTGTAATATCGTTCTAGATTTGTAATATATTTGGTGAACAATAATATGCGACAATAAGTACTTGTGTACCCGATTTACAGAGAGAAACAGAGAGCCCATTACTCTCTGCTCCTTCAGGTCTCGCTCTCTCTCCTCTAGGCGGCGGTGACGGACGTTTTTTGTCCTTTTGCCATCTTTTCTTCTAGTTTTTGTCTATTTTCCTCTCTAATTTTGGTTCAGAATTTTGACAATGATCGTCTCAACTGAAAAAGATTGACAAGTGAACGAAAATTATTGAGTGTGTTGCCCGATTCGGCGTTGGATTGTCATTCACAGTTTGGAACTTTTTCTAAATATAGATTATATATATTTTTAATTTTACCGTCATTCGAATTATGGATTTCTTTTCCCCGAAAAAGTTGAATAAATCAATATAAGAAGCTTTCGATATCATGGTCGCTTCATGTTCTGATGATTCAATTGCTTTGGGTCTAGAGCAGCAATGGCGGCAGGTGGTGGTGGTTATTTTTCCGATGGGCTGTTGCTTTAGTTGGCTCGGACACTTAATTTTCCAAAAAAACATGGTGGTTCGTACCCGAAGAATTTTGTTCTCGCAAAGCCGGTAAGGATGCATTTTCTGATTGCCTGTCCGTTTTATGGATATTAGTTTGGTGTTCCTGTTAACTGTGGAAATGCCTAATGCCAGTTTCGGATCTTGTATTTGCAAAAAATGGAAGAGAGATCAGATTGATCTTGCATTTTTTTTTTTGTGGAGACAACCGGAAAAACAGAACCAAAAGAGTAGTATAAATTGAAGGAGGATATATTTATTTTTTATAACAAATATCTAAAAATTTGTCATTTCTTTTTACTTATTTTCTTTCTTTCTTTCTCTTATTTGCCCCACGAACTTGAGATCTAACTATGCGAGTGTGGCTGGGCAAGTTTTTTGGATAAGACACTTATGCTTGGCTCCAGATTTGTATTAGAATATAGGTTTGTTCATAGCATAACGTTTGTATCGGGATACTAGATGATGCTTGCGAAATGGCTGTGGGATGGTCTTCGACTTACGCTGCGGTCACACGAGCTAAGATTGTGGTTCATGAGATCAGTTCCAGGTTACCAGAAATTTTGAAATAGAAAATAGAAGAAGCAGAAAACTATCCTCAGTTTAGCTTCAAAAAAGGTCAATTTGTTTTTTTTGTTTATATACTTAAAATCATCGCGAAGTTCAATTTTTCCGGGCAAGAATTTTTTGGGTTGTTTTTTTTTAATCAACAGAAGAAGATATATTAGAGAACTCGAAAGGGTACATCGAGAGGCATCCAACCGAGGTTGAATGAGAGAAAAAGAAAGGATAAGGAGAAAAAACAAAGAAAACAAGAAAGCCAACCAAAAGAAAACCACCCAAAAGAGCCAAACCCAAACTAAAAAAACCACCGCAGAAGACTCCCGAAAAACAGCCCCAAACAGCCTGCTCGAATTAGCCGAAGCTGCTGCCACAGAAGAACAACACCCAAAAACCAACTACAATTCTAAGATTTCAATGGAAATCTTCCTCAAGCAATTCCTTTAAAAGAGCTTCATCCCCAGGGAGAAGATTAACACCGAGAGTTTTCGCCCTTGCTAAAGAAACTGAAAATTCTTTATCCACCTTATTTCTCATTCTATTATCTCCCTCTTGAGACAAAAGATTGGGCTCGAAGTCAGAATGTCGGCTATCCCCCAAAGAGAGAGATCCAAACTTGGACAAGCAACAGGGATCTTTAGAGTTAGTTCCTATCTTCAAGCCCAACTTGAAAGTCTTCAACTTCTCCTCTTTATGATCCCTGCTACGTGTCCTAGAAAAAATGGCCGCTTTCAGAGGATTTTTAGTCCAAATAGGATTCCTACGAACCCCTTGCTTGGTGCGATTTTTCTTCCTTTGACGTTTGAGATCCACATACTTAAAAAGAGGCTCGTCGGAAGCAAGATCAACGGTTGTGCAATCATCACCATCCACTAAAACCTCTAAAGGATCTGCCACATTCTTCATAGAAACTACCACCTCCTCCACAGTCTCTTCCACAACACTACAGTCGATACCAGGAGACATTACCACTACTCCAGTATCCTCCACCAACTTGTGAAAGTTACTCATAACTTCGGTAGCTATCCGGCCTTGAGAAGGTTGGGCGATTGACTTCACCACCAACGATTCTAAACCCACCAACGAGTCTAAACCATGAGGAGAATATGAGTTGTCGTCATAAATTCCCCCAACAGACTCCATAGCAAATGCGTTGGTCACCTCCTCAGAAATGTGATTCCTAACAGCCCCCACATTAGACAAAGGCAAGACGTTTGATTCCACATTTTCTACAACCTCTTTCAAAGCTGCCAGCTCAAAGGGACGATCCTTGCCTACGGCTACAACAATGTTCTCCAGAGGGGCTTGATTTTCAGCAACCAAAGGAGCTACAAGATTAAAGTTGGATTTCAAAATTCTAAAAGATTCATCTTCCTCCACACGAACGTTGTATTGTTTTCCAAGTATCACAAGGTTAATGTTACCCTTTATCTTATGAATATGCTCTGTAGCAATCAGAATCCTACCTCTCTCATAAGAGATTTCTTTCAACGTGCTGTCATCAACTTTGAGGAAATGTCCCCATTCATCCCCTATTAATTTGAAGGTTGGATAAGACCACCCATTTAGTGGCATACCATAACAGGATAACCAAGCAAAGCGTTCCTCTTTCGCAGCTTCACCACTCCAAGGATTAATCTCCTCAAACCAATTGAGCATCCACCTATCCTTGATAAAAGTATCTCTAGCTTCAGAGCTTAGAAAAGTAATAACAATAAATCTCCCCCCCCCCCCCCCCCCCCCCATAGCTTTAATTTTCTCAAATGGTATATCTGCAGACTTAAAGATCATCTCAAGTTCCTCCGTAGAGATGAGTTTACTTACCTTGGCAACCGCACTCCTATGAAGCCAACCAGATGCCTGAATTTGCTTGCTCTGGAATTTGTTCTGAGGAGAAATCTCCCCAGCGCCTCTAAGAACCTGAGCAAAGGATAATCCTTGAATTGTATTACCATTCTCATGTAGAGAAGAGTGGTTCTGGAACGCCACTTTGGCTCTTGAATCTTGATTTTTAGTGTGCCCCATTCCAGCATTATGTATTTCACCTTCTCTGATCGAATTAGACAAAAAGGGTCTATTCCTTTTGGCCTCAAAAGAAGCAAGTTTAACAAATAGTTTCTTGTCGTCAAGCCAAATGCCGTTAGTCCGTAGAACGGCCAAGTCAGCCGAGACAGGACAATCGTACCTAATGAAACCAAATCTATTACCAGTGGCTTTGCTTCTTTTCTCTGGAATGAAGACTTCTCTGACAACTCCATACTTATTGAACAACATCTTCAGCCATGACTGACTAGTATCTTCAGGAAGATTATCCACAAAAAGAGTAATAAGAGGATGCGTAGCAGGATCAAAATTACCTCTCAGTTTTGATTGTTTGTGGATGACAGGGATCCATCCAGCGTCTTGTTTCCAGCGTCTTGTTTACGTCTTGTTTACGTCTTGGGTTGTTTCTGTTTACTAAAGGGGTTTTTACCATTGAAATTTCTACCCTATCAACTTGCTCTGGTTGAGGGAGTTTTTTCTTTTCCTATTTCGAGTTCTATCTCATTATAGCTGATTGATTAGCTATGAATGTTTCGAGTGGAGTTCCTATCTGTTTCAGTTGATCGTCATGTTTTTGCCTTTCACTATTTCTCCCTTTTGGGGAAGAGATAAGCAACACAAAAGTAAAGCTACACTTAAGGGTGCCCAACGGGTCAACTGATCCGTCCAAATCGATCAAACCGAACCGTTCGAGAACCCATCCGATGTATGTTACGGATGAAATCGGATCCTAATATTCTAGTTTTGGCAGATTCTGTTTGGATTTGATCCGACCAATCCGCCCAGTAGCTCTTCTCCACTCCCCTTATCCTCCCGATTCGCAACCCAACCGTACCTCAACTCATGGATGGGTGCGGATGGAGAATACGACGATCCGCAACGAGCGGATAGGTTTGAAAACCGACCCGATCCATGGACAGGCCTAGTCCTACACTGATAAATTCAATCATGCACTAGCTAGCTATGTTCAAAATGTGTTGATCTCCTGCAATTATGGAATGCAGAAAAGTCGTCAGAGCAGGGCTGTTAATCTCGTACCGTACCGGTCGGTACCGGCCGGTACGTCCCGTTTTTTGAAGAATCCGGTACCTTCGAGGTCTATTTCCGTTTCGCTCTATTTTTCGGCGCTTACCGGTCGATACCGGTCATTCCGGGAAATACCGGACGAGATGCTGGTACCGTGAATCTCGTCCGAGATTTTGCAGAGTGTTGAAAACCCCCGATCTGTCTTTCCGACGACCTCAACTCATCTCCGGGGACCTTGTCTGGCTTCTGAGAGAAAGAGACGATGAGTTTGCCAGTCGGAGTGGAACATTCAGAGTGGAACTCAAGAGTACGAGAGAGAGAGAGAGAGAGAGAAGGGTACCTGCCGGAGCTAATCGATGGTGCTACTGCCGAAGCTACTCGATGGTGTACCTTCCGGAGCGAATCGATCTCCAGCCGCCAGGTTCTTGTTTTGATCCATTAGAAAAGTAGGGCTGATGGTAATGACATGTATATATATATTCTATGATTTCACATATTGAGACCTTACAAATTTATAATATTTCAATTGTAACCCCATACAGCTTGACAACTAACGTTTAAGGCCTTATAATTACATTTTAGTACTATTATAATACTTGTATTTTGCTAATTGAAGGTATTTTGTTAAGGGATTATTTTATTTTATGATGAATTTTTATGATAAATGAAATAATATGAGAATTTTTTTTGATATATGTATATATATACACACATATATATATGTAATACCGCTAAATCCGAAACGGTACCGGTACTGGCCCGGTACCGGTATCGTACCGTACCAGTAAGAAAACCGATATCCTGTCCGGTACGAGATTCAGAACCTTGCGTCAGAGTCCTCTTAGCAAAGAAATGGGCCTAATGAATGTAATTGCATTCGACCTTAGTAATCATGCAAAAAGAGGTTGGGCAACAAAACAACATTAGCAAAGTGACACCTATTTTACCTGTAAGCAAAATCAAACAAAACAATAAGAAAAACTTGTAAGCAAAATCAAAACAACAAAAACCTGAGACACCTTGACTTTTTCCATGTTTTCCCGCCACCAAGTGTTTATTCATCGGATTCATTCAACACGGCGTGTTCCATGTTTTAACGTTCTTAACGAATTTTACATATTGAATAATGGAAGTGGGTCGACCCTGTAGACTGTAGTGAGTTACCTCACTACAAGGTTGTAGCAAGCCCTATCTAGGAGTGTTTACGGTTCGGATTGGCATGAATCTAATTCTAATCCGTGAGTCACGGTTTTTTGAAAATAAAATCATTGTCCGATCCAAAAGTCTCACAGTCTGGTTCCAATCCAATCCGCGAGTCACGGATCGGTTTGGGATTTGTACACAGATTTTTAACTTATTCTAAAAAAAATCAAACTCATTCAAAACCCAAACTCAACATTGAAACAAATAATGAAAGCTTATTAAACATTCCAACAAATTAATTGAACAAATCTAAACTTGAACATTATGGAATCAAAATAAATAGCCAAAAAACAAAACCCAAAATAGTTGCTGCACTGCTTATGAAATATCCATGGCGAACCAATCATCAAATGTTTTAGCGAATGGTTGCCAGCTTAGTTGGTTTACATAGCAACTGATTTGGCTAAAAAAGAATCTCCTTCAACTCTCAGTTTGATGTAACAATAGTTAAGTAATTAAAGTACAACAAATGCAAGGTAGTATAATGGTAAAATTATAAAATTGGTACATACATATATATATAATAAAAATTTCATGGTCCGGATCCGTTAATGCACGGTTTCAAAATCAAAATCCGTGTCCAGACCGCGAGTCATGGTTTTTTATTTTTTGAATCCGTGCCCGGACCATTAATGCACGGTTAAAATCCAAAACGTGTGGATCGGTTCAGTCCGGACCGGCTTCACGGCTCACCGGGTTTTTTTTAACAATCCTAGCCCTATCCGGCCGTCCATCTCGGCACCGACGGTTCGGATTTAATCCAAACTCAAAATGATCTGAACCGTTCATTGTTTCGATTAAAATCCAAGCGTTCATACCGCGTATGGACGGGCGAATGGGCTCACTATAACTTTGTAGTGAGCCCCTTTGAGACCCCGGACCCTTGAATGATTTGAGTCGATGATATAATTTTTTCATGTTTTCGTGCGACCAAATATTTATCATATTCGTTTAACATGATATTTTCCAATGTTAAACGTTCGTTACGAGTTTTACAAACTCTTGAACGATTTAAGTCAATGAGTTAGCCATGATTGATAAATTGTCCAACCGTTTTTCCTCACTTTTCATCAAGGCAAAAATAAAACAAGAAAGAAGTGAAATTTGTTAGTGCCAGGTGGGTATGGTACATGTGGTACTCGCTCGGCTATTTCAGCCGTCCACAGCACGATTCGACGGTTCGGATTTGGACAGCTCAGATCATGGGTGGGTACCGCCACATGGCCGTGGAAGTATTCGGTAATCAGTATTCGCAAGGCACCGACGTGGCCCAATATTCTTCCTCATCACACATTTGTGTGAGTGCCACACTTTAATCTTGAGTCTCCGCAAAATATGTGGTGAAGAAAAGACTAGTCTTGTCCCGCCACATGGCCATGGAAGTTAGAGTAATCCTCGACAAACCGAAGATCACGTCCATATCAACGAGAAACAAAGGAGCATGGGACTCGGATGACGCAGCTACAACTAACACGTGGCATTAAATGACTCGATGATTGCTTTATATTTTGGCCAAGCATCAACCAATTCCAGTAGCAGTGCCCTGCCCGCCTCCTTCTCCTTAGGATGGAGCTAAGGGATTAGTAGAAGCGGTCTCCCTTAAAAAAAAAAAAAAAAAAAACCTCTAGTACTATAGGTTTGTCCATTCAAAGTATTTTGGAATACATATTCACTCCTGCATAGTGAAATTCCTGACTCCATCCCTGCTTCTGCTCCACCTCCAAGCGGAGAAAAACGCTTCTAGTGAGAGAAACTGCCGTTGGCGGCCGAGAATTCGTTGCTCTCTGCTCCTTCAGGTCTCTCCCTCTCTCTTCCCTCCTCATTTTTCTATGCATAACAAATATTAACATTACGACGGACTTTTACTTTTCAGCAGTTGTCTTCTAATTTGTGTTGTTTTCTCCCCTCCGCAAAAATTTCACAATGATGGTCTCAAATTAAAAAAAAATATTTGATAAGTAAATGAAAGTTATTATTTGGGTGATTGGGTCTGGTTGATATACTCCATCCATCCCAAAATGATAGCCCGATCCGTAAAACGGCATGTTAAAAATAATATATCGTTTTGAAGAAAAAATTCAAACTTTTCATGAATTGAAAGAGCTCAACAGCTAGTAAATTAGTAAACATTTGATTTTTTCTTGAAAAAATGCATTATTTGTAACTTACCGTTTTGTTAATCGGAGTATCATGTTGGGACGGATGAAATAATTATTCTTTGGTACATATTTGTTTGTTTGTTTTTGCATACAAGCAAGAAGTGTTAGTACTCGTTAGTATGTTAGTGTTAGATGGTGGGAATTGAACCCTCACCAGATGCATGGAGGTCGAATTCCTTGCCCACTTGGACTAGCCCTCAATTGATATGTAGGTTTCAATTTGATCCTTATATTTTTAGATGTCCCAAATTTCATGCGTATATGCAAGTGTCAATTTGGTCTTTACATTTTTAAATGTTTCAATTTCATCCTTAAGGTTTCACTCTGAATTTTCTAATCATAAATCAATCTTCAGGCTTATATTGTCAAACATAGTAGCTTTAATCTTTATAAGATTTACATTTACATTCCTAAGTTGGGTTTTTTTAAACATTTTAAATGTTTTTTATGGTTAGAGTACTGACATTCTAATGAGAAAATATTTCTTTAAATACCACTGAGTAAATCTACCTATTCTTGATATTTTTGCAATAGTAGATTTATTCTGGCTATTTCAAGTATGACTTCTTCAGTTTTCCATTTTTTTTCTCAAGATAAATACATTTTCTTCAACTTTTGTGTATATTAGTACGTAGAGTTGTTGATTTCCTTTGTCAAATAAGAAAGAGTATGTATATGAGTTGATTTGATTTCTACTTTACTTATTTGTTTTTCTTTATACACAATTTTATGCCTTATTTTCTTTAAGTAATTGATTTTCACACCATCCAAATTGAAATTTTCATCACCCATTTTTTTTTCTTTTAGTGAAATTTTTATGACAAAAAGGAGGTGTGGATAACAATTTGGGGTGTAGAAAATCGCTCCCCTTTGTTTATTGTTTCTATTATATTTTATCTTTCTGGTAGGATCTATTAATAGTCTTATTAA
This sequence comes from Vaccinium darrowii, assembly GCA_020921065.1. Classification (NCBI taxonomy): domain Eukaryota; kingdom Viridiplantae; phylum Streptophyta; class Magnoliopsida; order Ericales; family Ericaceae; genus Vaccinium; species Vaccinium darrowii. The sequence goes on from CM037155.1 coordinate 352,852, forward strand.
AATATCATTTTGTTCAATTATGATTTGGGAAGAAATTATATATTTAAACTATCTGATTGTGAATCTTCAAAAGTTTTTATGCCCATAAATATTATTTATACGGTGGTCAAGTTGGAAGCCAGACTTTGATATCATAAGGAAACCTAATACCCTCTGCCCCAAAATGGATGTCCAAAATCACTATTCATGCTTTTTAGAAAATCATCTAAATTTTTTTTACACTTTGATGAATTATATATGCAATATGGATGTTGTGTGACATATTTTGTTTAGTTTTATTAAATAAAATTTTTAAAATCGTAAAAAATATCACAAAATACGAAATACCAGTGATTTTTTTAGAGGGTTGAATAGTGATTTTGACATTCATTTTGGGACGAAGGGAGTATAAAATTGTTAAGAATTATAGCAGGCTTTTGTACCATTGGATGGAACTTTTGTACTTGTAGTCGTACTAATTTGTAATTTAGGAGATATTTTTGCAGAGGATTTAATCGACATATGTTGAATGCATCGAGGACTAAATCGATTCAAATAAATTTTGTGGAGTAAATTGAAACTTGAGTAATTCTTCGTGGACTAGATCAACTCAATTAAAACTTTCAGGACTAAATTGAAATTCACTTATAACTATAGGGAGTAGTAGATAAGCCAATAAACTTTCACGAAATAAGGTTCATGATTCAAAACTTTTTCTAATCTCCAATGAGTTAGATAAATTTGAATAGCTAAATGGTAGTTCTTGATAAAAAAAAAAATGGGACCCACTTATAGATAAATAAATAAGCTATTGGGTGGGTTCCACTCCAACAGACTAGCTAAATTTTATTACTTAAAAAAAAAAATTATTTAGAAAAGGGAAACATAACAAGGACAATAGAAAATGGTCAACCTACGCTATCGACTAAAGTTTCAATTTAGTAACAAATTTTAAATTTAGTTGTAACTGCCACTATATTTCAGCCAAACAAATTTAACAAAGGTACCAATTAGAGTAGCTTTTTCGAGATATTCTAGGATTTAGTTGCAATAGCCGACAAGTATTCAATCAAGTACCAATTTGAAAAAGCCCCATGCAACAACTCTATTTTTGAACCAAGCCATTTATCCTTAGAAAAATAGAGAAAAAAATTGTATCTAAAAATTGAGTCCAATAAATTTAATTGCCCTATAACTAGGTAGCCAAACTTATAGGGTGAGCTATTGATCAATAGGCTAATGACCCTATTCACCTGGCCCATTGGAGCAAATACTTGCACATTCGCTAGCTAAAAATTTAGCTATTCACACTATTGGGTGCTTTATAGGGTTCATTAGAGATGCTCTAAAGAGAATAAGTTCTGTCCACACTGGGGTTTTCTGATACCGCCATTTGTGGGCTCCGTTGTGTGTTCACTGCAGTAAATTGAACCGCTCATCTTGTAAGGCTCAAAGTGTAGTGTTTTTATGTATATAAATCAGTTTGACCAGACATCAATAAATATATCATGAATTGAATTTTAGTTTATAAAATAGATGGATTGGATTCTGTGAATAGTTATAAAAGTTGCGATAAAAATATGAACATATTATCAAGGGTGGAATCAGAATTTTAGAGTAGCAAAGTCAAAAGTTGGATCATATGCAAGTTATTTTTCCTATTTGGTCATGCAAAGAAATAACTAATTTGAGAGGTTAACTATAATGTAAGTATACATTGATACATGTAATTTTGCTTTATAATTGGTCCCAATGACTTATTATATTTCAAAAATAATGTATGATAACTTCATTTGTAATACTATGAACTCTATGAATTATTTAAGTTAGTTGGGATAATTTACGAAACTTTTGTTGGGTCAAAATTATAAAATTCAGCTCCAAACTATCAAAAATCATTATGAGAAATAACAGTGAGAGGGGTCACTTGACTGTTGTACCTTGCTGGCTCCCGTGCATCTTACTCTTAGATTTGCATTGACAACTTCTGGACCATTCGTGTCCCTCCAAAGTGTGGGAAATCCTAAACAAACCGAAGATCATGTCCACACCAACGAGAGAAAATCCAGCAATGGGCTCGGACGCGTCCATTGCAATTGACACGTGGCATTACATGACTCGACAATTGCTTTTAATAAAGATTGGGGATTTTGGCCACCCTTTAATTTCATGGTCACCAGATCCCACCCCCTCTAGGAGACTTGGTAGCGGCGATCAGTTTTGGAGTCAGAGAGAGAAGAGGATAGTAGAAAAAATTGCCTGTCCTGTTCCCGAAAAAAAAAAAAAAATCTCACTGTACTAGTATTTTTCTTGATTTTCATACTTTCTCCCATTTTTCTATTTAAAACTAATAACAAGGAAAAAGCTTTCACTGTGTTTGGTTTAGAGTTTTGAGAAGAAATTTTTTGAGAAATTTTTTGAGATAGTGTTTGGATGAGTTTTTGAAAAAAGTAATAATTAGAGAGATGTGTAATGATTGGAGAGAGATAGAGAGAAAAATGAAAATAATGATTGGATGGAAGGATATGAGTAGAAAGAGAAAAGTGATTAATGATTGGAGAGATGAGAGAGGGGGAAGGAATCTTTTTGAAATTTTTTTTGAAAATGTGAACCAAACACAGCCTTTATTTTTTCTAAATTTTCTCTCCTCTTCCCAAATTTCTTTATTGCCGTGCGGTTTTACTTTCGAATTTTCATGACTATCCTTTATGTAATATGTTGGATCGGTGACATTGTCTTTTTCGTACTGCTAAATCGTCGGAGCCCATTTTGAGAACAATTAAACCGATGACCCAAACTCCATCCAAGAAAGCAAATATATAAATCTCTAATAAGAAAAAGCTATTTTTAATCTATGTTAAAGGTTAACAAAATAGAGACACTATCCATTTTGTTAGCCTTTAACACAGACTAAAAACAGTTGTTTCTCACTATAGCTATTTCCCAACACTTGTAGTCCACCCAATATTATCCTAACACATCCAATCCACTCACACGTACCAATTACTAGAATACCCCCCACTTATTAGGATACCCTAACATCCTAGGGTACCCTACCCTAGGATTTTATAGGTTTTAGGGTAGGGTACCCTAGGATTTTAGGGTACCTTAAGAAAAAGTACCTAAAATCCTAGTTGAAGAGAAAGTGCCTAAAATCGTAGGATACCCTATGAAAGTGCTTAAACACTAAAAACCCTATAATAGGAAAGTGCACCATAAACCTAAACCCTAGGGTACCCTATGAAAGTGCCTAAACCTAAACTCTAGGGTGCTCTTTGAAAGTATATTATGTATTAAATTTAATGTGAGGGTACATTTGTCTATTAAAAATGGAGAGTGGACCTTACACCTTAGAAATTGCAAAAAGGTGAATTAGAGGAGTTATGAAACTAAGAGGTGGACTAGACATGTTACAAAAAACAATAATGCACCTTAGAGTAATTCTTTAATCTATGTATTTCCATTCCTGGATGGCGTTTGTATCATGGGTTTACGGTTTAATTGTTCTCAAAATCACCACTGTTTAGCTGTATGGAAAAGGTAATGTCACCGATCCAAAATATTACATAAAAGATAGTCATATGAAAGTTTCCAAACTACACCCGCGCGGCATTATAGAAACTTGGGAAGAGTGGAGAAAATTTAGGGAAAAAAAAAAGTCTCTTGTTCGTTTTGAGAAGAAAAATGGGAGAAAGTATGAAAAATCAAGAAAATAAGTGTGGGGATTTTCTGTTTTTTTTATTTGAACGGGACAGTGAAATTTTCTCGGCAATTCTTTCTATCCCCTTCTCTCTCTTTGATTTTTTTAATTCATGGTGTCCAATTACTCATATAATCAATCACAAGAGATTGGCAAAGTGGGGTCTTACCTTCGGACTTATGAGTTTGCTCCCTTTTAGGCTCTCATGTTCGATTACCCTTGCAAACTCTTGGGGCCACGGAGTTATATCCGGTCATTACCTCTAGGGTCTCAGAATTAGTCGAGGTGCGCGCAAGCTGGCCTAGACATCCGATTATCAAAAAAATGAAAAAATTACAGTGCATCAGTTTCGAGTCTTCAAAAATGAAATCACTCGCAGTTTCACTTGGTATCAGCTTTATTGATAGTTTTACTCTGTTCGGTTTTACGTGAGGAAGTCAGAGCCTCCCAATGGCATAATTATAGATGCTGGAAATATGATCAGTACATTGGGGCTAAAGGCCTTTGTTAACATAGTGCTGTACGGTCCTTCCTACTCCCATTCTGGTTGAGCAATTGAACAAAGGCGTCGTTTGTTTGGTGGGATTTGGGGTAGAATGGAGTGGGACCCAAAATCTCATGTTTGTTATCTTTATTGTGGATGAGATTTGAAATCCCATGACAAATTTAATCCCAATCGGTACGGGATATAAAATCCCATGGGGGGTGTGGGATTTGGATGGGATTTCCCCATATTGATCATGTGCTATAACAAAAAAGTGTTTTTCAATGGGTATATCCCGTTAAACAAAAACACCGGATGTGAATTTTCTACGTCCATTGATATCCTGAGCAATATCCCAAGGATTTCATATCACACCCCTATCCCAAGGGATTTCATATCCCATCCATTTATCTTCGTTCAAACAAACGAGGCCTAACGATCATGTGTTTCTCTGGACTAATCCCTTGGTTGCAATTAATATGTAGTTATAGTGTAGAATCGTAGATATTCACTAAAAATCTACTGTATTGTTTGTGTGCAACAATCTAATAGTTTTGTGCATTAGCTGATTATAAGAGTTCCGGTACTTGACACTGATCCAATGATTGTGATTGAGTGGGAAATATGATTACTAAAAAATAGCTGCCATAACATAGAAGAAACTTAGCCAAATAGTGCATATTTATCATCAAAAAAGCATATTTATCTCAGTTTCATATTACAAGTTCTAAAAAAGCTTTTATCAATGTCTAATTGAGCTGATTTTTTATAAACATTTAAAATAATTATTTTTTAAAAAAATAAGTGATTCGTATCATCTGTATGCTCTCTAAAACAAAAATTATCTGTGCACGGAATGTGTGCTTTGTGCGTGCGCACAGACCTTTTACTAGGTACTCCCTCCGTTCCTAAATAAGAGCCCCACTTTCTCTCTCTTGCTATTCTTCAAATTAAAAGATGAAGTACTTCCATGTGTCATTTTTTGAATTTTTTCGTACCGAATTAAAGTACTCGTCAAGTACCTTAATTTGGTGCAAAAAAATTCGAAAAATGATACACAGAAGTACTTCATTTTTTGATTTAAAAAATGACACGACTTTTCGTAGTGGACTATTAATTTGGAACGGAGGGAGTAATTGACAATAACTTAGTAGTTTGAATTTTGTCAAGTGTCTAGATGCTCAAACCCGCTAAACGGAACTTTGCCAGTCTCTGTCACATGCCCAACTATAGTTGACACCAAATACACACCACATTGTGTTAACACCATTTTGGGTCTTACTCTAAAGCTAAAAGCAGTTCAATTTGCTTAAAATATTGCTTTAAGAGCCTCTGTAAAAAAAAAAAAAAAAAGAAGCTTATTTGGATATTTAAAAAGGTGCAATCAATTTGTTCAATTTTTGTCTCAGCGAATTTAGAGACAAAACAAGCCTTTACCACTATTCAAATAAGTTGATTTTTTAGGGGAACTCCGAAAAAACGTGTCTTAAGGAAATTGAATGGCCCTAATCATTTATGTGAAATATATAGTAGATGAATTCCATACAATTTGGTGTATTTTTTTTCCCCCATGAAGTGCATCATGTGTACATTTGATGTCGATGGGTACCTATAATTTTTTTTAATAATGTTAGTGATACACCTCTTCATCACACCCAAACCATACTCGCTTGTATGATGATTAGTAGTAATTTTAAAGTGTTTGGTCTCTCGTTACAATAATGCAGTGTCACTCATGTGGGCGCAGCTTTCAGGAAAAAACGAAAAAAGTTACACATACAACAAATCACACACAACACTCTCGTATAGGAGTGAGCCTCAGACGTGGGCCCCACCTCATGCGAGAGTGTTGTGTCGGATCATTGAGAAAAAAAAAAAAGGAGACACGTTAGGCCCACCGAGAATAAAAATCGAATGATACCTGCACATGGAAGAGTGTAGGCTCCTAAGTTTTCGACATCGAATGATACGTCCACATGGGGAGAGAGAGAGAGAGCACACTCCCAACTTTTCGACCAATCGTTTCTCCCCATCGTGGCAATTAACGTAAGTACTTGAAAAGGAATCCTCAACAAACCAACCCAAGATCACGATCCAAAGAAACCAACGAAATAAACGAACCAACATTGGACCTGGACACTGTCCCAAATAGTTGGAAAAATTACACATGGCATCATCGAATGACTCGAATGATTGAATGATTTGTTTTTGCTTTAGTAGAAAAGACTGGGGATTTTGGGCAACCATCAATCAATTCAATTCAATTCACTGGAACGCAGCGGCGGAGAACGGTTTTAGAGAGAGAAGAAAACCGCCGCCACCCGCTGAGTTCGTTGTTCTCTGCTCCTCCAGGTCTCTCTCTCTCTCTCTCTCTATGTGTGTGCGTGCGCGCGCACAATGCAAAACCAATAAATGTTTGGACGAACTTTTATTTTATGTCATTGTTCTTCTTATTTCTGTTGATCTTTTTCTCTCTAATTTTTTTGGGTTAAGATTTTGTTATGATCTTCTTCTCAACTAGAGAAAATTCAAAATTGTAGTTGAAATTAAGTTAGTATTTACTTTTTTTTTATTAACTATTCAAATTATGAATTAGTATATGGTGATAAGAGATTCGAATTATGAATTTCTTAACATCAGATGCTAATAAAATGATTACCAAACAAACCTTTCTTTTCTTAATTTCGTATTGAGATATTTCGTCATAAGCATAGTCTTGAGTAGAGAAATTCAAAAAGTAGATGGAAATAAGCTAAAGAAACGAAAAAGGTTTATAGTTGCTACGAGTCTGATCCACCTGATGTTCTTTACGATATGCGCGTAGACCCAATTCGTTAGAGAATTATCAAGGGAGTAGTCCACACATCACTTGAACCTAATATAGATTGAATGACACATATACATTGTACATTAACGTCCAACACTTCTTCTATTTATTTGACGTGAGAGTCAATCTTTTTGCACATGTTCCCAACAATAAGTATTCCACAGTTTAACAATTCGAATCGTGAAGTTCGTTTCACCAAAAACTCAAAAAAAAAACATGTTCGATATCATGGTCGCTTTACACTATGGTTCCATTGTTCAGGGTCTAAAGCCGGAGCGAAGGCAGCTGGTGGTAGATTTTTGCGATGGGGTGGTGGCGCATGATGGTGCTTCCTCTGCGAAAAATTTGGATCGTTGTCGCCAAGGGTGTTGGGATTCGCAAAACTGGTAAGCATGGATTTTTGTATAACAGATTTTCTTATTGCGAAGAATTTGGATCGTTCGCTGTTTCTGTTACCTGTGGACATTCCCAGTGCTGGTTTTGGATCTTGGAATTGTCCAATTGAAGTAAAAATGAAAGGCAAATAAGATTAGGTTTCCATATTCATTTTTTTTTGGAGGTAAATACCAAACGAATACTAGAAATGAGCATTTTTTCCCCGAATATTTAGACTTTCTTTTGTCTTTTCCATTTTGCATATTTTTTTTCCCATCCCTTCACAACTTTGAGATCTAAATTAATTTGGGAAAATGACCAAAACATGGTTTTTAAAACTAAATATTCCAATTTCATGGTAAGGTTTTTGGAAATGACCAATAACATGAGAAGGAAAAAAATAATTCCACATACATGGTATCAATATTTCGACTGACAGAAATACCCCCAGGTAAAAAAAATCCCCAATAATTTCCCCTCCCCGTAAATTGACACCTTACGTCCACAATCTAACAAAACTTGCTCCGAGCAACAACAAAACTTGCTCTTTGTATAACCTTGTCATGCACTCTGTATGAAACCACAAGCACCAGACTGTTCTTCTCAGAAATTTTATTTCTTATTTCCTTAGGTTTTTAGATGGCATGAACCATGCATACAAGTCCATCTGTTCGACGTTCCATTGTCAGTGGGGTGACCTTTGCACTCTTTTTATAACATAAAAAACAATGTACTGTCACTGACACTGAAAAACTTGCTCCGAGCAAGAACAAAACATGCTCTTTATATAACACTGACGTGCATTGTGTATGAAACCACAAGCATCTGACTATTCTTCCTAGAAATTTTATTTATCATTTCCTTGGGTTCTTAGATAGCATGAACCATGCATACAAGTCCATCCGTTCGACGTTCCATTGTCAGTGGGGTGACCTTTGCACTCTTTTTATAACATAAAAAACAATGTACTGTCACTGACACTGAAAAACTTGCTCCGAGCAAGAACAAAACATGCACTTTATATAACACTGACGTGCATTGTGTATGAAACCACAAGCACCTGACTATTCTTCCCATAAATTTTATTTCTCATTTCCTTGGGTTCTTAGATGGCATGAACCATGCATACAATTCCGTCCACTCCACATTCCATTGTTAGTGGAGTGACCTTTGCACTATTTTTATAACATGCAAAACAATATATTGTCACTGACACTGAAAAACTTGCTTCGAGCAACAAAAAAACATGCTCTTTGTATAAGCTTGACATGCACTGTGTATGAAATAAACAAGCACCAGACATATTCACCATTAGCACTTATAAACAAATTAAGCTACTCGATTTTGATCCTATGTTTGCTGAACTTGTCCAAGATTCAATTTTTACATGAACAAATCAATCTTAAACTTTTATCAAAACTTGTTAAGCTTACCCAAACTCATGGGCATTTCATCGAACACTTAGTACGCATAGCTTTTTTCTTTTTTGAACTGATTGGTACGCATAGCTTAGATCACCACATTTGCAGTACAAGCTGATAAAAGAACTACCAACATAAACATTGCCCAAACACTCATTTGTAACAACCCTTGCTCCTTGCGTAAATAAATTTTGCACCTTACGTGAAAAAAATGGCACCATTTGACAATAACATTGCACTGGAATTAGGAAAATAACATTTGCGCTTTAAGTGAAATAATATGGCGCTTTTTGATAACAACATTGCACCAAAATAATAAAACAAAAAAAACTGGGAACAAAATCGAGAACTGGGAAATTCTTTTTCCATACTTGTTTAGAAGTTGGTTCTCCTAGAGGAACTATGTAAAAGTATTACGAAATAAAAATAATAACGATTTTTTTTTTCCTCTTTTTATTCTTTTTCAGAGGAATTATGTGAAGATATAACGAAATTAAAAAGGAAGAGCAACTGATGAGCAGGTTTTTCTTCAGCAAAAGATAAAAATCGAGGATAAAAAAAAAAAAGAGATAAAAAAATGAAATAAAAAAGTGGGTACATATGATAACTACCTGATGCTGTTGTAATAGATGTAGAATCAGAGTTTATTTTGAAGCCGAAGTTTTGATGGAGAGAGAACAAGGCGATCGCGGCATCAGGGGTTTATGGGTCTAGCGGGAGGGGGGTCGTTTTGATCTGGTGTAGAAATCGCTGATCTCATCAAGGAAGCTTTGCAGAGAGAAAAAAATAGACGGGGGTATTTTGGACAGTCCATTGATAATTTTCCATGTATGTGGAATTAAAATTTTCCTTCTCATGAGTTGGGAATTTAGAAAACCATGCCCATGTTTTTGGAATAATTAGCCCCTTTTACCACTTTTCGGTCATTCTCCCAATTAATTTGTTGTCCCACATTGGAAAGATATGGGAAAAGGATGTGATGTATAATGAAATTCGACCATGGCACCATGCTGGTGTATAACTTGAGGTTAATCTTTTAGCCACGTGGTTACAGACTGTTTGCCTGACCTCTGTAACACTGCTGATAATTGGATCAAAATGGATCTCGGGTTAGAATTTGTATTCGAACACCTGTAACACGGCTTCTGTATCGAATTGCCAAATGATTTCTGGCAAGTTTTCGCGCACTGGCAAGGATCTCTATTGAAAGTTCAAACACGGATTAACCTATTATCCGACATACCTCTCTGCTTTGCTCTGCTGATTAATATGGCTTACATATCTGACCCCATTTGTCAATTTTTTTTTAGCTTCGACGCTATTTTGTGTACCAATGTCAATTTGGCATTGCCTTCTTTCGGGTAAACGATTGTCTTGTCGTAAATAAGATCTCATACGTCACAAGTATTCCGATTTCATATGTAATTCGACCAATTGAACATGTCCGCAGGACTAGTGAAGCTTCAGCAAGAAGTGAGGACTTGCGAGTACAAGGATGTCCAAGTACTATGGCATATGCTGAATAGGAATGAAACAGAGCTAGTTGGTTCCGGTAGCAAGAACAAACAATTTTGGAGCATCTCCGATTGGGCCGGGCCGGGGCGTATTCCTTATCTTTCGCGCAACTTCTGATAATTAACCATGGTTGAACTTTGTGCCGTTTCTGTGCTTTACTATCTTCCATTTTGCTGTGAAGAGAATAACATTAGAGAAGCTCCTACATTAAGTGGTAGCTTCGATTTCCCACTGAACCTACTACCATCTTGTATAATTTTGCTGTTTTCATTCAGCTCTGTGTCCTGGGTAAGTTTGTTGGTGTTGTGGTTCTGTCTTTTGCTTTGCATTTTGCATGAACAGATGTGTGCATTGATTCGTGGACATAGACGTATTCAGAATCGTCTGGTGCAAGTGGTTGCCCTAGTGGTTCGGGCGGATGTGGAGCTTTGGAAAACTCCTCAAGGTCTGGGGATCGATTCCCCGCTGGGTGAGTACCTTAATTTAAGTGGGTGGCTGTAGTGGTGTGTTGCTGCGTTAGTTAACCCAAAGGTTTGGGTTATGCAGTCGGGTCCAAAGAACCTGGCTGTAGGGTTATTCCTCCGTCATAAAAAAAAAAAAAATAGTCATCATAGCCCCTTATGGGGCTGAACATAATCCTAACGCCACTCACACGTGGCGGGATCTTAGCTTCTTTTCTGACATATGTGCGGTGCCCTATAAATAGTAGTATAATGTGACGAGATGATACTCCCTAGCAGAGATCACGGGGTACCATACCAACACTTCTATTTTCTATACAAAAAAAGAGGCAGGTCCTCTCCTGTTCCATACCTGCATTAACATCCTTTTTTGGTCAGAATTTGCTTGCTTTGAAATCTTTAGTATTTGGATAGAAGTCAGTTATTCCACATGTCCCTGTATGTGATGCAGAATAAGTAGCGGCCCAATTCTACGATCAATTGGACCGGTCAAAGCCTAAGAGGTCCAAACAACTTTTAATTAAAAATTGCCAATTTCGGCAATTTATCGACGAGCCCGGAATAGGCCCAAACTTGGTGGGCTGAAGCAGAATCGCGTTACGATCAAGACTCACCACCCTAATCGTGACTGATGGTGGATTTCGGCCAAATTCATTCGTTTAAGCCTTCAATTTAGTAATTTTGCTATTTTAGGTAATAATTAGATTTCGAATTACTCTTAGCGTGTAATTTCGTTTACGTTGTTTCCAATTGGGAATATCTTATTTTTCTTTCTAGTTTTCAATTTTGGGAGTTTCCCCAATTTTCGGGATACTTTATTTTTAGGTAAGTTTTGCTAGGGTTTGCTAGTTTTCCCTATAAAAGGGCATGTAACCTCTATTATTATGGAGCTTTTTATCAATTATAAATCAGAGTTATTCTCTTTCTTCTTGTGGATTCAAGAACCTCGTGGATTCGAGACCTATTTTCGTTTGAACTAGCACGCAACTAGTTTCTCGTGAATTCCGCTGCGTCAGTATGGCTGTATCAGAGAACATGGCCTTGACTTTGGATGTAATATATTCCGTGATGCCATACCTGCTACATGTTCTTATTTCTTTATATTAGCATGTTCTTATCCGTTGCTCTAACCTCGCTGATGACAGGGGAGAGTGGGTATGGGGCATAGATTAGTCCAGTTGATCCATTTTGGTAAAATATTATGAATGTTTGAGGGTTGGCTTTTTTTGGGTAGTTATGCCTTTGTTTTTGTAGGTTAGATTGCCATACTTGGTAGGTAGGATCACTTATGTCTAGACTAGATAAAACCTCAAAGAAATGCCAGTCAATTGTGAAGGAATACAAATCCACATTGTTTGAGACGGAATGAGTGACCACTTAATAAAGTGTTGAGACATGTCCACCTGCTAGCCGAACCTTTCAGTTGAGATAAAGTTTTCACATGGTATCAGAGCAGGATCCATTCCACTCTCCAAATAAAAAAGATTAACAATCCACACCACCACATGATGACAGACCTAAAAGAAAGGCTACGCGACGATAGATCTCCAAAAGAGGCTACCGGCTACACTCGACCTCAAATGCAGGTGACCGTAGGTGGGGATGCTAAGGAACAATTTGACATTGCTTGGGAATAGAATGAGTGATCACTTAATATAATATTGGTACGTACCTCTACACATAATCGCTTAAGCTTTTGGGCAAAGGAATCCTCAACAAACCAACCCAATATCACGATCCTAAGAAATCAACGACATAAACCGAACCAAAATTGGACCTGGACACTGCCCCAAACAGTTGGAAAAACGACACATGGCATCATCGGATAGAAAAGATTGGGGATGACGCAGCGGAATTCACGAGAAACTAGTTGCGTACTAGTTCAAACGAAAATAGGTCTCGAATCCACGAGATTCTTGAATCCACAAGAAGAAAGAGAGATACTCTGAATTATATTTGATTAAAAGCTAAATATGCCCATAGGCTACATCCTTATTTATACTAGTAGAAGTCCTAACTAAAAGGAAATTACTTAGAGTGGTGACCAAGCAAAGCATTACTTGGAAACTTAGACTATTTGCTAAAAGGAAATAAAATAAAATCTAACCAAAACTAAACTAAAAATGTGCAAAACAGGCAGTACAAATAAAATCTCCTAATACTAATCGTAAATAAAAATTATTACTAAAATAATGTTTCCATAAATAATAGGGGTGTATATCTTGTCCTGCATCAGTTTCCAAGTAATGCTTTGCTTGGTCACCACTCTAAGTAATTTCCTTTTAGTTAGGACTTCTACTAGTATAAATAAGGATGTAGCCTATGGGCATATTTAGCTTTTAATCAATTATAAATCAGAGTTATTCTCTTTCTCTTGTGGATTCAAGACATCTCGTGGATTCGAGAACCTATCTCGTTTGGAATAGTACGTTAACTATTCTCTCGTGAATTCCGCTACGTCAAGTGGTATCAGAGCAAGATCGTTTCTGGCTCGATGGCACCTAACAAAGTTGATGACACAACCCGTGACGTTGCTCAGGGGCTTGCTGATCTAAGGGCGACGGTAGAAGAACAGCGAATCCAGTTGACAGGGCTTCGTGAATTTCGCGACGAAACACGAACTCAGTTAACGGCGATTCAAGAAACACTGCAACAGTTGTGACAGTTGACTCTTCGCCAAAACCATGGACCAGCAGGGGTTGAAGAAGATCGCGCGGTGGGAGTTGCCCAACGCCGTCCTCTTAACCAGGTTCGGGAACGCGCGGTGGGATTTGCCCAACGCCAGCCCGGTGCCCAGATTGTAGTTGGGAGACACTCAACTAACTGTGCTGATAGTGAGGAATCAGAACCCGATTTCAGGTCTTATGATAATTTGCCTAAATTAAGTGGTTATGAGTATTTTGAAGATATTTTAGATTGGATTTTAGATATTCATGATTTCTTTGAATATGTGAGAATGCCGTCTGAAATAAGGTGGAAATATTTGTTGGCAAAACTTACGGGACGAGCGCTACGATGGTGGTTAGATTTGCAGGATAAGAGAGAACGATTGGGAAAGCGTCGTATTCGCGCATGGTCAAGAATCAAAAGACTTATGATGGAAAGATTTTTGCCATGGAATTATGAGCAGCTTTTGGAAGAAAAATATGAATCAAAGCAACAACATACGATTCACACATCTGCCAATGTTGTTGAAGATGAAGCTTTTAAAGAGGAGGTAATTCAAGAAGTTGATGATAAGAAAATTTACATTGATGTTGATGATCAAATTGATATTGATGATAAGCATAAAATTGATATTGATGTTGGTGATCAAATTGTTGAGGACCAACACAAGTTTTCAAAAGATGTGATCAAAGCTGCCACCTTATTTGATAACTCTATGGTCAAGCCAGCCCATCTCAATGAGCCAATCATTGATGTGTCAACCATTGCTACAATGAGGCAAGATAAAGATGACCCACAATGTCAAGTTTCCTTTGTTGATTTTCTTGGAGTGCAACAGTATGATTGGATTTCCAATATTCATCTGGTTGATCTTATCAATCACTTGAAGCATGCAGAGAAGATGTCATTGCAAATATTATTTTCTGTGATGTTTTGGAAGGAAGTAAAAGGGTTGAAGTATTCCAGGTATCTATTTATTTGGCATGGAAGATGGCAGGTTCCTAACGAGAACTCGAGGACGAGTTCTTTTGAAGAAAAGGAGAATGATGCAGGACAAGATATACACCCCTATTATTTATGGAAACATTATTTTAGTAATAATTTTTATTTACGATTAGTATTAGGAGATTTTATTTGTGCTGCCTGTTTTGCACATTTTTAGTTTAGTTTTGGTTAGATTTTATTTTATTTCCTTTTAGCAAATAGTCTAAGTTTCCAAGTAATGCTTTGCTTGGTCACCACTCTAAGTAATTTCCTTTTAGTTAGGACTTCTACTAGTATAAATAAGGATGTAGCCTATGGGCATATTTAGCTTTTAATCAATTATAAATCAGAGTTATTCTCTTTCTCTTGTGGATTCAAGACATCTCGTGGATTCGAGAACCTATCTCGTTTGGAATAGTACGTTAACTATTCTCTCGTGAATTCCGCTGCGTCAGAAACTTAGACTATTTGCTAAAAGGAAATAAAATAAAATCTAACCAAAACTAAACTAAAAATGTGCAAAACAGGCAGCACAAATAAAATCTCCTAATACTAATCGTAAATAAAAATTATTACTAAAATAATGTTTCCATAAATAATAGGGGTGTATATCTTGTCCTGCATCAGGGGATTTTGGCCAACCATCAATTCGATCAATTCGATTGTCTGCAACACAGCGCGCGGCGGAGAATGGTTTTAGAGAGAGAAGAAAACCGCCGCCGCCGGCCAAGGTCGTTGCTCTCTGCTCCTCCAGGTCTCTCTCTCGCTCTGTCTCTCTCTGCAATGCACAACAAATAAACATCTCGACGAACTTTTATTTTATCCCATTGTTTCTTTTTATTTCTGTTGATCTTTTTCTCAGTAATTTTGGGTTAAGATTTTGTGCCAACTGGAGAAAATTCAAAATTGTGAACGAAACTAAGCTAGTATTTAATCTCTTTTTTCTGGTTTAAATGACCCCAATTATGAATATTCTTTTTGATTAACAATTTGAATTATGAAGTAGTATCTGGTGATCAGAGATTCAAATTATGAATTTCTTTAACACTGGATGCTAATGAAAGGATTACTAAACGAACCTTTCTTTTTCTTTTCTTTTTTTGATTTCGTGTTGAAATTGTTTTGTCATAAGCATAGTCTCGAGAAGAGAAAATTCAAAAAATGTAACTAGAAATAAGCTAAAGAAACAAAAAAAGGTTCATAGTTGCTGGGATTCTGATTCGCCTGAGGTTCTTTCCTATGGGCGCATAGGCCCGATTCATTGGAAATTATCCATAGAATCAAGACCACATCACTTGTACCTATTACGGAGTATATATATGAACACAACAGAAGTACCTATTACGGAGTATATATATAAATAGAGTATGGCTTAGTCTAATTGGTCAGATTCTCGGATCTGATTTGATCCCTTGCAAATTTTTTTGACAAATAAGGTGTATGAATTGGGGATCTAGGACGGTCAAAAGTTCATATGGTAGGAATCAGATGTATCTTTACTTGGTGAATCCAAACTACTACTTCTGAATTCCACTTTTTAACTAACCATAAGTATTATACTCCCTCTGTCCCATTTAAATATTTCCTACGGGAGACCGGGCTTGTCTGACTTAAAAAAATAAAATACTTTCGAAATTACTTTTTAAATTTTTTTTGCACCATTCAAAAGATCTCAACGAGTATTTTTGAATGGTGTAAAAATTTTTGAAAAAAAATATTTAGAAATACATTTTCTTTTAAAGTCAAAATGACACGACTTTACGTAGGGGACATTTAAAATGGGACGGAGGGAGTAATCACTAACAGATGATTACGTTGCCACCTTCTGGCTCTTTTGACTCAATAAGAACATTGCGCATGGCGGGCTTTTGGATGCTTCTTGTAGGGCCGTCACAGCACATGTGGTTTAACTTCATAGCAAGAATCCTACCGAAGCGTGACATGGTTACTACGTTGAAGAAATTGAGTATGGGACAGGTTCTCTATGGACCCTGTGTTAATGGTGTTTTCTTCTCCTACAATGCAGCTCTACAAGGTACACTACCATTTTTGTCCTGTATAAAATACGGATTTTCACTAATAATGCTGCCTGTCTTCTGTCCATCTCTCTCTGTTTCTTGGAACTAATGCCTTGGTTGCAGCTTAAATAAATTTTATTCATGCATACGGATACAAAAATATGGTGAAAGCTTTGAATGTAAAATTTACTAAAATGCTCAGCTGAGGTGCATTCTGTATCATGACTAGCTAAATGCACTTAAGAATGACAGAAGGTTGTTGGTTTAGTACTATGAATTTGACCTCCATCAGTTGTCACTGCAGTTGCAGATTGCTCTACTACTACTGCAGTTTTATGATATACATTTTCTTTTTCATTTTATTGAAAATGCTTTGCAGCGAGGTTTCTATGCACAAGTCATGCATTGAGAATGAGGCGATCGCAGCTCTTAGTTTAATCTTGGCCAAATTATTTTGAATAAGAGATTTGACGGTGGTATGCTTTGCGTGGTGTTTTTTTTTCCATAGCATTGCTTTTTTGTTTTTCTTTTTTGTTTCTCATGGCTTCCTATTGTGCTCATTAGTGAGATGCTCTGGACCATGAACGAAGGAAGCTTAATAATGAGCACAAAAATTGATTTGGGTTTCTAAGCTTGTCCTCCCTGATGTCTTTCGATTTTGATTTGGGGGCATGGTTATGCAGCAAAGCATGCTTGTAGCTCCTCGGTTCTTGGAGATTTAGGGGGGCCACTGTTTTAGTGGTATTTTGAGAGCAACCACTTTGTGCATATTGCCAAAGGTTAGGTCTGTCTCCAATCATCCCCCGCCCATACCCTAATGAAATTGCCCAAGACAACTGATAGGTTTCATCATTAATTTTCAGAGTTGGTATGAAAGGATAGCAGCACTGTGTTAAAATAAAAGAGAAGACGATCCACAAAAGTCAAAATTTTTGTAGTATAAATACCGTGTTTATTCTAACGGCTCCAAAAACTGTTTTATTTATCTTTCTATGTTATACCAATGAACACCGAATTCTGTTTAGCCTGAAGGCTTACAATCTCACTTATGACAGCAATCTATATTCAACTAAATGGACCCCACTTTAGGACTAAATGCTGCAGTATGAGGCAGTTAAGTCCGGGTAATTCAGCTCTAAAGCACTAGTCAATTACTAATGAAACATAGAAGTTACCAAAAATAGCAACTTTAAGTCGAAATTTGGCTTCTGCCAAGCCTGTGAAACATATTAAAACAAATGGTGCCCATTAATTTTGGACACCTCTTGGTGAAGATTTAACAAAGATATATTTCCCTCTTCCTTATATATAGATATTATGATGCATGGAATTTGGATTAATAATAGCACTGCTGGAGTTTCGTGGGTTATGTCTAATCGAACTAGGGCGGTTTGGATCAATTTGGGAATTCTGGTGAAGTAGGAACTTTGCAAAAATTACTATTTACCATTCTATGGTACAATTTATCCGGTGCATCACTGCTCCAGCCCCTTGACAATAACCTAGGTCACCACAATCACATGATTTCTAATGTTCAGGTTTTTTTTCCCAGTTTAATTTTTTGTTCGTTTTTTCGACCAGTTTTGGTGGTAATTTCAGTTTCCAGCTTTATTGTGCAAAATGTGTAAACTTCAATTTCATTTGAACCATATTGAGAAAGCGTGTTGGTACCAATCTCAGGTGAAAGTGGGACCGAGATTGTAGCCAGATTAAAGCGAGATCTTCTTCCAACATTGATGAAAGGTCTTATGTTCTGGCCGATGTGTGATTTTCTTACTTATAAAGTCATTCCCGTCCACTTAATTACAGCTAACATCTTAGTCTTTTTGTTTGAATTTAAAGAGATACTTCTCCTGGACAAGAGCTAACACAGAATTCAGGGTCCCAATTGCATACTCCTTTATTTTGGGTATTGATTTTCGCACTCCCTTATGTTTACACTTTTTTTGGACTTAGTCAATTTTCATGTGTATTTACAACATTGTCTTTTTTTTGATCGGCAACATTGTCTTTCAATGTCCATGTTTTACGAATGGTGCAGTATATTGTAAATAGAAATGAAGAAAGAAAGATAAAAAAAAAGTATAGAATAACAAAGGGACTGCGAAAATTAATTACCATTTGGTAGTGTTACATGGTTGAACATCTTTGTACACATAGCTGTAATTTCTTTGGGACTTGTTTTCAAACTGATCAGCTGAAATGTGCTATGTACTTTCTTGGCAGCCATTGATAAATAGCTGTTTTTCGTATATTGGGACCATATATCTGACTTATGTGGCTAGCTTGAAGAAAGCGAGTATCGATTAGCTATGGAGTTTTTGGAGTTTTGCAAGTACGGATATGCAAATTTTGGAAGGAAAGAAGAGAAGAATGACCTAAGAAGGAAGAGATATTAGCAGATTTTTTACCTCTCCATAGTTGCAGGTTCTTTCACTTCCAGTCACGGAGAATCACAGTTCTGTTTTTAACTTTTTCCTGGTAATTTGCCTGTACGTATTTCCTTGTTACTTCATTGGATGATCGAAATAATTGAGAAAAAGCTGTCCAAAAAAAAAAAAATGCTATTCAAAATAAAGAAATAACTGAGAAAAAGCACAACCAGAGGCTGAGGTTCTTTGAAGTAATACCACATTTTGTCAGCAGATGAGATATTAGAGGATGCTTGTGCGAAATGGCCGTGGTAGGGTCTTTGGTGCGGGCATGTGAGCTAAGATTGTGGTTCATGAGATCAGTACCAGGTTAACATAAAATTTTGGAAAAGAAAATAGAAGCAGAAAACTCTCCTCAGTTCAGCTTAAAAAAAGGTCAATTTGTTTTTTTTTTTTAATACTTAAAATCATCGTGAAGTTAAATTTCTTCGGGTTAGAATCTTTTAGGTTGGTTCAT
Source organism: Vaccinium darrowii (assembly GCA_020921065.1). NCBI lineage: Eukaryota > Viridiplantae > Streptophyta > Magnoliopsida > Ericales > Ericaceae > Vaccinium > Vaccinium darrowii. Next base: position 372,172 of record CM037155.1, read on the forward strand.
TTTATCAACGCATTGATATGAACTATAGATTTTGTAGGGCTCGTTAAGAAGAGCATCTAGTAAAAAAATTGTCTTGATTGGACATTGATAGATATAAAAAAGTAAAAAACCCCCATATTTTTAGCTTTTGATACCTATCGATGTCCGAACAGGATAATTTTTACTGGATGCTTTTCTCAAGAAGTTCTACAACACCTATGGTTAAGATCAAGGGATTACTGAGCGCACAATTGTATAAATTTTCTTAAAGATTCTTTCAAATTACAGGGTTCTGAATTCTGAATGAAAATCAAATGAATTAGATCAATTATGTAAAAATATCCAATGGGCCTGATATTTTTCAAGACCACTTGAATAATTATTTTAAAATTATTTAACGATTCGGATTGTTTGTGCGGGACCTAAAAGTGGGTCCCACATGATCACATTTGGCCATAAAACGGGGCCGTTTTGTGCCACACAGTAGTGGCTGCTATGGCTCGAATCAGAGTAAATGTTTTTTTTTTGAAAGACAAAAAGGTGCGAGGGGGCAACTAGTGTAGCAACCTTTCTTGGGCATGACTAGAGGGGCTCCCGACCTGCTGTGGAATGTCCAATTCAAGCCATAGCTATTGTCCTTCCAGACTACATGTTTGCTTGATCGTTCTTCGCATGTGGTTCGTGTTGTGGTTAGGCCGATTTCTTAACCAAATAAATTTGGCTTATATACTATTTTAGTCCCTATAATTATAGGTAGGTTTCAATTTGATCCTTATATTTTTAGATGTCACAATTTCATCCTTGTATGTCAGTTTCAATTTGGTTTTACATTTTTAAATGTTTCAATTTCATCCTTAAGGTGTCACTTTGAATTTTTCTAATCACAAATCAAATATTCAGGTTTATATATTATATTGTACCTTTAAAGTTTATAAGCTTATATTTGCATTCCTAACTTAGATTTTTACACATTTTAAAAGATTTTTTTTTGTGGTCAGAGTACGACATCCTAATGAGAAAATATTTATTATGGCTATTTTAAGTATGACTTCTTCAATTCTTTTCAAGATAAATATATTTTCTTCCTCTTTTGTGTATATTAGTATATAGAGTTATTGATTTCTTTTATAAAAAGTAAGGAAGAGTATGTATATGTGTTGATTCGATTTCTACTTTAGTTATTTGTTTTTCTTTATCCCCAATTATATGCCTTTTTTTTGTTATGGCTTGAAGATTCTTTCATAGAATGTGGATGATTGTCAATTTCCAACCCCAACCCCAACCCCAACCAATGATTTGAAAAGGCTCTTAATTGCTAGGTGACTTTTCCAACCCCTTTGGGTTTCTCCCCTACTCTTTGTAGTACTTGGAAAAAAATATTAGAAGTGCTCTGGGTCCTCCTCCACCCACATTTGGGCAAAGAAGGACCCTATGCTTGAGGAGCACTGAGACATTTACTGCACCCATAGCCGGCTCTGGGCAAAAGCCCAAGAAAACCGCGACTTCGGGCCCTAAAAAATATGTGAAAAATAGGAACCCAAAATGTTTAAGCCCCTTATTATTATCTTAAGTACCATTAGGACCAATTAATTTTAGTTTATGACTGGCTCTCTTCATTAAATAGGCCGAATCCAATCTTTAGTGGGGCCTAACAAATGCGATAGCAATATTGAAAGTACTGATAACTTGAGGCCTAGTTCTGAAATATGACCGAAAGAGGTGCCAGGCCGTGTATTGTACTTTATGAGAGACTGAGATGGAAAGCAACTAAAGAAGAAACGATTGAAATCAACTATATTGACGAAGACGAAGATGAAGACAAAGACGACGATGGTTGGAGGAGATGTAGAAGCCCTATTTTTCCGATATGGTATTTGCATTCACATAAAATGAATATTGTGAGAGAGTGATTGACAAATGACAAGCACTATTTGACTGAGACTTGTACTGCACCCAAAGCCGGCTTTGGGTGAAAGCCCAAGAAAATGCGATTTTGGGACCTAAAAAACGTGTATGAAAAATAGGTGCCGTGTATTGTACTTTATGAGAGACTGAGATGGAAAATAACTAAAGAAGAAACGATTGAAATCAACTACATTGACGAAGAAGAAGATGAAGACAAAGACGACGCGATTGGAGGAGATCGGCCCTTTTTTTTTTTTCTTTCTGAAATGGCATTTGAATTCACATAAAATGAATATTGTGAGAGAGTGATTGACAAATGACAAGCACTATTTGACTTCCTTGTCCACAGTTATTTCATAGAAAGAGAGAGCACATCAGCTTTTTTTTTAATTTTTTTAAATTTTTTTTCCTTCCCCTTTTTTTTTTTGGGTACATTTTTCCTTCCCCTTTTGGTGAGGTATAGTTATGGATCTTGTGGTAAAATTTTAAACAAAGCAAGGGCCAATGTGATTGCTTATCTATGAGCATTAAAATTTAAAAACTTTGTGAAGGCATACTTTTGGGTGGTGATGGAAGGATATTATCTATGAGTACGTACGATAATATTCAAGTCTTTCATAAGTTCAATACTCATCTAGCTCAATAAAACTCATCGGGAGTGATTTCTTGGTAACGGGAGTAATCATCTAGAATATAACGATAGTTCTTTTTTTACAATTCATACTAGAACCCCTTTGGGTTAGACAACCACTAGAATTCGATGTTTGAAGTCTCTAAACTGATGCTCTATTATGCTGAAGTTCCAAAGGGAAGGGGACCAAAGATTTACATTTTGGAACTTCAGCGTAAAAGCGCATCAGTTTCGAGACTTCAAAAATGGAGTTCAAATGGTTGTCGAACCAAAAGGGATTGTAGCAGGAATTGTGAAAATATAACTAAGAAAGCTCGAAACCAAGAAACCACTCGCGAATCATGTATATATTTCTCGTGAGCTAGCTAGACGAGTGTTGAGATTACGAGAGACTCAAATATTTATATCACTTATTTATAAATCATATCCTTCTTCACTGTGGTTTGTATTCGTTCGACGAATGTGAGAACACAACTTATTGAAAGTCCGGTTGTAAACCATATGGAGTTGGAAATAACTTTCCTACAGGTAAAAACGAAATATATGGTTTTCATATATAAGTTCTTTTAATCATAGGTACAAGAAGATTTATAATTGTTCGAGACACGAATCTGAGAGTTACAGTTCCTAAAACTAGCCACATCCATCCCAAACAGCCTTAATACCGGTAATGGCAGAGCCATGAGGACAATTCGCTTGGCTGGATTTGGGATGCTTCTTGTAGAATGAAGGGCCGTCACACCACATGTGGTCCGACTTCACAGCCAGAATCCTACAAAAGCTAGACGGACATGGTAGCTACCTTGAAGTAACTAAGTACAGGGCAGGCAATGGACCCTAATTTTTATATATGCATATATCTATAAGTAATCGAGCCGAGCTGCAAACGAACCGAGTTGAGATCAAGCTTGATTTACAACCGGACCTTTCCACTAGCGAAAAAGGAGAGGGGCTGGGGTAGTGGGGCTGTAAATGAACCGAGCTGCTCGTGGCTCTGCTTGGCTTTTATGAACCTTGAATTGGGCAGTTTATATGGGTACTTGTGGTAGTACTTTTAGTTGGCCCCTCCTAAGTGGACTCTGAAACTGATTAATCGGTCTATTATAGTCTAGAAAGACACGGCTTTAAGTATGCCCCACATGGGGAATTTATTTCTGGACTTCTCTTTTTATCATCCGCACTTAAAGGGGAGTGTACGCGGGGGTTCAAAATAGCCGAGTCGAGCTTTGTAGTGTTCGAGCTCGGCTCGTTATGTAAATGAGCCAAAAATCAAGCTCGAGCTTGGCTCGGTCATAAACACAATCGAGTTGTGCTTTAGCGAGCTAGTTAACTAAATGAGCCTGAAAATCGAGCTCGGCTTGATTACTTATCGAACTGTTGATCGTAGGTCGATAAGTGCTATTTCAAAATAAATCTATATTGAAAAGAAATTAAGTTGCACCCCGAAATGAAACCTATTTATTTCAAGATATATTTGGTTGGATCATGTCTTGATTGATATTCGATGAGGTTATCGCACAACGTTTTCAAATAAAACTATAATAAGTCATTGGGATGACTTATGGAGCAAAAAAACATGTAAGGAGCACACAACCAATTGTAATAACCTATTTCTCATACCAAAAATTCGTAAGGAATGCCAAATATAAACAATCATTTTTTAAAAAGATGCGGAAAAAAAAAACTAACTTAAAAATGCTAAACAATAATGAACACGAGACTTCGTGCGTGCACGGAGATGTCAACTAGTTGGTAATAAGGAAACCAATCGCATTGATGGTTGGTTGAGTTCGTTTTCACAACTGTCCGCTATCACTCTGTATCTATATTTGACTGCTTGTTCAAGTAAACTAAAAGACAATGTCACAATTACGTAAAATAAAACAATTTGTGTAATCAGGGTCCTTCAATAATAGTCACACACTAAATTACTCCCGTCCGTCTCAAATTGCTTGAGCTTCGTGGGTGATCGTGTATTTTGCACGATACAAATTATGTATTAGCGCGAGTTTTCCTACGAAAACACTTAACACCAATTTAAAGATCTCATTGAGAATAAAAAATTTACGTAATCTTATTAAAAAATATCATAAATACATTATCTTTTATCTTTTGTACAAAATGGACAATAACTCAAATGTCGAATAATTTGGGACGGAGGAAAAAATATAATTACATGCATACAGAGTAACTCTTGAATCACGTCATCGTAACTTTAAACCTAAAGACTATGTATCGGATACTATTAAAACAACAAATTGAGTAGACTCAATGCATTACACAAGAAAGCCGTCAAAGTTTTACTCTAAACGCCTATGCAGAATCGCAAAAGGTGACCTTTTGTTTAGGAATTTTGATATGATAATTCATCTGTAAATGACACCAACCAATCGTGATAGAAATGTATGAAACTCCTACGAACGCAATCTAATTGATTTTATAGCCCACAACCAAAGATGGAGTCAAGGGGTGGCTAGCCAGTAGGGGCTGTGGCCCCTGCTACAATTTGAAAAAATCCAATTATTACATTAGAAAAAAAAATATATATATATAGAGGAACTCTCTAGTCCGGGACCCTTCGGTCCGGAACTCATAGTTCCGGATCAAATTTTCATGATCCGAGCCGTCCAATGTGTTCAAAAGGTGTTTTCCAAGGTCCACTACCGGGAAGGGCTTGATCCACGCTGTTTTTCGCCAGTGTTATTTTAGAAGTATATAGGGTGTTAATGGAATTTATCATAAGAAGACTATATTTTCATTATTGAAGTTAATTCTTTGCATTTTCTAAGTTGAAGAGCGGTATGCACAAAAAGAGGACCCCCTATACCAATGAGTGAAGATGACACTGGTTTTCGTAACAATCCATCTTACAATATTGAAGTCAATTCACATTAGCGCGGTTTGCACGTAACAAGAGGACCGGCTACACCAATGAGGACTAAGTTTTTCGTAACACTCTATCTTAACAATATTGAAGAAGGGGAGCTCTTCCATGTCCCCCTGTCCTTTTGGGGACACCATATCCCCCCTCCTTCCAGCCGTTTGATCATCCCAAAATCATCTCATCTGTCGAATTTTAAAAGAGAAAATACTCCCTACCCTTTCAACCGGTTACCATTTCGATTAATAAAAAAAAAACTCTTAACCTGATGAATTTAACCATGGTTTGCAGCCTCTCTCACCCTTACGCCTCTTCTTTTCTCTCCCCCTCTCCTTGTGTTTCTCCCTCTGAAACTAGAACTAGGGTTTTCTCTCTCTCTCTCTCTCAAACACACACATTTGAAGAAATGGAGCTTCTCGGAACTGTTGATTGATTATCGACAACGAAGAAGAAAGAGGTAGGGTCGACGAGAAAGAGTTCTACGAGAAGACCAAAGCCTCTATTCATGGATTTCACTGCTCTAGATCCCTAACCCCCCAAAGATAACTGCGGGTTCTTCTTTTGAGTAGGTACGTGTTCCCAAGTCGATCAAGCATAAGGACATAATTTGAATTATCTTCACCCTAATTCGATCAAAAAAACTCTTTTTTTCATTAAATTGGGTCTCGATAAAGAACGTTTCTAAGCCCGATAGAGCCAATTTTTTACGACAACACTATAAACACTGAGACAAACAGTTTCAACGGTCTTGATTATCGCGATTGTTTCGCAGTCATGTGACCAATGTACATTAAACTATAGCACAATACCTAGTTCATAACCACTTCTATTGAACGTATAGATTTCTAAGGTCATTACCAAGTAAAAAATTATAATGGTCGATCGGAACCGTTAGGATTTCACGTCTCGTTGTTTCTATCATTGACGCCAATTTTTGAGATCATCGGATATCGATAGCCATGAGATCGGGTCACATTTAATGCATCCCGAGGCATTAAAGTCTTATTCTAAACCATAACATACCGATCTGAGTTTTTTTTAAGCAATCCAAACCGTCTATATTTCACAAAATGCAGAGTACATAGTTTGTACCAAAAATTAAGTTCATCACGTTTCAACTTACGTTTAATCGGTTGATAACTCTTTTGTAAAATTCATGCAAATAACAAATTCATACCAAAATGAAGGAGTTTCTAATCCCATTTGAGATATAACTTTTTACAAGATTGATTTCATTAACAAGACCAACAATATTAACGCAATCGATTGTTAAAAGTTTAATCGTCGTGAGATCCGCAAAAAATTGAAATTCGTTTAGTAGTAAATCAATAACATTGAATTTGACTCCCAAATGTTAACCACAGTTAACGAAATAAAAAATAAAAAAATCGATTTTAAAGACCCTAGGTGGGTCCACCTACATCTCATCTATGGTTATGCCCAATTGGGGTTTATGTTATGCAAGTTTGGGGTTCTTTAGACAAAACTATGCCACTTAGGGGATTTTTTGGCCTATTTGGGGTTTGGGTTATGCCAGATATGGGTTTTTTGGGGCCCTTCTGAAATGTTATGCCTTTTAGGGGTTTAAGTTATGCCTTGTAGGGGTTATTGTTATGCCATTTTGGGGATTTTCAATCCATTTAGGTGTTTCGGTTATGCCCCTAAGGGTCCGTTGTTATGCCTTAATCGGGTTATACCCTCTTGGTTATGCCTTTTAGGGGTTTTTTTTTCCTCTTGTTATGCCGTTTAGGGGTTGAGGTTATGTTATTTACGGGATTAGGTTACGCCACTGAAATTTTGGTCCCGACCATTTGGCGTAACAGTAATGCCCTATAGGGGTTTTTGTTATACCTCTTAGGGGTTTATTTTTCGGATGACCTGTTGACCGGGTCAATTTTGCCTACGTGGCATCATCTCAACCGTTGGATTGGGGGATATGGTATCCCCAAATGGGTGGGGAGTATGGAAGCGTTTTCCTTGAAGTTAATTCACACTAACGCGGTATGCACAAAAAGAGACCTCCAATCAAATACCAATGAGTGAGGGTAACGTACACTCCGTCTTAAATTATTGAAGTCAATTCACATTAGCGCTAGTCATTGGCATTAATTCTGCCAAAAAACTACTTCCTCTCTCTGTCTCTCCCTCTCTCTTCGAGTGGTTGAAATTGTATCTGTCATTTGCTTTCATTGATGCTGACTTTGTCTATTAATCTTGATTTCTTCTTCAGGTCTCTCTCTCTCTCTTCGAGTGGTTGAAATTGTATCTGCCAATTTTACGCTTCTTGTTCGATTCCTGTACTTTCTTTCCTAACCGATTTTACCCTTCGCTTCCTTTTCAGCTTGCAACCTTGCACTGCCATTTGCTTTCGTTCTTGCTGTCTTTTTGCTTTCCATCTTTTACGTTCTTTGATTTCTCAAATCAATACAAAGGAGAAATAGCGAAAAAATAAGGAGAAAACCAAAAAAAGAAAAAAAAAAAGGAAAGAGAAAAATATCAGAAGAAGTGAGTGATGCCTACACTACTTGCTCTTACCTGTTTGGGGAAAATTGGGGACACCGTTCTGGGGAAAATCATAGAATACTTGGTCGCTCCGATGGGGCGCCAATTCAATTTCATGTGTTGCTTCAACAGCAACATCACAGAACTTGAAACTCAATTGAAAGAGTTGGAAACAACAAGACATGAGGTTCAAATGGGGGTGGATGATACCCGTAGAAAGGTGAGAATTGTTGGACCGCGAGTTAAGTCTTGGCTGACTAGAGCAGATGAGGTCACGAGTGTTGTCGAGGGAATTATTGAAGACAAGGCCAAAGTCACCGAAGGGTGTTTGAGTGGGTGGTGCCCCAATCTCAAATTGCGTTACTCACTCAGCAAGAAAGCTGTAAAAATGACTAAGGTTGTCGTTGACCTCCAGGCTGCTGGCGTCCAGTATACTAAATCATCCTACAGCCCACCTCCTGCATGCACAGAGACCATACGCAATAGAGTTTTCACGATGTTTGAGTCCAGAAGGCTCAACATGGAAGAGATCATTAAGGCTCTGAAGCCTGATGAGATCTACGGTCAAATCAATGGTATTGGCTTGATTGGGATTTGCGGATTACCAGGGGTGGGTAAGACAAAAATGGTGGAAGAAGTGGGAAAAAGAGCAAAAGAAGAGAAACTCTTTGATGAAGTTGCTTTTGTTGCTGTTGGCCAAAATCCCGACCTAACAAAGCTTCAAAAGTGCATTGGAGAAAACTTGGGTATAGCCGATATAAGAAGATTTGATGACGCATCAACAAGAGCAGGCCTGCTTCATGAGAGACTTGTGCAGGACAACAAGAAAATTCTTCTCATACTTGATGACGTTTGGGAGGACTTTGATGTAGAGGACATCGGAATTCCTTTGGGAGGTTCTAACAAGAACTTTAAAATGCTTTATACGTCGCGTACGCAACGTTTGTGGCATGATGTACAAAATAAAAAGGAGATCTCTCTTGAACCCTTGTCAGAAGACGAAGCATGGCAACTATTCAAGGAGAAAGCAGGTAATTTGGTTGATGCTCCGAATTTGCATTTCACAGCCAAACAGATCGTGGATAAATGTGGACGTTTACCCCTCGCGTTGGTTATTATTGGCAGTACACTTTCGAAAAAAAGTGGGGGAAATTCCACTAAGGTTATATGGGAAGAAATGCTTGATCGGCTGACTTGTCCACGCGGCACTCCTGCAGATAAGCGTTTGTTGTTATCTCTCGAGATGAGTTACAATTATGTAGAAGATGAGGAAGCTAAGCGCCTGTTTTTGCTTTGTTGTTTATTTGAGGAGGATAAATATGTTAGTATTGAAAGTTTGGCTAGATACGCATTGGGATTATCACTTTTTCATGGAATACACGAAATGAGGAAGGTAAGGCGTCGAGTTATCGCTCTGGTCAATGACCTAATGAGCCGCTATTTACTGTTGGATTCTGAATTTGATGGGCATGTGAAATTGCATGATGTGGTGCGCGATATGGGCATATCTATTGCATCAAGACATAACGGTTCTCTTGTAAGCCATGGCAACACGTCGGAGTGGCCAAAGGAGGACACAAATGAGGATTACACTTCCATTTCGGTGATATCGCAGAGATGTATAGAGTTCCATGAAGGATTAAGATGCCCAAATCTTCAGTTTTTATTGTTACAATGCAAGAATATTGATGAAATGCCCTGCAATTTTTTTGACGGGATGAAAGTACTTAGAGTTTTGGTACTTACAAGATATTTAGTGGGGCCAACTGTATGCCTAAGGAAGTTCTCCCTGACACTTCAATCCTTGAGGTACCTTCGAACATTGTGTCTTGAAAATCTCAATGCTACATTGGATAATGTATCTGCAATTGGAGACCTAGAAGATCTTGAAATTCTCATATTAGTGAGATGCTCGATTAACGAGTTACCAACAGAAATAGGGAAACTGGCTAAGCTAAGGTTGTTAGATGTCACAGGCTGTCTACGTAGAATACCGCCAGGTGTCATATCACGCCTAGTTGGTTTAGAAGAACTGTACATGATAGATTGCGGATTTGTGCGTTGGGAAGGAGAGGGCAATGAAGAAGGAATTAATGCGAGCTTAAGGGAGTTTGAGTCCTTGTCAAAATTGAATGCTTTAGAGGTTAGGATAATTGATGCTGCGCTTTGGCCAAAAACCCCAATATTTAGTAAGCTCACAAAGTTCGCAATTGAAATAGAGAATCCATTTAGGGCTGCGAATTGGCGATTCAGATGGCCAAAGCCAAACCACTTATCCGTTAGCTCCTTGACACCAATTCGTTCAGATTACGGAGGGCTTAATTCACTCTTAAGGAGAACAGAATGTCTAGCTCTACAAGGCAAAGGAACCAGTGATTTGGTGAGGGAGTTACTCGAGGAGGTGCCAGAAGGACTACATCTATTGAAGGATTTGTCAATTGGTATGTGTGCTATGCCAGAATGTATTGCCAATACAATGGATTTTCCCCCTCAACTTAATTCCACCGCTCCTGTTGTTCTCCCTGTGCTGGAGACATTGTGTCTTTATGAGCTTACTAATTTAAGGGAGATATGCCGTGGCCCAGTTGCGGCGAGTTCTTTTGAGAAATTAACTTCCCTTACCATAGACGCATGTGTTGCAGTGGAAGAAGTTATTAGGAATGACCGCACAGAAGATGCACATATGTCAACCAAGACGATTGAGTTCCCAAAGTTAGAAAGGCTGGTGCTTCGAGGACTACCAAGTCTCATGGGTTTTTGCAGAGGAGTTGACAAGATCCATTTTCCTGAATTGAAGGAGTTGAAAGTCGAAGATTTAGACCATCTCAAGGGCCTCTTCCCCACCAAGACTTATTTGTCTTCAAATATAAAGGAAATCCACAATGTTGGCTTCCTTTCTCTATTTTCCCAAGAGGTATGCTTGCATTATTGCCTTTTTCCTTTTTTCTTAAACCCTTAACCCTATACCCTCACAAAATCCCCATGGGAAAAGTTGGATTTTCATAAGATTTGATTAATTGATAATTTTTGGGGTTATATTGAATAATGATCTTATATCATCAATCAAATAGGTTGTTAGTGAGTGACTCAACAGACTTTTATAGGAAAACGGTTCAAATTTTAAATAGCTAGTTAGTAACGTGTGAAACAATTTGTTTCCAAAGTTTGAAGAGAACTATGTTACTCATGATAGGAAACTCTAGTATCATACATTTCATCAATAAGTCTTGCCCTAATAATTTAACTTTTTGTTATGTGCTTCCTTGGAAATGGTGGCTAGATATGCCAATTTTTTTTTCGTCTTAAATGTGTAAAAAAAAAAAAAAAAGTTCCATAATTGTAGACCAAGATCTTCTCATTTCGCACATGCGGCCGGGATGCTAAAAGCTACTCTCACACGTGATAACTTTTCACGTTTTAGCCATGATTTTTGAGGTTGAAACAATTTTACAATAATGGCATTCTAAAACTTGTTAGCTTGTTCGACATAAGGCTTTATTGAATTTCGGGGCCACAATTTAAGAATTAGAAAAAAGGAAAAGAAAATGACAAGATAATGATTAAATATTTCCATATGCTTTATGCTTTCTTATTCAGACAAGTGTCCCTAGTGTATCTGATGAATTTGTATAATTCAAGGATGTGATAGTCTTCAGGTTCGACATAAAAACAAAAGCAAGACAAGATCTTTGTTCTAAATTGCTAGCATCATAACTGCACTAACCAAATGAATTTTTTTTTTTTTTTTTGCAGGTCTCATTACCTAACCTGGAGAAGCTAGAGCTCATTAACCTTCAAAATCTTGAAACACTAGGACATGGTCCACTTTCATTTAGGTCATTGTCCAAACTGAAACAAATTTATGTGAGTAATTGCGGCAAGCTGCTCAGTGTTTTTCCATCGCAATTGCTTCCGATGTTGCGAGATCTTGATAAACTCACCGTAGAGTTGGAATGGATGGATGCTAGTGAACCAAATACAGATATGTTATCTCTAGTGGATATTACATTATGTTATCTACCCAAATTGAATTATATTTCAAAGAGAGATCCCGTGCTCTTCAAGTACATTCATAGTCTATATATTTTCAAATGTGATAGCTTGAGATATGTATTCGCACCTACAATGATGAAGAGCATCCCACAACTCCGTGAACTGAAGATATGGGGTTGCAAAGTGTTGTCAAGAATTGTGGCAGAGGAGAATGGGCAAGGTGAAAGTTCTGTGGATGAAGTTGAGTTCCCTCAATTGGCAAGCTTGAAGCTTCAGAATCTGCCAAACCTTGTGAGTTTTTCCCCAAAAGTGACTACTACCGTGCAACCTCTCTTCAGTGGAAAGGTAGGTGGAAGAAGTCAGTCTCTTAACTTTTTATTTCTAGGAGTTTTTTTATTTATTTATTTTATTTTATTTTTTTAAACAGGGTGATTGTTGACAAAATCATAATGTTTTTGCAGGTTGCAATTCCAAGCTTGAAGTATTTAGAACTACAACAATTGAAGAATCTGAGTGACCTATGGTTCAGTGAACTTCCAACTGGCTCATTCTCTGAATTGAAAGAACTCGAAGTGATAGAGTGCAAAAATTTGAGAACTACGTTCCCTCCTTTCATGGTCGAAGCTCTTGCGAATCTTGAGAAACTAGTCATTAGAAATTGCTCAAAGATGGAAGCAGTGGTTAACTCGGAAGAAAAAGGACAAGGAAGAAAAATAGATAAAGCTATGTTCCCTCAATTGAAAAAATTGGAACTTCATAGTCTACCAAACCTGAGGATGTTTTGCTCCTTCACTCGGCCTTCAGATTTGCCACTGCTTCGCCAGAAGGACATACGGGACTGCCCTAGCATGGATGCATTCTCTTTGGGGCATTTGAGCTTCCCAAAGCTTTGCTTGCCAGGAACATCCTCGAAAGATATTCTCAATCATCCCAGATGGTTTGCAGAGGAACAGGACCACCTGGTATGTTTACCCATACTATAAACAAATACTTCTACTCTATATAGCAACACGGCCCTATCATTCTCCATCATTCTCCTCTTCTCTTCTCTTCTTTCATATATAGGACACAATTCTAAGGTAAATGTAACGAAAAGAAGTAAAAAAAACCATACAAGCTCCATGCCATGGAAAAGATACATCATTGATCATTTCGAAAACAGGCCAGAGAGCATGGTATGAGTACATATTATATTTTGAAAGTAATATTCTTGGGTAAAAGCGACACCATGAGTAAATATTTAGAAATATGTTTCCTGTACAATTTTCTTCCTTTAACCATAAAAATTTCAAGACTAGGGCTCTGTTTGTTATGGCATAAAATCGTTTTAGATGTAAAATATTTTTAATGTAAAAGATTTTGTAAAAAAATATACTTTTCAATTTGTTTTCAGGTGTTTAGTTGAAGTTTTGAAAAATTTCTTGGATTAGCCAACTGACCAGTGGAATGTCGTTACCCATAGGAACATGATTGAATGGCTTTAATACCAATCCGCAACAAGTTGCTTCCATGGACTCTATTCTCAACACCGATGAACTCAAGTCCCTTGCATTTCGCTCGCATATGCTTACCAAGCAGTTCTTTATGCAAAGCATTTTTCTTAAATGTTTGTGGAACCAAACACTTGAAAATGGGTAAAATATTTGTGAGTAAAACATTTTACTCCAAACAAACGGAGCCTAGAAGTGTACCTACGACCATTTGTTGTTGCCATCTCAAACTGGAACCAAATGGGCACCAGTGCTTAATTGATCCATCCTTGAGGAAATCTGTTCATTGGGCGGTCAACTTAACATATATGGGTATTCAATGAAATGAAACGAAATAACCGGATGAAGACATGACTAAATATATTTTAATGAAAACCAAATGCTTTCTACTGTCTTATGAAAAATAGTTGTCTTTAAATATCTATATATCCATCAAAAAGCATATATTTGTCTTTCATTACTCCCTTTAGCTACAGTAAAAAACTCATTTTCTACAGAATTAAGAGGAAGTAAGTACTGCATGCATTCTATTTTTCTAGCCAGCTTTTCCAATGACGCTCCCTTTGATTCGGGCAGAAAGCGTTTTGCAGGAAAACCTTTTCTGTAGAAAATGTTTTTCCATGTTTGGTAAAGTAGAGTGATATCAGGAACTTAATTTCTTTAGTTGTAGATTTATATATGGGTGCGTGTGTGTGATGTGCGTATTGTATCTGGTTCAATTAAATGCTTTGCCTATGAACTAAATTATTTCTTCGAAACTGGAAGAGGGAGTCGACGGCGTTAGTTAGGAGTTCTTATGACAAAGGCAAAGACAAGGAAACGGAGAACTAAGAGGAAGTAAGTACTACATGAATTCTAGTTTTCTAACCAGTTTCTATGATTAGTTCTTTACCAATTATCTTTTCCTTTCTTTGTGTGATTTTTCAGCTGTAAGAACAAGGAAAAGACGAGGAGCTTATGATGTTCATGGCTCAAGACTTTGTTGATGCGCTAGCGATGATAAGAATTTTCTTTTGTGGTAAAAATTATTGCGACTTATGAAATAATAGTTTGTGCTCTTGGTTCTGCAATCATGATCCCATCCATGGAACAGGTTGGTGAACTTAATTGCTACTGATTCCCACGGGGATAACATCCGCGGGACAAGTGCGAAAAGGAATCCCTGTCCCATTTGGCTTGACAAACGCACCGTCCACTTTTTCCAACGATTTCCTTCCATACTCGGTAAGCAGCTTCTGGTTTGTAATTCCGCAAGGAGGATCACTTCATTGCCTTCTTGTGTGGGAGCCGGCATTGCAAGCAACTGGGGAGCCCCTGCCCATTTGAGCTGTTGCAGACTGAAAGTGGACCGGTAGTTTGATAAGGACCATGCCGATGACTACATCTCAGGTCACCTGATTCTGATATTTTCCCACTTTCTTGGCTGTGTATATGTTGAATTTATGACACTAAATCTCAACAAACTCAACAGAAGACAACCTTAATATGTCAGGTGAATAAAATTACCGTTTTGATTTGTTGTGAACATAGGTGATATGTTAATTAAAAAAAAATTCTACTTTCTGGGATTGAGGGGCATTTTTAGTTTGAGTATCACTTTGCCTCTCGACGCTTCAATTATGAATAATATATTCTTATGTGACCCTTAAAAAGACATCGTTCGTATTTTAAACTTCTGTGGTCCCGTTAGTTTTCATGAACAGTTGAATGTCAGTTTGTGAATATGAGGATAATCACGGTAGCAAGACATATATTTCTTGGTTTCTTCTATCCTTTTTATCTTAATTTCAACGTGTTTTTTCAGTTTCTCGCTACGCATCAAGTGCAGCAAGATGTGATTGAAGAATCCAGCGGGCAGGGTTTGGAACCGCAGCGGATGATTGTGTAACCAGCCATCTTTGTGCCCTGTTCACTGAAGGATACAATGTATCTTATTCGCTGAGCACCTTTTCTGTGGAAGTATATGTTCATATGTTGCCGTGAATTATGGAATATAAATTTGTAAATTGGAGTTTCTTTCAAATTATTTCCTCCTAAACGTTTGCTTGGATTGTGGTGGACGAAATATACTCTGGAATGGGAAAATGGTCTTCAGTCTGGGCCAAAGGTTGTTTGAGTGGAATACAAGGGGAAAATGCAATAGCAAATATGTATAAGATTGGTTTACTAGATTGGAACCCAAAAAATTCATCCTATTTGTAACTTACTCACATATCTATCGATATCAGGTTAGACTGATATTTTGTAGATTTTACTGAGTGTAAATTTGAAGGTCTTGTTGTCAAGCCAATGTCTAGTATCATCTTGTTCTGGAGTCATGTGTGTCGACTTCTACACCATTAGCCTTACCGTGCCAGGTGCGTTCAAGAGATTTCTCATGTCACCAGAGTCAACATTTGAAAGAAACAATATTGTCATTTATACTGTAGAAAAAAAATTAAAAACAATATTTTCTTGCTTAGAGACTTCACGCCACCATGTAATTGGCACAATGGTTAAGTAATCGGAGTTTCTCGCTCAATGCTTGGGTTCAAATCTCCATAGTCACTTGGTGGGCTTCCCTTGCAGAAGACTATGTTGAGAATGGCGAAAAACTGTTCCTTTGGCGATTTGGATTTTTATTTTACGTTCATCACTTCTCTGCAGTTGCTCTGCTACTTCTTTGTCATACATCAATCTGATTAAAAAAGATTGGATAATCCATAACACTTTAAGAACATAATATCATATCTAAAATGAAATTGTCATAATATCACCAAAAATTGTTAGCCCAAATTATGGTATGACATTCCAATTTCACAGCTCTAATGGCCATCCATTTCCCTTGCCAAAAAAATAGCTGCCATACGGTGCATATTTATCATCAAAAAAGCATATTTATCCCAGTTTCGTACTACAAGTTCTGAAAAAGCTTATATCTATATCTGATTGAGCTAATCTTTTATAAGTTCTTAAAATAATTATTTAAAAAGAGTAAGTGATTCGGATCATCCGTAGCAACTTAAAGTCCAAATTTGGTATCTGCCATGTAAAGACCCGTAAATTTGCATAATTTTTCCGGAATAATATTGGGTAAATGTGAGGAATTGAATTTTTATTAAGAGAGGTCAATGTGATAATGGGAGAGTGCATTTGGGTGTGTTTAATATGCATTTGAAAGTCTAGGGGTGAAAGTGTTAAAAGGTGAGAGTATATAACACTTGTTGTCTTGCATTTTTTACACAAAAATCAGCCCCTCCCTCTCTCCACCAGCCATAGCTCTCTTTCTCACTCCTCTCCTCCATTTTTGCTTGCTCAAAGCTCCAAAATTCACCAAACCTTCAAGTCACCTTCAAGAACCCCACCTAAAATCACCTCCTCTACGCGTATTGAAGCTCGTATTACGTTTGTTTCGCACCAAAAGCTCATATTTTGGGTTGGAGCTCATTGGAGGCTAGGGCTTTCATTTTCTCACTCAATTCAAGCTCAAATCTTGAGGTAGGAAGACAAATTCTACTCCCTCTAGTTGTATTTATGTGATGTATAGTACATATCTCACTCTTGTTCTTGAATTTCATCAAAAACCATGAATTCCTCCTAAGTGGGTTTGTTTGAGTTTGATTTTGTGATCTATGAATTGGTGTATTGTTTGATGCAATTGGTTGTTGATATGTCCTCCTTTGATGTCTATTAGTTGTTCTACATCTCCAATTTTTGGCCTAAAACCTCATATATGCACTTTGGTTGAAGCTTCTTGTTTTGAGAAAAAGTCGCAGAAATTCTGGGTTTCTCCAACCGGTTGGGCAAAAACCTCCAACCGGTTGGGCGCTTCTGAGATTTTCGTTTGAATCTGTCTCTGCCCAACCAGTCGGGCAAAAACCTCCAACCGGTTGGGCTTCTCTGAAAAAATTGTCTTGCCTCTGTTTTGGTCCAACCAGTTGGGCAAAAATCACCAACCGGTCGGGCAACACTGAATTACTATATTTTCATCCTCCATCCTCCCCTTGAACATTGGACACATCGTACATCCCTCCAACCATATTTTGGTAACGTTTGGGTAGTGCAACGAGTTGGTTGACCCTTTTTCAACGAAAGTGACTACTTTAGTTCAAAATGTAAAGTTTTGAGATGAGTTTTGAATTGAAAGTATTTTATGGATAAATGTGAACTCTAGGGATCACCCGTTTGGTGTCCCTAGCCATGGGTGCACGGAGCCCACGAAATCCGGCAGGGGTGCACGGAGCCCATGAAATCCGGCAGGGGTGCACGGAGCCCATGAAATTCGGCAGGGGTGTACGGAGCCCACGAAATCCGGCAGAGGGATACTTCCCTATTAAAATGTATGAAGGTTTTCTATTGAAATGTCGGTCATGATGTATTTGGATTAACTTGGTGAAAATTTGCTGTCGATATGCAAAAATGTGTAACTTGGTAACTACTTGAACTTTGGTTGGATATTTAAATGTATTTTGGGACACTTAAACATAATTTTGGACACTTGGACACATTATGGACGCTTGGATACACTTGGTTACTTCGTGGTCGAGTTATAACCTTCCGTTCATCCTAATCTCGTACTTTGGACGTGTCCCTCATATTATCCACATTCTTGTTGCATGCATCATGTTTATACACCTAGCGTTGGTAGAATAGTTTTCCTACTGGGCTAGTGAGCTCAACCTATCAATTTTCAGGTACACGGCATGGAGCATGAAGTTGGATGCGTGTGGAGTGATACTTATATGGAGTACATTCATGCATGAAGTTATTTTCCCATCTTTGTATTCTATTTTTGGAAAGATGGTTTTGTAACTTCCATATGGTTATCCTTTTGACTCGTTGATTAATGTAATAACTTTTAAACCTTGTACATATGCATTCGGGCTATGGTCGCTAGTAGATAGGCCTTGTCATTCGAATAGTGAGATTGTATTGTGTTGACTTTGACTTTTCTAAGGAAAAATGTGAGACTTTGACGTATTCCACGTGGATTTTAGTTATTTTTGGATTATTAAATTTGAGGGCGTGACATGCCAAGACCGTGAAACATATTAGAAGTGATCCTCTCTCTCTCTCTAAATATCCTCTCTCCCGCCTCTCTCTAAAAACTTTCGTCTAGGGTTTTTATTTTGGGGGGGCGGCGCCGCCGCCGGCCGCTCCCCCCCTCCCCACTCTCTCCCTCTCTCTCTCTCTCTCTCTCTCTCTCCCCTTCCTTTCCTTCACCTTTCTTCCATGCTTCATCACCTATCCCACCCTTCTTTTATAGAAAACGATCGGCATGAAGCTTGTTGCTGGCGGTGGTGGCTGGGTTCTGTTGCGGCGGCGGTTTGCAATGAAGATGTTGGCGGTTCGTGCAGGGGTGGATGGATCTCCTATGGTTGTTACATAGGTTGCTCAAATGCCCGGTTGGATCTTGGCAACTATTGTGTGCTTTCCGGACGCGGAGATCTCATTTCTGTCCGAGCTTGCTGTGTTTTTTCTGTTGATCTGTGCTGCAGCGTTTGGTGGTGGTTTGCCCGTGCCCGGTGTCTCCGTTCCTCCTATCGTTTCGTAGGCCGTTGCTCCCCGCCGGCCGCTACATCTGGGAGTGGCTGGCGTTGCTTAACGGCGAGGTGTTTGCTCCGCTGTTTTGTGCGGCGACGGTGGGGTTCGGTGTCTCCTGGGTTAGGGTTTGGTTTGGGTGGGCCGGCCCTTGGTTGGGCTGGACTTGTGGTGTAGGCTTTATTGTAATATTTGGGTTGCAGATTTGGGCTTCCTTTTGCGTTTATTGTTTGTATCTGCTTAGACCCTAGGGTGAGCTGGGCTTCGGCCTTTGAGGTGTATTTTCTAACTATTGGTTGGATTCTCCTTCCCTTCCCCCCGTTTTAATAAATTTTATTGCCGATCAAAAAAAAGACCGTGAAACATATTAAAACAAGGTTAAATTCTACAGAGACCCCCTCATCTATTTCGCTTTTGCACGGAGACCCCCTAATATTTGAAATCATCCGGACAGACCCCCTCATCTATGTGAAATGCCAAAAACCCCTTACCCCGTTAACAGAAGTAAAAAAATGACAAATTTACCCTTATAAAATTTTGTAAGTGCAAAACACAACCTCTTCTCAATCCCTTCTCTCTCTCGTCGGTTGAACAACTCAACCCCTCTGGCCCTCTCTCTCTCGGTCAAACAACTCAACCTCCACTCCCATGTGAACTGATCTATTCTAAAATTACTCACCAAGATTCACTTGTTTTCCTACTCAGATTATAGGGATTAAAGTAAAACCCCAATTTCATGGATTCCAATTAGTGCCCCAAGTAAAACCCCGAGCTCCCCATGGATTCCAATTAGTGCCAACCAGTAGCTGCTTGGAACTTCAATTTTAAAATCTTTGCCGGAAAAAGCAGCACTTGGGTTTTCCTGGAAAAACCCCTTTATCTCTTCAATCTAACCTCAATCACTCTCTCATTCTCTTTCAATCACAGGAAAAACCCCTTTATCCCTCAAATTACATCCAAAACTGTAAGACTTCTTGTACCATTGCAATCGAATCGGCTCGGCCTGGGTTCTGAACTGTTCAGGCGGGGTCTTCCATGTGGTCGATCCAGGAAAGGTTGCGGAGCAGGCGGCAGCGGCGACATGGATAAGGTTGCCGGTGATGGGGGCAAGGAACTCGTCTACGGTTACGTTGGATGCCAAGGAGCAGAAGGAGGAGACCAAAAGAGGATGGTAAAGCGATCGTGAGTTCTTGGGGGATTTCCCTGGGAAAGGTTACCAAAGGAGGATGGTAGCGAGTGGCGATGGATTTCAGAATTATAAGCTTGAAAATTGTTTTCACCTGTAAAGCACGATATTATTTTTACGCACAAGGTAAATTTCCCCCCCGTAAATTCGATGGTATCAGAACCATACAACAAAATGCTTGGCTATTAAAATTATGACTCAAATCTGTCCCAAAAAATTTAAATTTTGAATCAATGTTCTAATTATTCCTATTATTTGCTATTTGGAACAAAATTTTTAAGCATGGCTCTCTGTGGGTTTATTCTTATGTTTTCATTTTTTATTTTCATTTTTAAGAATGGCTCAGAAGGGCAATTTTCTCTTAAAAATGTTATATTCTAGCAAATAGAAGGGGTGAAGACGGCTAATGGTGATAGATGAGGGGTGACTATGGACGTTTTCAAAGGTTACGGGGTCTATGTGGAAAATGAGAAAAGATGAAGGGGTGTCGATGGAATTTAACCCCATTTTGGATACCTCTCGGTGAAGATTTAACAAAGATGTATTTCCTCATATATTGATATTATGATGCAGGAAATTTGGATTAACAGTAACACCGCTGGAGTTTCGTGGGTTATGTTCAATCCAACAAGGGCGGTTTGGATCAATTCTGCTTTATTGTGCAAAATGTGTAAACTTCAATTTCATTTGAATCATATTGAGAAAGTGTGCCGGTACCAATCTCAGGTGAAAGTGGGACTGAGATTGTAGCCAGATTGAAGCGAGATCTTCTTCCAACACTGATGAAAGCTCTTATGTTCTACCCTAGGTGTGATTTTCTTACTTGTAAAGTCATTCCCGTCCACTTACAGGTAACATCTTGGTCCTTTCGTTTGAATTTTAAGAAATACTTCTCCTGGACAAGAACTAGCTAACACAGAATTCAGGGGGCCAATTGCATTTTTTTTTTCATTGGCAACACTGTCTTTCAATGTTCATGTTTTACAGATGGTGCAGTATATTGTAAATTGAAATGAAGAAAGAAAGATAGTAAAAAAAAGTACAGAATAACACAGGGATTGCGAAAATCAATTACCATTTGGTGGTGTTACATGGTTGAACATCTTTGTACACATAGCTGTACTTTCTTTGGGACTTGTTTTCAAACTGATCAGCTGAAATGTGCTATGTATGTTCTTGGCAGCCATTGATGAATAACTGTTTTTTGTATGTTTGGACCATATATTTGACTTATGTGGCTAGCTTGAAGAAAGTGAGTATCGATTAGCTATGGAGTTTTTGGATTTTTGCAAGTACGGATCTGCAGATTTTGGAAGGAAAGAAGAGAAGAACGACTGACCCTAGATGGAAGAGATATTAGCAGATTTTTTACCTCTCCATAGTTGCAGGTTCTTTCACTTCCAGCCACGGAGAATCACAGTTCTGTTTTTAACTTTTTTACTGGTAATTTTCCTGTACATGTTTCCTTATTACTTCATTGAACGATCGAAATAACTGAGAAAAAGCTGTCCCCCAAAAAAAAAAAGCCTGTTCAAAATAAAGAAATATTAACTGAGAAAAAGCACAACCAGAGGCTGAAGTTCTTTGAAGTAATACTATTTTGTCAGCAGATAAGATATTAGACGATGCTAGTGTGAAATGGCTGTGGTAGGGTCTTCGATTTACGGTGCGGTCACGCGATCTAAGATTGTGGTTCATGAGATCAGTTCCAGGTTACCATAAATTTTGAAAAAGAAAATAGAAGAAGCAGAAACCTCTCCTCAGTTCAGCTTCAAAAAAAGGTCAATTTGTTTGTTTTTTAATACTTAAAATCATTGCGAAGTTAAATTTCTCCGGGTGAGAATCTTTGAAGGTTGGTTCAGTTTATCAAGGGAGTTTTTACCATTGAAATTTCTTCCCTATCAACTTGCTTTGATTGAGGGAGTTTTTCTTCCCCTATTTCGAGTCCTATCTCAATATTGCTGATTGATTAGCTCTGAATGTTTGGAGTGGAGTTCCTATCTGTGTTTCAGCTGATTGTCATGTTTTTGCCTTTCATTGTTTCTCCCTTTTGGAGGAAGAGATGAGCAACTCAAAAGTAAAGCTACACTGATAAATTCAATCATGCAAAACTGGAGAATGCATCGAAGTCGTCAGAGCCCTCTTAGCAAGGAAATGGGCATTCATTGCACTTGACCTTAGTAATCAAGCTCAGGGGCAGACCCAGGGGGTGCAAAGGGGGTGTTTGCCTGTTTGCCCCTGCACTCCCTCCAATTTTCTTCCTATTTGTAGTATACTTTTGAATTTTTTTTTTTTTTGTAAAATTACTGAAGAGTGGTCTTCGTAAATCAAGCCAAATTGGTAATTCTGTGTTCACCATTGATCATGCGAAAAGATAGCTTGTAAATTGCGCAATAAAATAACATTAGCGAAGGGGCAACCGTTTTGCCTTTGAATTGGATTAATACCATTAGAAAAATTCAAAAAAAAGAGAAGAAAAACTTGTACTACCAAAAACTCCGTAAAGAACCAGCAAAACAAAAACAACAGAAACCTGAGACACCAGGACCTTGTTTGTATTGAGTTTTAAGACCAATTTTTTCCATTATTCTCTAATCATTACTCACATTTCTCTTGACTCATTACCATTTTTTTTAATTATTACTCTCATTTCTCTCTCTATCTCTCTCCAATCCTAATGAGTAAATATTTATATAATTCTACCGAGTAAATCTAATTATTCTTGATACTTTTGCAATAGTAGAATTATTATGGCTATTTTAAGTACGACTATTTCAAATTTTTTAAAGATAAATATATTTTCTTCCTCTTCTGCATATATTTTTGTTTATTGTTTCTATTATATTTTATCTTTCTGGTTGGTTCTTTTAATAGTCTTATTAAAATATTATTTTGTTTAATTATGATTTGAGAAGAAATGCTAGTATTTAAACTATCTGATTCTGATTCTTCAAAATCTTTTATGCCTATAAAAATTAATTTATATGGCAGATTCTTGTCTCGAACAATTATATGTCTTGTTGCGGTTATGATTAAAACAACTTATATAGGATATTATTTATGGTATTAGGAAAGTTAATTCCAGCTCCCTATGGTTTATATCCGTACTTTTTAGTTGATTTCTCATTTTCGCGTAACCAATACAAGCCCTAGTGAGGAAGGATATTTCCAAAATAGAGAGTTAGTTTCTTTTTTTTCACAATCCTTACTATAATTCCTTTTGGTGCAACAACCACTCGAATTCTTTATTTGAAGTCGCAAAATTTATGCGCTTTTTACGCTGAAGTTCCAAAGGGAAGGGGACGAAAGATATACATGAGGAAGTCAGAGCCTCCCAATGGCATGTGGCATATGGTAGATGCTGGAAATATCATCACTATGAGGCTAAAAAACTTTGTTGGTGTAATGCATCCAATTCCCAGTGTAGTTGAGCACTTGTTGAGCAATTGAATCAGAAGAGATAAGGGACATATGCCTTTATCTCCCAATTCAACTGCTCATCCAAACTCGGATAACTCGGAGTAGGACAAGGACTGTACAAAACACTATGTTAAACAAAGGTCTTTAGTCTCAACGCGTTGATATTTCCAGCATTTGTCACATGCCATTGGATGGCTGTGATTTCATCATGTAATGTTTGGTCCTTTTCTTTTTGAGTACACGGCAGGCAATGGACCCTAACTTTTATATATGCATATATCTATATACAAACGTAGAAGTTAGGTTTGTATTTTTTTTTTTCCCACAAACGAAAAAGGGGAGGGGCTGGGGCAGTGGGGCTGCAAACTAATTGAGCTGCTCTTGGCTCGGCTTGGCTCGGTTTGATAAGTAATCGAGCCGAGCTCGATTTTCAAGCTCATTTAGTTAACCAGCTTGTTAAAGCATGACTCAATTGTGTTTATGACCGAGCCGAGCTCGAGCTTGATTTTTGGGTCGTTTATGTAACGAGCCGAGCTCGAACACTATAAAACTCGACTTGGCTTGTTTGCATCCCTGTGCACACTCCAAGTGCGGATGGTAAAAAGAGAAGACCAGAAATAAATTCCCAGTTTGGGGCATACTTAAAACCGTGTCTTTCAAGGCTAATAGACCGATTAATCAGTTTCAGAGTCCACTTGGAAGGGGCCAACTAAAGTACAACAAATCTCCATATAGACTGCCCAATTCAAGGATTCATAGAATGTGGATGAGTGTCAAATTCAAACCCCAACCAATTATTTCCCAAGGCTCATAATTCCAGGGTGACTTTTCCAATCCCATTGGGTTTCTCCCATACTCTTTGTACTTGGAAAAAAATGTTACTCCATAAAAAGTGCTGTAGGCCCTTCTTCACCAGACAGGGCAAGGAAGGACCCTCTGCTCAAGGAGAACTGGGACATGTACTGCACCCATAGCCGGTTTTGGGCAAAACCCAAGAAAATATAACAAACACCGGATATAAACTACTAGGATATGTATATCCGGCCAAATCCTATATCCATCCCTTATATACCGCAAACAAACAGGGCGTATATATAGTGTTTTCGTCGGTCACATGAGTGTTGAAATTATACGAGTCTTGCGTATTTTCAATACTAATTCTGAAATCATATTCTTCTTCACTGTGGTTTGTATTCGTTCGACTGATGTGAGAATGCAACTTATTGATAGTCCGGTTGTAAACCATATATGTGGAGTATTTGAGTTGGAAATAACTTTCCTAGAGGTATAAACGAAATATATGGTTTTCACATATAAATTCTTGGGGGCGGTTCCCCTCACACTTATAAAAACACATAAAAAAACACCTTACTCTTATGGGTCCCATTGTGATGTTCTGATTCATTGATCTTGTTTAAATGAGTAAAATAAAAGGTCCTGCAAAATTGCAGCTCAATCGGATATTGATAAGTGTTTGATCCAAACAGTTTTAAAAACACTAGTTCCTGTCACAGTTTTTGCAAAACTATTTAGATCAAGTACTTACCGGTATCCGATTGAGCTAAATTTTTGCAGGACCCCCTATTTTACTCATTTAAACAAGATCAATGGTTTGAAACATCGCAGTGGGGCCCGAAATAAAATCGAGTGTTTTTTTATGTGTTTTTTTAAGTGTGAGGGGAACCGGCCCCTAAATTCTTTTAATCATAGGCACAAAGATTTACAATTGCTCGAGACACGAATCTGAGAGTTTAAGAGTTCCTAAAACAAGCCTAATGCTAATGCTAATG
Organism: Vaccinium darrowii; assembly: GCA_020921065.1. NCBI lineage: Eukaryota > Viridiplantae > Streptophyta > Magnoliopsida > Ericales > Ericaceae > Vaccinium > Vaccinium darrowii. The sequence goes on from CM037155.1 coordinate 397,469, forward strand.
GTTTTCTGTATAACGTTACTGTTTATTTAGTGAATTCCCAAGTACAACGACGACGGATCAAAGATCATATGTATTTTTGGTTTTTTTTAACCGTGGAAATGCCTAATGCAAATTTCTGGTTTTTGGTAGTTGTGAAAATGAAAGGGAGAAGAGATTAATTTTGCATATCTATTTTTTTTTGGAGCCGACCCAAAAATAGAACCGAAAACTAGAACAAAAGAATACTAGAAATTAGAAGGAGAACTTTTTAATGATTATTTAAACATTTGTCCTTTCTTCATATAGAATTCCCTGAGAATATGCAATTGTGGCATCTTATGTATGTCGTATTATTTGGTTGTATCATTCACACTAATATATAAAAAATTGTGCATATATGGCTAGTTAATAGAGCTTGTAGATTTAAGGTAATTTTTGAACAACTCGTATCCTTGTCCAAAATTCTTGGAGCCACCGGTGTGTTGACTATATTTGGGTTAGATGCTTCTGCTGTTCGGGGGTATCGAGGCTGTTTTATCTTGCATCTCTAGTGCACTACCTAAAATAGTAACCCAAAGTGCCCTACCTAGCTAACTAAGAAAAATTCAAAAAATGCTCTCCAGTACAAAAAAATTGACTCCCTAAGATCTTAGGTGACAGCCTTCACTCCCTAAAGTGTCCCAAGTCACTACCTAAATTGGGGGGGAAAGATTTAAAAGATAATGTACATATAT